>JANUWF010002417.1:0-33357 GCA_026120185.1 Voacanga thouarsii | reverse complement strand
TGTATAATTTAAACAAATCTAACGGTCGGATCATTAATTGAAAGTGCCTATCTATGTAAATGCCTTAGGTTTCGGTCTTTTTGTAGACATTTATTGGATTGCATGCCAAAACATATCCGATTATCTTCAAACTTTGTCATAACACTTTTTGTAGTAATTTAAACAAATCTAACGGACGGATCATTAATTGAAAGTGCCTATATTCGTAAATGCCTTTTGTTTTCGGTTTTTTTGTTTATATTTATTGGATTGCATGCCGAAATAAATCCGATTATCTTTAAATTTGTCATAACACTTTTATCAGCAATTTAAACAAATCAAACGGTCGGATCATTAATTGAAAGTGCCTATCTTTGTAAATGCCTTAGGTTTTCGATATTTTTGTTGATATTTGTTGGATTGCATGCCAAAATATATCCGATTATCTTCAAATTTGGTTATAACACTTTTATAAGCAATTTAAAAAAATCTAACGGTTGGATCGTTAATTGAAAGTGCCTATCTTTGAAAATGCCTTAGGTTTTCGTTATTTTTGTTGATATTTGTTGGATTGCATGCCAAAATATATCCGATTATCTTCAAATTTGGTCATAACAGTTTTATTATAAATTTAAACAAATCTAACGGTCGGATCATTAATTAAAAGTGCCTATATCTGTAAATGCCTTATGTTTTCGGTATTTTGGTTGATATTTATTGGATTGCATGCCAAAATATATCCTATTATCTTCAAACATGGTCATTACACTTTTATTATCAATTTAAACAAATCTAACGGTCGGATCATTAATTGAAAGTGCCTATCTTTGTAAATGCCTTAGGTTTTCGGTCTTTTTGTTGATATTTGTTGGATTGCATGCCAAAATATATCCGATTATCTTCAAACTTGGTCATAACACTTTTATTATCAATTTAAACAAATCTAACGGTCGGATCATTAATTGAAAGTGCCTATCTTTGTAAATGCCTTAGGTTTTCGGTCTTTTTGTAGACATTTGTTGGATTGCATGCCAAAATATATCCGATTATCTTCAAACTTTGTCATAACACTTTTTGTAGTAATTTAAAGAAATCTAACGGTCGGATTATTAATTGAAAGTGCCTATCTATGTAAATGCCTTAGGTTTCGGTCTTTTTGTAGACATTTATTGGATTGCATGCCAAAATATATCCGATTATCTTCAAACTTTGTCATAACACTTTTTGTAGTAATTTAAACAAATCTAACGGACGGATCATTAATTGAAAGTGCCTATATTCGTAAATGCCTTTTGTTTTCGGTTTTTTTGTTTATATTTATTGGATTGCATGCCGAAATATATCCGATTATCTTTAAATTTGTCATAACACTTTTATCAGCAATTTAAACAAATCAAACGGTCGGATCATTAATTGAAAGTGCCTATCTTTGTAAATGCCTTAGGTTTTCGATATTTTTGTTGATATTTGTTGGATTGCATGCCAAAATATATCCGATTATCTTCAAATTTGGTTATAACACTTTTATAAGCAATTTAAAAAAATCTAACGGTTGGATCGTTAATTGAAAGTGCCTATCTTTGAAAATGCCTTAGGTTTTCGTTATTTTTGTTGATATTTGTTGGATTGCATGCCAAAATATATCTGATTATCTTCAAATTTTGGTCATAACATTTTTATTATAAATTTAAACAAATCTAACGGTCGGATCATTAATTAAAAGTGCCTATATCTGTAAATGCATTATGTTTTCGGTATTTTGGTTGATTTTTACTGGATTGCATGCCAAAATATATCCTATTATCTTCAAACATGGTCATTACAATTTTATTATCAATTTAAACAAATCTAACGGTCGGATCATTAATTGAAAGTGCCTATCTATGTAAATGCCTTAGGTTTCGGTCTTTTTGTAGACATTTATTGGATTGCATGCCAAAATATATCCGATTATCTTCAAACTTTGTCATAACACTTTTTGTAGTAATTTAAACAAATCTAACGGACGGATCATTAATTGAAAGTGCCTATATTCGTAAATGCCTTTTGTTTTCGATTTTTTTGTTTATATTTATTGGATTGCATGCCGAAATATATCCGATTATCTTTAAATTTGTCATAACACTTTTATCAGCAATTTAAACAAATCAAACGGTCGGATCATTAATTGAAAGTGCCTATCTTTGTAAATGCCTTAGGTTTTCGATATTTTTGTTGATATTTGTTGGATTGCATGCCAAAATATATCCGATTATCTTCAAATTTGGTTATAACACTTTTATAAGCAATTTAAAAAAATCTAACGGTTGGATCGTTAATTGAAAGTGCCTATCTTTGAAAATGCCTTAGGTTTTCGTTATTTTTGTTGATATTTGTTGGATTGCATGCCAAAATATATCTGATTATCTTCAAATTTGGTCATAACAGTTTTATTATAAATTTAAACAAATCTAACGGTTGGATCATTAATTAAAAGTGCCTATATCTGTAAATGCATTATGTTTTCGGTATTTTGGTTGATATTTACTGGATTGCATGCCAAAATATATCCTATTATCTTCAAACATGGTCATTACAATTTTATTATCAATTTAAACAAATCTAACGGTCGGATCATTAATTGAAAGTGCCTATCTTTGTAAATGCCTTAGGTTTTCGGTCTTTTTGTAGACATTTGTTGGGTTGCATGCCAAAATATATCCGATTAACTTTAATCTTGGTCATAACACTTTTTGTAGTAATTTAAAGAAATCTAACGGTCGGATTATTAATTGAAAGTGCCTATCTATGTAAATGCCTTAGGTTTCGGTCTTTTTGTAGACATTTATTGGATTGCATGCCAAAATATATCCGATTATCTTCAAACTTTGTCATAACACTTTTTGTAGTAATTTAAACAAATCTAACGGACGGATCATTAATTGAAAGTGCCTATATTCGTAAATGCCTTTTGTTTTCGGTTTTTTTGTTTATATTTATTGGATTGCATGCCGAAATATATCCGATTATCTTTAAATTTGTCATAACACTTTTATCAGCAATTTAAACAAATCAAACGGTCGGATCATTAATTGAAAGTGCCTATCTTTGTAAATGCCTTAGGTTTTCGATATTTTTGTTGATATTTGTTGGATTGCATGCCAAAATATATCCGATTATCTTCAAATTTGGTTATAACACTTTTATAAGCAATTTAAAAAAATCTAACGGTTGGATCGTTAATTGAAAGTGCCTATCTTTGAAAATGCCTTAGGTTTTCGTTATTTTTGTTGATATTTGTTGGATTGCATGCCAAAATATATCTGATTATCTTCAAATTTGGTCATAACAGTTTTATTATAAATTTAAACAAATCTAACGGTCGAATCATTAATTAAAAGTGCCTATATCTGTAAATGCCTTATGTTTTCGGTATTTTGGTTGATATTTATTGGATTGCATGCCAAAATATATCCTATTATCTTCAAACTTGGTCATTACACTTTTATTATCAATTTAAACAAATCTAACGGTCGGATCATTAATTGAAAGTGCCTATCTTTGTAAATGCCTTAGGTTTTCGTTATTTTTGTTGATATTTGTTGGATTGCATGCCAAAATATATCCGATTATCTTCAAATTTGGTCATAACACTTTTTGTAGTAATTTAAAGAAATCTAACGGTCGGATTATTAATTGAAAGTGCCTATCTATGTAAATGCCTTAGGTTTCGGTCTTTTTGTAGACATTTATTGGATTGCATGCCAAAATATATCCGATTATCTTCAAACTTTGTCATAACACTTTTTGTAGTAATTTAAACAAATCTAACGGACGGATCATTAATTGAAAGTGCCTATATTCGTAAATGCCTTTTGTTTTCGGTTTTTTTGTTTATATTTATTGGATTGCATGCCGAAATATATCCGATTATCTTTAAATTTGTCATAACACTTTTATCAGCAATTTAAACAAATCAAACGGTCGGATCATTAATTGAAAGTGCCTATCTTTGTAAATGCCTTAGGTTTTCGATATTTTTGTTGATATTTGTTGGATTGCATGCCAAAATATATCCGATTATCTTCAAATTTGGTTATAACACTTTTATAAGCAATTTAAAAAAATCTAACGGTTGGATCGTTAATTGAAAGTGCCTATCTTTGAAAATGCCTTAGGTTTTCGTTATTTTTGTTGATATTTGTTGGATTGCATGCCAAAATATATCTGATTATCTTCAAATTTGGTCATAACAGTTTTATTATAAATTTAAACAAATCTAACGGTCGGATCATTAATTAAAAGTGCCTATATCTCGTAAATGCATTATGTTTTCGGTATTTTGGTTGATATTTATTGGATTGCATGCCAAAATATATCCTATTATCTTCAAACTTGGTCATTACAATTTTATTATCAATTTAAACAAATCTAACGGTCGGATCATTAATTGAAAGTGCCTATCTTTGTAAATGCCTTAGGTTTTCGGTCTTTTTGTAGACATTTGTTGGATTGCATGCCAAAATATATCCGATTAACTTCAAATCTTGGTCATAACACTTTTTGTAGTAATTTAAAGAAATCTAACGGTCGGATTATTAATTGAAAGTGCCTATCTTTGTAAATGCCTTAGGTTTCGGTCTTTTTGTAGACATTTATTGGATTGCATGCCAAAATATATCCGATTATCTTCAAACTTTGTCATAACACTTTTTGTAGTAATTTAAACAAATCTAACGGACGGATCATTAATTGAAAGTGCCTATATTCGTAAATGCCTTTTGTTTTCGGTTTTTTTGTTTATATTTATTGGATTGCATGCCGAAATATATCCGATTATCTTTAAATTTGTCATAACACTTTTATCAGCAATTTAAACAAATCAAACGGTCGGATCATTAATTGAAAGTGCCTATCTTTGTAAATGCCTTAGGTTTTCGATATTTTTGTTGATATTTGTTGGATTGCATGCCAAAATATATCCGATTATCTTCAAATTTGGTTATAACACTTTTATAAGCAATTTAAAAAAATCTAACGGTTGGATCGTTAATTGAAAGTGCCTATCTTTGAAAATGCCTTAGGTTTTCGTTATTTTTGTTGATATTTGTTGGATTGCATGCCAAAATATATCCGATTATCTTCAAATTTGGTCATAACAGTTTTATTATAAATTTAAACAAATCTAACGGTCGGATCATTAATTAAAAGTGCCTATATCTGTAAATGCATTATGTTTTCGGTATTTTGGTTGATATTTATTGGATTGCATGCCAAAATATATCCTATTATCTTCAAACTTGGTCATTACAATTTTATTATCAATTTAAACAAATCTAACGGTCGGATCATTAATTGAAAGTGCCTATCTTTGTAAATGCCTTAGGTTTCGGTCTTTTTGTAGACATTTGTTGGATTGCATGCCAAAATATATCCGATTATCTTCAAACTTGGTCATAACACTTTTTGTAGTAATTTAAACAAATCTAACGGATCGGATCATTAATTGAAAGTGCCTATATTCGTAAATGCCTTTTGTTTTCGGTTTTTTTGTTTATATTTATTGGATTGCATGCCAAAATATATCCGATTATCTTTAAATTTGTCATAACACTTTTATCAGTAATTTAAACAAATCAAACGGTCGGATCATTAATTGAAAGTGCCTATCTTTGTAAATGCCTTAGGTTTTCGATATTTTTGTTGATATTTGTTGGATTGCATGCCAAAATATATCCGATTATCTTCAAATTTGGTTATAACACTTTTATAAGCAATTTAAAAAAATCTAACGGTTGGATCGTTAATTGAAAGTGCCTATCTTTGAAAATGCCTTAGGTTTTCGATTATTTTTGTTGATATTTGTTGGATTGCATGCCAAAATATATCCGATTATCTTCAAATTTGGTTATAACACTTTTATAAGCAATTTAAAAAAATCTAACGGTTGGATCGTTAATTGAAAGTGCCTATCTTTGAAAATGCCTTAGGTTTTCGTTATTTTTGTTGATATTTGTTGGATTGCATGCCAAAATATATCCGATTATCTTCAAATTTGGTCATAACAGTTTTATTATAAATTTAAACAAATCTAACTAGTCGGATCATTAATTAAAAGTGCCTATATCTGTAAATGCCTTATGTTTTCGGTATTTTGGTTGATATTTATTGGATTGCATGCCAAAATATATCCTATTATCTTCAAACATGGTCATTACAATTTTATTATCAATTTAAACAAATCTAACGGTCGGATCATTAATTGAAAGTGCCTATCTTTGTAAATGCCTTAGGTTTTCGGTCTTTTTGTAGACATTAGTTGGGTTGCATGCCAAAATATATCCGATTAACTTTAATCTCTGTCATAACACTTTTTGTAGTAATTTAAAGAAATCTAACGGTCGGATTATTAATTGAAAGTGCCTATCTTTGTAAATGCCTTAGGTTTCGGTCTTTTTGTAGACATTTATTGGATTGCATGCCAAAATATATCCGATTATCTTCAAACTTTGTCATAACACTTTTTGTAGTAATTTAAACAAATCTAACGGACGGATCATTAATTGAAAGTGCCTATATTCGTAAATGCCTTTTGTTTTCGGTTTTTTTGTTTATATTTATTGGATTGCATGCCGAAATATATCCGATTATCTTTAAATTTGTCATAACACTTTTATCAGCAATTTAAACAAATCAAACGGTCGGATCATTAATTGAAAGTGCCTATCTTTGTAAATGCCTTAGGTTTTCGATATTTTTGTTGATATTTGTTGGATTGCATGCCAAAATATATCCGATTATCTTCAAATTTGGTTATAACACTTTTATAAGCAATTTAAAAAAATCTAACGGTTGGATCGTTAATTGAAAGTGCCTATCTTTGAAAATGCCTTAGGTTTTCGTTATTTTTGTTGATATTTGTTGGATTGCATGCCAAAATATATCCGATTATCTTCAAATTTGGTCATAACAGTTTTATTATAAATTTAAACAAATCTAACGGTCGGATCATTAATTAAAAGTGCCTATATCTGTAAATGCCTTATGTTTTCGGTATTTTGGTTGATATTTATTGGATTGCATGCCAAAATATATCCTATTCTCTTCAAACTTGGTCATTACAATTTTATTATCAATTTAAACAAATCTAACGGTCGGATCATTAATTGAAAGTGCCTATCTTTGTAAATGCCTTAGGTTTTCGGTCTTTTTGTAGATATTTGTTGGATTGCATGCCAAAATATATCCGATTATCTTCAAACTTGGTCATAACACTTTTTGTAGTAATTTAAACAAATCTAACGGACGGATCATTAATTGAAAGTGCCTATCTTTGTAAATGCCTTATGTTTTCGATATTTTTGTTGATATTTATTGGATTGCATGCCAAAATATATCCGATTATCTTCAAATTTGGTCATAACACTTTTATGTAGTAATTTAAACAAATCTAACGGTCGGATCATTAATTGAAAGTGCCTATCTTTGTAAATGCCTTAGGTTTTCGGTATTTTTGTTGATATTTGTTGGATTGCATGCCAAAATATATCCGATTATCTTCAAATTTGGTCATAACACTTTTATGTAGCAATTTAAACAAATCTAACGGTCGGATCATTAATTGAAAGTGCCTATCTTTGTAAATGCCTTAGGTTTTCGATATTTTTGTTGATATTTGTTGGATTGCATGCCAAAATATATCCGATTATCTTCAAATTTGGTCATAACACTTTTATCAGCAATTTAAACAAATCTAACGGTTGGATCATTAATTGAAAGTGCCTATCTTTGTAAATGCCTTAGGTTTTCGATATTTTTGTTGATATTTGTTGGATTGCATGCCAAAATATATCTGATTATCTTCAAATTTGGTCATAACACTTTTATTATCAATTTAAACAAATCTAACGGGTGGATCATTAATTGAAAGTGCCTATCTTTGTAAATGCCTTAGGTTTTCGGTATTTTTGTTGATATTTGTTGGATTGCATGCCAAAATATATCCGATTATCTTCAAACTTGGTCATAACACTTTTATTATCAATTTAAACAAATCTAACGGTCGGATCATTAATTGAAAGTGCCTATCTATGTAAATGCCTTAGGTTTTCGGTCTTTTTGTAGACATTTATTGGATTGCATGCCAAAATATATCCGATTATCTTCAAACTTTGTCATAACACTTTTATTAGCAATTTAAACAAATCTAACGGACGGATCATTAATTGAAAGTGCCTATATTCGTAAATGCCTTTTGTTTTCGGTTTTTTTGTTTATATTTATTGGATTGCATGCCGAAATATATCCGATTATCTTTAAATTTGTCATAACACTTTTATCAGCAATTTAAACAAATCAAACGGTCGGATCATTAATTGAAAGTGCCTATCTTTGTAAATGCCTTAGGTTTTCGATATTTTTGTTGATATTTGTTGGATTGCATGCCAAAATATATCCGATTATCTTCAAATTTGGTTATAACACTTTTATAAGCAATTTAAAAAAATCTAACGGTTGGATCGTTAATTGAAAGTGCCTATCTTTGAAAATGCCTTAGGTTTTCGTTATTTTTGTTGATATTTGTTGGATTGCATGCCAAAATATATCTGATTATCTTCAAATTTGGTCATAACAGTTTTATTATAAATTTAAACAAATCTAACGGTCGGATCATTAATTAAAAGTGCCTATATCTCGTAAATGCCTTATGTTTTCGGTATTTTGGTTGATATTTATTGGATTGCATGCCAAAATATATCCTATTATCTTCAAACTTGGTCATTACAATTTTATTATCAATTTAAACAAATCTAACGGTCGGATCATTAATTGAAAGTGCCTATCTTTGTAAATGCCTTAGGTTTTCGATATTTTTGTTGATATTTGTTGGATTGCATGCCAAAATATATCCGATTATCTTCAAATCTTGGTCATAACACTTTTTGTAGTAATTTAAAGAAATCTAACGGTTGGATTATTAATTGAAAGTGCCTATCTTTGTAAATGCCTTAGGTTTCGGTCTTTTTGTAGACATTTATTGGATTGCATGCCAAAATATATCCGATTATCTTCAAACTTTGTCATAACACTTTTTGTAGTAATTTAAACAAATCTAACGGATCGGATCATTAATTGAAAGTGCCTATATTCGTAAATGCCTTTTGTTTTCGGTTTTTTTGTTTATATTTATTGGATTGCATGCCGAAATATATCCGATTATCTTTAAATTTGTCATAACACTTTTATCAGCAATTTAAACAAATCAAACGGTCGGATCATTAATTGAAAGTGCCTATCTTTGTAAATGCCTTAGGTTTTCGATATTTTTGTTGATATTTGTTGGATTGCATGCCAAAATATATCCGATTATCTTCAAATTTGGTTATAACACTTTTATAAGCAATTTAAAAAAATCTAACGGTTGGATCGTTAATTGAAAGTGCCTATCTTTGAAAATGCCTTAGGTTTTCGTTATTTTTGTTGATATTTGTTGGATTGCATGCCAAAATATATCCGATTATCTTCAAATTTGGTCATAACAGTTTTATTATAAATTTAAACAAATCTAACGGTCGAATCATTAATTAAAAGTGCCTATATCTCGTAAATGCCTTATGTTTTCGGTATTTTGGTTGATATTTATTGGATTGCATGCCAAAATATATCCTATTATCTTCAAACCTGGTCATTACACTTTTATTATCAATTTAAACAAATCTAATGGTCGGATTATTAATTGAAAGTGCCAATCTTTATAAATGCCTTAGTTTTTCGGTCTTTTTGTTGATATTTGTAGGATTGCATGCCAAAATATATCCGATTATCTTCAAATTTGGTCATAACACTTTTATTATCAATTTAAACAAATCTAACTGGTTGGATCATTAATTGAAAGTGCCTATATTTGTAATTGCCTTATGTTTTCGGTATTTTTGTTGAAATTTATTGGATTGCATGCCAAAATATATCTTATTATCTTCAAACTTGGTCATAACACTTTTTGTAGTAATTTAAACAAATCTAACGGATCGGATCATTAATTGAAAGTGCCTATATTCGTAAATGCCTTTTGTTTTCGGTTTTTTTGTTTATATTTGTTGGATTGCATGCCGAAATATATCCGATTATCTTTAAATTTGTCATAACACTTTTATCAGCAATTTAAACAAATCAAACGGTCGGATCATTAATTGAAAGTGCCTATCTTTGTAAATGCCTTAGGTTTTCGATATTTTTGTTGATATTTGTTGGATTGCATGCCAAAATATATCCGATTATCTTCAAATTTGGTCATAACACTTTTATATAGCAATTTAAACAAATCTAACGGATGGATCATTAATTGAAAGTGCCTATATTTGTAAATGCCTTATGTTTTCGGTTTTTTTGTTGATATTTGTTGGATTGCATGCCAAAATATATCCGATTATCTTTAAATTTGGTCATAACACTTTTATCAGCAATTTAAACAAATCAAACGGTTGGATCATTAATTGAAAGTGCCTATCTTTGTAAATGCCTTAGGTTTTCGATATTTTTGTTGATATTTGTTGGATTGCATGCCAAAATATATCCGATTATCTTCAAATTTGGTTATAACACTTTTATAAGCAATTTAAAAAAATCTAACGGTTGGATCGTTAATTGAAAGTGCCTATCTTTGAAAATGCCTTAGGTTTTCGTTATTTTTGTTGATATTTGTTGGATTGCATGCCAAAATATATCCGATTATCTTCAAATTTGGTCATAACAGTTTTATTATAAATTTAAACAAATCTAACGGTCGAATCATTAATTAAAAGTGCCTATATCTGTAAATGCCTTATGTTTTCGGTATTTTGGTTGATATTTATTGGATTGCATGCCAAAATATATCCTATTATCTTCAAACTTGGTCATTACACTTTTATTATCAATTTAAACAAATCTAATGGTCGGATTATTAATTGAAAGTGCCAATCTTTATAAATGCCTTAGTTTTTCGGTCTTTTTGTTGATATTTGTAGGATTGCATGCCAAAATATATCTGATTATCTTCAAATTTGGTCATAACACTTTTATTATCAATTTAAACAAATCTAACGGGTGGATCATTAATTGAAAGTGCCTATATTTGTAATTGCCTTATGTTTTCGGTATTTTTGTTGAAATTTGCTGGATTGCATGCCAAAATATATCTTATTATCTTCAAACTTGGTCATAACACTTTTTGTAGTAATTTAAACAAATCTAACGGACGGATCATTAATTGAAAGTGCCTATATTCAGAAATGCCTTTTGTTTTCGGTTTTTTTGTTTATATTTGTTGGATTGCATGCCGAAATATATCCGATTATCTTTAAATTTGTCATAACACTTTTATCAGCAATTTAAACAAATCAAACGGTCGGATCATTAATTGAAAGTGCCTATCTTTGTAAATGCCTTAGGTTTTCGATATTTTTGTTGATATTTGTTGGATTGCATGCCAAAATATATCCGATTATCTTCAAATTTGGTTATAACACTTTTATAAGCAATTTAAAAAAATCTAACGGGTGGATCATTAATTGAAAGTGCCTATATTTGTAATTGCCTTATGTTTTCGGTATTTTTGTTGAAATTTGCTGGATTGCATGCCAAAATATATCTGATTATCTTCAAATTTGGTCATAACACTTTTATGTAGCAATTTAAACAAATCTAACGGTCGGATCATTAATTGAAAGTGCCTATCTTTGTAAATGCCTTAGGTTTTCGGTATTTTTGTTGATATTTGTTGGATTGCATGCCAAAATATATCCGATTATCTTCAAATTTGGTCATAACACTTTTATAAGCAATTTAAACAAATCTAACGGTTGGATCATTAATTGAAAGTGCCTATCTTTGAAAATGCCTTAGGTTTTCGTTATTTTTGTTGATATTTGTTGGATTGCATGCCAAAATATATCCGATTATCTTCAAATTTGGTCATAACACTTTTATTAGCAATTTAAACAAATCTAACGGTCGGATCATTAATTGAAAGTGCCTATATTTGTAAATGCCTTATGTTTTCGGTATTTTTGTTGATATTTATTGGATTGCATGCCAAAATATATCCTATTATCTTCAAACTTGGTCATTACACTTTTATTATCAATTTAAACAAATCTAACGGTCGGATCATTAATTGAAAGTGCCTATCTTTGTAAATGCCTTAGGTTTTCGGTCTTTTTGTTGATATTTGTTGGATTGCATGCCAAAATATATCCGATTATCTTCAAATCTTGGTCATAACACTTTTATTAGTAATTTAAACAAATCTAACGGTCGGATCATTAATTGAAAGTGCCTATCTTTGTAAATGCCTTAGGTTTTCGGTATTTTTGTTGACATTTATTGGATTGCATGCCAAAATATATCCGATTATCTTCAAACTTGGTCATAACACTTTTTGTAGTAATTTAAACAAATCTAACGGACG
This sequence comes from Voacanga thouarsii, assembly GCA_026120185.1. Classification (NCBI taxonomy): domain Eukaryota; kingdom Viridiplantae; phylum Streptophyta; class Magnoliopsida; order Gentianales; family Apocynaceae; genus Voacanga; species Voacanga thouarsii. The sequence continues at coordinate 20,951 of JANUWF010002417.1, read as the reverse complement.
GATCATTAATTGAAAGTGCCTATATTCGTAAATGCCTTTTGTTTTCGGTTTTTTTGTTTATATTTGTTGGATTGCATGCCGAAATATATCCGATTATCTTTAAATTTGTCATAACACTTTTATCAGCAATTTAAACAAATCAAACGGTCGGATCATTAATTGAAAGTGCCTATCTTTGTAAATGCCTTAGGTTTTCGATATTTTTGTTGATATTTGTTGGATTGCATGCCAAAATATATCCGATTATCTTCAAATTTGGTTATAACACTTTTATAAGCAATTTAAAAAAATCTAACGGTTGGATCGTTAATTGAAAGTGCCTATCTTTGAAAATGCCTTAGGTTTTCGTTATTTTTGTTGATATTTGTTGGATTGCATGCCAAAATATATCCGATTATCTTCAAATTTGGTCATAACACTTTTATTATAAATTTAAACAAATCTAACGGTCGGATCATTAATTAAAAGTGCCTATATTTGTAAATGCCTTATGTTTTCGGTATTTTGGTTGATATTTATTGGATTGCATGCCAAAATATATCCTATTATCTTCAAACTTGGTCATTACACTTTTATTATCAATTTAAACAAATCTAACGGTCGGATCATTAATTGAAAGTGCCTATCTTTGTAAATGCCTTATGTTTTCGGTCTTTTTGTTGATATTTGTTGGATTGCATGCCAAAATATATCCGATTATCTTCAAATTTGGTCATAACACTTTTATTAGCAATTTAAACAAATCTAACGGTCGGATCATTAATTGAAAGTGCCTATCTTTGTAAATGCCTTAGGTTTTCGGTCTTTTTGTTGATATTTGTTGGATTGCATGCCAAAATATATCCGATTATCTTCAAATTTGGTCATAACACTTTTATGTAGTAATTTAAACAAATCTAACGGTCGGATCATTAATTGAAAGTGCCTATATTTGTAAATGCCTTATGTTTTCGGTATTTTTGTTGATATTTGTTGGATTGCATGCCAAAATATATCCGATTATCTTCAAACTTGGTCATAACACTTTTTGTAGTAATTTAAACAAATCTAACGGATCGGATCATTAATTGAAAGTGCCTATATTCGTAAATGCCTTTTGTTTTCGGTTTTTTTGTTTATATTTGTTGGATTGCATGCCGAAATATATCCGATTATCTTTAAATTTGTCATAACACTTTTATCAGCAATTTAAACAAATCAAACGGTCGGATCATTAATTGAAAGTGCCTATCTTTGTAAATGCCTTAGGTTTTCGATATTTTTGTTGATATTTGTTGGATTGCATGCCAAAATATATCCGATTATCTTCAAATTTGGTTATAACACTTTTATAAGCAATTTAAAAAAATCTAACGGTTGGATCGTTAATTGAAAGTGCCTATCTTTGAAAATGCCTTAGGTTTTCGTTATTTTTGTTGATATTTGTTGGATTGCATGCCAAAATATATCCGATTATCTTCAAATTTGGTCATAACACTTTTATTATCAATTTAAACAAATCTAACGGTCGGATCATTAATTGAAAGTGCCTATATTTGTAAATGCCTTATGTTTTCGGTATTTTTGTTGATATTTGTTGGATTGCATGCCAAAATATATCCTATTATCTTCAAACTTGGTCATAACACTTTTATTATCAATTTAAACAAATCTAACGGTCGGATCATTAATTGAAAGTGCCTATCTTTGTAAATGCCTTAGGTTTTCGTTATTTTTGTTGATATTTGTTGGATTGCATGCCAAAATATATCCGATTATCTTCAAATTTGGTCATAACACTTTTATTATCAATTTAAACAAATCTAACGGTCGGATCATTAATTGAAAGTGCCTATCTTTGTAAATGCCTTATGTTTTCGGTATTTTTGTTGATATTTGTTGGATTGCATGCCAAAATATATCCGATTATCTTCAAATTTGGTCATAACACTTTTATTAGCAATTTAAACAAATCTAACGGTCGGATCATTAATTGAAAGTGCCTATATTTGTAAATGCCTTATGTTTTCGGTATTTTTGTTGATATTTGTTGGATTGCATGCCAAAATATATCTGATTATCTTCAAACTTGGTCATAACACTTTTTGTAGTAATTTAAACAAATCTAACGGACGGATCATTAATTGAAAGTGCCTATATTCGTAAATGCCTTTTGTTTTCGGTTTTTTTGTTTATATTTGTTGGATTGCATGCCGAAATATATCCGATTATCTTTAAATTTGTCATAACACTTTTATCAGCAATTTAAACAAATCAAACGGTCGGATCATTAATTGAAAGTGCCTATCTTTGTAAATGCCTTAGGTTTTCGATATTTTTGTTGATATTTGTTGGATTGCATGCCAAAATATATCCGATTATCTTCAAATTTGGTTATAACACTTTTATAAGCAATTTAAAAAAATCTAACGGTTGGATCATTAATTGAAAGTGCCTATCTTTGAAAATGCCTTAGGTTTTCGGTATTTTTGTTGATATTTGTTGGATTGCATGCCAAAATATATCCGATTATCTTCAAATTTGGTCATAACACTTTTATTATAAATTTAAACAAATCTAACGGTCGGATCATTAATTAAAAGTGCCTATATCTGTAAATGCCTTATGTTTTCGGTATTTTTGTTGATATTTATTGGATTGCATGCCAAAATATATCCTATTATCTTCAAACTTGGTCATTACACTTTTATTAGTCAATTTAAACAAATCTAACGGTCGGATCATTAATTGAAAGTGCCTATCTTTGTAAATGCCTTAGGTTTTCGGTCTTTTTGTTGATATTTGTTGGATTGCATGCCAAAATATATCCGATTATCTTTAAATTTGGTCATAACACTTTTATTAGCAATTTAAACAAATCTAACGGTCGGATCATTAATTGAAAGTGCCTATCTTTGTAAATGCCTTAGGTTTTCGATATTTTTGTTGATATTTGTTGGATTGCATGCCAAAATATATCCGATTATCTTCAAATTTGGTTATAACACTTTTATAAGCAATTTAAAAAAATCTAACGGTTGGATCGTTAATTGAAAGTGCCTATCTTTGAAAATGCCTTAGGTTTTCGTTATTTTTGTTGATATTTGTTGGATTGCATGCCAAAATATATCTGATTATCTTCAAATTTGGTCATAACACTTTTATTATAAATTTAAACAAATCTAACGGTCGGATCATTAATTAAAAGTGCCTATATCTGTAAATGCCTTATGTTTTCGGTATTTTGGTTGATATTTATTGGATTGCATGCCAAAATATATCCTATTATCTTCAAACTTGGTCATTACACTTTTATTATCAATTTAAACAAATCTAACGGTCGGATCATTAATTGAAAGTGCCTATCTTTGTAAATGCCTTAGGTTTTCGGTCTTTTTGTTGATATTTGTTGGATTGCATGCCAAAATATATCCGATTATCTTCAAATCTTGGTCATAACACTTTTTGTAGTAATTTAAAGAAATCTAACGGTCGGATCATTAATTGAAAGTGCCTATATTTGTAAATGCCTTATGTTTTCGGTATTTTTGTTGATATTTATTGGATTGCATGCCAAAATATATCCGATTATCTTCAAACTTGGTCATAACACTTTTTGTAGTAATTTAAACAAATCTAACGGACGGATCATTAATTGAAAGTGCCTATATTCAGAAATGCCTTTTGTTTTCGGTTTTTTTGTTTATATTTGTTGGATTGCATGCCGAAATATATCCGATTATCTTTAAATTTGTCATAACACTTTTATCAGCAATTTAAACAAATCAAACGGTCGGATCATTAATTGAAAGTGCCTATCTTTGTAAATGCCTTAGGTTTTCGATATTTTTGTTGATATTTGTTGGATTGCATGCCAAAATATATCCGATTATCTTCAAATTTGGTTATAACACTTTTATAAGCAATTTAAAAAAATCTAACGGTTGGATCGTTAATTGAAAGTGCCTATCTTTGAAAATGCCTTAGGTTTTCGTTATTTTTGTTGATATTTGTTGGATTGCATGCCAAAATATATCCGATTATCTTCAAATTTGGTCATAACAGTTTTATTATAAATTTAAACAAATCTAACGGTCGAATCATTAATTAAAAGTGCCTATATCTCGTAAATGCCTTATGTTTTCGGTATTTTGGTTGATATTTATTGGATTGCATGCCAAAATATATCCAATTATCTTCAAACCTGGTCATTACACTTTTATTATCAATTTAAACAAATCTAATGGTCGGATTATTAATTGAAAGTGCCAATCTTTATAAATACCTTAGTTTTTCGGTCTTTTTGTTGATATTTGTAGGATTGCATGCCAAAATATATCCGATTATCTTCAAATTTGGTCATAACACTTTTATTATCAATTTAAACAAATCTAACGGGTGGATCATTAATTGAAAGTGCCTATATTTGTAATTGCCTTATGTTTTCGGTATTTTTGTTGAAATTTGCTGGATTGCATGCCAAAATATATCTTATTATCTTCAAACTTGGTCATAACACTTTTTGTAGTAATTTAAACAAATCTAACGGACGGATCATTAATTGAAAGTGCCTATATTCGTAAATGCCTTTTGTTTTCGGTTTTTTTGTTTATATTTGTTGGATTGCATGCCGAAATATATCCGATTATCTTTAAATTTGTCATAACACTTTTATCAGCAATTTAAACAAATCAAACGGTCGGATCATTAATTGAAAGTGCCTATCTTTGTAAATGCCTTAGGTTTTCGATATTTTTGTTGATATTTGTTGGATTGCATGCCAAAATATATCCGATTATCTTCAAATTTGGTTATAACACTTTTATAAGCAATTTAAAAAAATCTAACGGGTGGATCATTAATTGAAAGTGCCTATATTTGTAATTGCCTTATGTTTTCGGTATTTTTGTTGATATTTGTTGGATTGCATGCCAAAATATATCCGATTATCTTCAAATTTGGTCATAACACTTTTTGTAGTAATTTAAACAAATCTAACGGTCGGATCATTAATTGAAAGTGCCTATCTTTGTAAATGCCTTAGGTTTTCGATATTTTTGTTGATATTTGTTGGATTGCATGCCAAAATATATCCGATTATCTTCAAATTTGGTCATAACACTTTTATAATCAATTTAAACAAATCTAACGGTTGGATCATTAATTGAAAGTGCCTATCTTTGAAAATGCCTTAGGTTTTCGTTATTTTTGTTGATATTTGTTGGATTGCATGCCAAAATATATCCGATTATCTTCAAATTTGGTCATAACACTTTTATTATCAATTTAAACAAATCTAACGGTCGGATCATTAATTAAAAGTGCCTATATCTGTAAATGCCTTATGTTTTCGGTATTTTGGTTGATATTTATTGGATTGCATGCCAAAATATATCCTATTATCTTCAAACTTGGTCATTACACTTTTATTATCAATTTAAACAAATCTAATGGTCGGATCATTAATTGAAAGTGCCTATCTTTGTAAATGCCTTAGGTTTTCGATATTTTTGTTGATATTTGTTGGATTGCATGCCAAAATATATCCGATTATCTTCAAATTTGGTCATAACACTTTTATTATCAATTTAAACAAATCTAACGGGTGGATCATTAATTGAAAGTGCCTATATTTGTAATTGCCTTATGTTTTCGGTATTTTTGTTGAAATTTGCTGGATTGCATGCCAAAATATATCTTATTATCTTCAAACTTGGTCATAACACTTTTTGTAGTAATTTAAACAAATCTAACTGGACTGGATCATTAATTGAAAGTGCCTATATTCGTAAATGCCTTTTGTTTTCGGTTTTTTTGTTTATATTTGTTGGATTGCATGCCGAAATATATCCGATTATCTTTAAATTTGTCATAACACTTTTATCAGCAATTTAAACAAATCAAACGGTCGGATCATTAATTGAAAGTGCCTATCTTTGTAAATGCCTTAGGTTTTCGATATTTTTGTTGATATTTGTTGGATTGCATGCCAAAATATATCCGATTATCTTCAAATTTGGTTATAACACTTTTATAAGCAATTTAAAAAAATCTAACGGTTGGATCGTTAATTGAAAGTGCCTATCTTTGAAAATGCCTTAGGTTTTCGTTATTTTTGTTGATATTTGTTGGATTGCATGCCAAAATATATCTCGATTATCTTCAAATTTGGTCATAACAGTTTTATTATAAATTTAAACAAATCTAACTGGTCGAATCATTAATTAAAAGTGCCTATATCTCGTAAATGCCTTATGTTTTCGGTATTTTGGTTGATATTTATTGGATTGCATGCCAAAATATATCCTATTATCTTCAAACCTGGTCATTACACTTTTATTATCAATTTAAACAAATCTAATGGTCGGATTATTAATTGAAAGTGCCAATCTTTATAAATGCCTTAGTTTTTCGGTCTTTTTGTTGATATTTGTAGGATTGCATGCCAAAATATATCCGATTATCTTCAAATTTGGTCATAACACTTTTATTATCAATTTAAACAAATCTAACGGGTGGATCATTAATTGAAAGTGCCTATATTTGTAATTGCCTTATGTTTTCGGTATTTTTGTTGAAATTTGTTGGATTGCATGCCAAAATATATCTTATTATCTTCAAACTTGGTCATAACACTTTTTGTAGTAATTTAAACAAATCTAACGGATCGGATCATTAATTGAAAGTGCCTATATTCGTAAATGCCTTTTGTTTTCGGTTTTTTTGTTTATATTTGTTGGATTGCATGCCGAAATATATCCGATTATCTTTAAATTTGTCATAACACTTTTATCAGCAATTTAAACAAATCAAACGGTCGGATCATTAATTGAAAGTGCCTATCTTTGTAAATGCCTTAGGTTTTCGATATTTTTGTTGATATTTGTTGGATTGCATGCCAAAATATATCCGATTATCTTCAAATTTGGTTATAACACTTTTATAAGCAATTTAAAAAAATCTAACTGGTTGGATCATTAATTGAAAGTGCCTATATTTGTAAATGCCTTATGTTTTCGGTATTTTTGTTGATATTTGTTGGATTGCATGCCAAAATATATCTGATTATCTTCAAACTTGGTCATAACACTTTTATTAGTAATTTAAACAAATCTAACGGATCGGATCATTAATTGAAAGTGCCTATATTCGTAAATGCCTTATGTTTTCGGTATTTTTGTTGATATTTGTTGGATTGCATGCCAAAATATATCCGATTATCTTCAAATTTGGTCATAACACTTTTATTAGCAATTTAAACAAATCTAACGGTCGGATCATTAATTGAAAGTGCCTATCTTTGTAAATGCCTTAGGTTTTCGATATTTTTGTTGATATTTGTTGGATTGCATGCCAAAATATATCCGATTATCTTCAAATTTGGTCATAACACTTTTATTAGCAATTTAAACAAATCTAACGGTTGGATCATTAATTGAAAGTGCCTATATTTGTAAATGCCTTATGTTTTCGGTATTTTTGTTGATATTTGTTGGATTGCATGCCAAAATATATCCTATTATCTTCAAACTTGGTCATAACACTTTTATTAGTCAATTTAAACAAATCTAACTGGTCGGATCATTAATTGAAAGTGCCTATCTTTGTAAATGCCTTATGTTTTCGGTCTTTTTGTTGATATTTGTTGGATTGCATGCCAAAATATATCCGATTATCTTCAAATTTGGTCATAACACTTTTATTAGTCAATTTAAACAAATCTAACGGTCGGATCATTAATTGAAAGTGCCTATCTTTGTAAATGCCTTAGGTTTTCGGTATTTTTGTTGATATTTATTGGATTGCATGCCAAAATATATCCGATTATCTTCAAACTTGGTCATAACACTTTTTGTAGTAATTTAAACAAATCTAACGGATCGGATCATTAATTGAAAGTGCCTATATTTGTAAATGCCTTTTGTTTTCGGTTTTTTTGTTTATATTTGTTGGATTGCATGCCGAAATATATCCGATTATCTTTAAATTTGTCATAACACTTTTATCAGCAATTTAAACAAATCAAACGGTTGGATCATTAATTGAAAGTGCCTATCTTTGTAAATGCCTTAGGTTTTCGATATTTTTGTTGATATTTGTTGGATTGCATGCCAAAATATATCCGATTATCTTCAAATTTGGTCATAACACTTTTATAAGCAATTTAAACAAATCTAACGGTTGGATCATTAATTGAAAGTGCCTATCTTTGAAAATGCCTTAGGTTTTCGGTTATTTTTGTTGATATTTGTTGGATTGCATGCCAAAATATATCCGATTATCTTCAAATTTGGTCATAACACTTTTATTATAAATTTAAACAAATCTAACGGTCGGATCATTAATTGAAAGTGCCTATATTTGTAAATGCCTTATGTTTTCGGTATTTTTGTTGATATTTATTGGATTGCATGCCAAAATATATCCGATTATCTTCAAACTTGGTCATAACACTTTTATTATCAATTTAAACAAATCTAACGGTCGGATCATTAATTGAAAGTGCCTATCTTTGTAAATGCCTTAGGTTTTCGGTCTTTTTGTTGACATTTGTTGGATTGCATGCCAAAATATATCTGATTATCTTCAAACTTGGTCATAACACTTTTTGTAGTAATTTAAACAAATCTAACGGACTGGATCATTAATTGAAAGTGCCTATATTCGTAAATGCCTTTTGTTTTCGGTTTTTTTGTTTATATTTGTTGGATTGCATGCCGAAATATATCCGATTATCTTTAAATTTGTCATAACACTTTTATCAGCAATTTAAACAAATCAAACGGTCGGATCATTAATTGAAAGTGCCTATCTTTGTAAATGCCTTAGGTTTTCGATATTTTTGTTGATATTTGTTGGATTGCATGCCAAAATATATCCGATTATCTTCAAATTTGGTTATAACACTTTTATAAGCAATTTAAAAAAATCTAACGGTTGGATCGTTAATTGAAAGTGCCTATCTTTGAAAATGCCTTAGGTTTTCGTTATTTTTGTTGATATTTGTTGGATTGCATGCCAAAATATATCCGATTATCTTCAAATTTGGTCATAACAGTTTTATTATAAATTTAAACAAATCTAACGGTCGAATCATTAATTAAAAGTGCCTATATCTGTAAATGCCTTATGTTTTCGGTATTTTGGTTGATATTTATTGGATTGCATGCCAAAATATATCCTATTATCTTCAAACCTGGTCATTACACTTTTATTATCAATTTAAACAAATCTAATGGTCGGATTATTAATTGAAAGTGCCAATCTTTATAAATGCCTTAGTTTTTCGGTCTTTTTGTTGATATTTGTAGGATTGCATGCCAAAATATATCCGATTATCTTCAAATTTGGTCATAACACTTTTATTATCAATTTAAACAAATCTAACGGGTGGATCATTAATTGAAAGTGCCTATATTTGTAATTGCCTTATGTTTTCGGTATTTTTGTTGAAATTTGTTGGATTGCATGCCAAAATATATCTTATTATCTTCAAACTTGGTCATAACACTTTTTGTAGTAATTTAAACAAATCTAACGGACTGGATCATTAATTGAAAGTGCCTATATTCGTAAATGCCTTTTGTTTTCGGTTTTTTTGTTTATATTTGTTGGATTGCATGCCGAAATATATCCGATTATCTTTAAATTTGTCATAACACTTTTATCAGCAATTTAAACAAATCAAACGGTCGGATCATTAATTGAAAGTGCCTATCTTTGTAAATGCCTTAGGTTTTCGATATTTTTGTTGATATTTGTTGGATTGCATGCCAAAATATATCCGATTATCTTCAAATTTGGTTATAACACTTTTATAAGCAATTTAAAAAAATCTAACGGTTGGATCATTAATTGAAAGTGCCTATATTTGTAAATGCCTTATGTTTTCGGTATTTTTGTTGATATTTGTTGGATTGCATGCCAAAATATATCCGATTATCTTCAAATTTGGTCATAACACTTTTATTAGCAATTTAAACAAATCTAACGGTCGGATCATTAATTGAAAGTGCCTATCTTTGTAAATGCCTTAGGTTTTCGATATTTTTGTTGATATTTGTTGGATTGCATGCCAAAATATATCCGATTATCTTCAAATTTGGTTATAACACTTTTATAAGCAATTTAAAAAATCTAACGGTTGGATCGTTAATTGAAAGTGCCTATCTTTGAAAATGCCTTAGGTTTTCGTTATTTTTGTTGATATTTGTTGGATTGCATGCCAAAATATATCCGATTATCTTCAAATTTGGTCATAACACTTTTATTATAAATTTAAACAAATCTAACTGGTCGGATCATTAATTAAAAGTGCCTATATCTCGTAAATGCCTTATGTTTTCGGTATTTTGGTTGATATTTATTGGATTGCATGCCAAAATATATCCTATTATCTTCAAACTTGGTCATTACACTTTTATTATCAATTTAAACAAATCTAACTGGTCGGATCATTAATTGAAAGTGCCTATCTTTGTAAATGCCTTAGGTTTTCGGTCTTTTTGTTGATATTTGTTGGATTGCATGCCAAAATATATCCGATTATCTTCAAATTTGGTCATAACACTTTTATTAGTCAATTTAAACAAATCTAACGGTCGGATCATTAATTGAAAGTGCCTATCTTTGTAAATGCCTTAGGTTTTCGATATTTTTGTTGATATTTGTTGGATTGCATGCCAAAATATATCCGATTATCTTCAAACTTGGTCATAACACTTTTTGTAGTAATTTAAACAAATCTAACGGACGGATCATTAATTGAAAGTGCCTATATTCGTAAATGCCTTTTGTTTTCGGTTTTTTTGTTTATATTTATTGGATTGCATGCCGAAATATATCCGATTATCTTTAAATTTGTCATAACACTTTTATCAGCAATTTAAACAAATCAAACGGTCGGATCATTAATTGAAAGTGCCTATCTTTGTAAATGCCTTAGGTTTTCGATATTTTTGTTGATATTTGTTGGATTGCATGCCAAAATATATCCGATTATCTTCAAATTTGGTTATAACACTTTTATAAGCAATTTAAACAAATCTAACTGGTTGGATCATTAATTGAAAGTGCCTATCTTTGAAAATGCCTTAGGTTTTCGTTATTTTTGTTGATATTTGTTGGATTGCATGCCAAAATATATCCGATTATCTTCAAATTTGGTCATAACACTTTTATTATAAATTTAAACAAATCTAACGGTCGGATCATTAATTGAAAGTGCCTATATCTGTAAATGCCTTATGTTTTCGGTATTTTTGTTGATATTTATTGGATTGCATGCCAAAATATATCCTATTATCTTCAAACTTGGTCATTACACTTTTATTATCAATTTAAACAAATCTAACTGGTCGGATCATTAATTGAAAGTGCCTATCTTTGTAAATGCCTTAGGTTTTCGGTCTTTTTGTAGACATTTGTTGGATTGCATGCCAAAATATATCCGATTATCTTCAAACTTGGTCATAACACTTTTTGTAGTAATTTAAACAAATCTAACGGATCGGATCATTAATTGAAAGTGCCTATATTCGTAAATGCCTTTTGTTTTCGGTTTTTTTGTTTATATTTATTGGATTGCATGCCGAAATATATCCGATTATCTTTAAATTTGTCATAACACTTTTATCAGCAATTTAAACAAATCAAACGGTCGGATCATTAATTGAAAGTGCCTATCTTTGTAAATGCCTTAGGTTTTCGATATTTTTGTTGATATTTGTTGGATTGCATGCCAAAATATATCCGATTATCTTCAAATTTGGTTATAACACTTTTATAAGCAATTTAAAAAAATCTAACGGTTGGATCGTTAATTGAAAGTGCCTATCTTTGAAAATGCCTTAGGTTTTCGTTATTTTTGTTGATATTTGTTGGATTGCATGCCAAAATATATCCGATTATCTTCAAATTTGGTCATAACAGTTTTATTATAAATTTAAACAAATCTAACTGGTCGAATCATTAATTAAAAGTGCCTATATCTCGTAAATGCCTTATGTTTTCGGTATTTTGGTTGATATTTATTGGATTGCATGCCAAAATATATCCTATTATCTTCAAACCTGGTCATTACACTTTTATTATCAATTTAAACAAATCTAATGGTCGGATTATTAATTGAAAGTGCCAATCTTTATAAATGCCTTAGTTTTTCGGTCTTTTTGTTGATATTTGTAGGATTGCATGCCAAAATATATCCGATTATCTTCAAATTTGGTCATAACACTTTTATTATCAATTTAAACAAATCTAACTGGTGGATCATTAATTGAAAGTGCCTATATTTGTAATTGCCTTATGTTTTCGGTATTTTTGTTGAAATTTGTTGGATTGCATGCCAAAATATATCTTATTATCTTCAAACTTGGTCATAACACTTTTTGTAGTAATTTAAACAAATCTAACGGACGGATCATTAATTGAAAGTGCCTATATTCGTAAATGCCTTTTGTTTTCGGTTTTTTTGTTTATATTTATTGGATTGCATGCCGAAATATATCCGATTATCTTTAAATTTGTCATAACACTTTTATCAGCAATTTAAACAAATCAAACGGTCGGATCATTAATTGAAAGTGCCTATCTTTGTAAATGCCTTAGGTTTTCGATATTTTTGTTGATATTTGTTGGATTGCATGCCAAAATATATCCGATTATCTTCAAATTTGGTTATAACACTTTTATAAGCAATTTAAAAAAATCTAACGGTTGGATCGTTAATTGAAAGTGCCTATCTTTGAAAATGCCTTAGGTTTTCGTTATTTTTGTTGATATTTGTTGGATTGCATGCCAAAATATATCCGATTATCTTCAAATTTGGTCATAACAGTTTTATTATAAATTTAAACAAATCTAACTGATCGAATCATTAATTAAAAGTGCCTATATCTGTAAATGCCTTATGTTTTCGGTATTTTGGTTGATATTTATTGGATTGCATGCCAAAATATATCCTATTATCTTCAAACTTGGTCATTACACTTTTATTATCAATTTAAACAAATCTAACGGTCGGATCATTAATTGAAAGTGCCTATCTTTGTAAATGCCTTAGGTTTTCTGTCTTTTTGTTGATATTTGTTGGATTGCATGCCAAAATATATCTGATTATCTTCAAATTTGGTCATAACACTTTTATTATCAATTTAAATAAATCTAACGGTCGGATCATTAATTGAAAGTGCCTATATTTGTAAATGCCTTATGTTTTCGGTATTTTTGTTGATATTTGTTGGATTGCATGCCAAAATATATCCGATTATCTTCAAACTTGGTCATAACACTTTTATTAGCAATTTAAACAAATCTAACGGTCGGATCATTAATTGAAAGTGCCTATCTTTGTAAATGCCTTAGGTTTTCGGTCTTTTTGTTGATATTTATTGGATTGCATGCCAAAATATATCCGATTATCTTCAAACTTTGTCATAACACTTTTTGTAGTAATTTAAACAAATCTAACGGACGGATCATTAATTGAAAGTGCCTATATTCGTAAATGCCTTTTGTTTTCGGTTTTTTTGTTTATATTTGTTGGATTGCATGCCGAAATATATCCGATTATCTTTAAATTTGTCATAACACTTTTATCAGCAATTTAAACAAATCAAACGGTCGGATCATTAATTGAAAGTGCCTATCTTTGTAAATGCCTTAGGTTTTCGATATTTTTGTTGATATTTGTTGGATTGCATGCCAAAATATATCCGATTATCTTCAAATTTGGTTATAACACTTTTATAAGCAATTTAAAAAAATCTAACGGTTGGATCGTTAATTGAAAGTGCCTATCTTTGAAAATGCCTTAGGTTTTCGTTATTTTTGTTGATATTTGTTGGATTGCATGCCAAAATATATCTGATTATCTTCAAATTTGGTCATAACAGTTTTATTATAAATTTAAACAAATCTAACGGTCGAATCATTAATTAAAAGTGCCTATATCTCGTAAATGCCTTATGTTTTCGGTATTTTGGTTGATATTTATTGGATTGCATGCCAAAATATATCCTATTATCTTCAAACCTGGTCATTACACTTTTATTATCAATTTAAACAAATCTAATGGTCGGATTATTAATTGAAAGTGCCAATCTTTATAAATGCCTTAGTTTTTCGGTCTTTTTGTTGATATTTGTAGGATTGCATGCCAAAATATATCCGATTATCTTCAAATTTGGTCATAACACTTTTATTATCAATTTAAACAAATCTAACGGGTGGATCATTAATTGAAAGTGCCTATATTTGTAATTGCCTTATGTTTTCGGTATTTTTGTTGAAATTTGTTGGATTGCATGCCAAAATATATCTTATTATCTTCAAACTTGGTCATAACACTTTTTGTAGTAATTTAAACAAATCTAACGGACGGATCATTAATTGAAAGTGCCTATATTCGTAAATGCCTTTTGTTTTCGGTTTTTTTGTTTATATTTGTTGGATTGCATGCCGAAATATATCCGATTATCTTTAAATTTGTCATAACACTTTTATCAGCAATTTAAACAAATCAAACGGTCGGATCATTAATTGAAAGTGCCTATCTTTGTAAATGCCTTAGGTTTTCGATATTTTTGTTGATATTTGTTGGATTGCATGCCAAAATATATCCGATTATCTTCAAATTTGGTTATAACACTTTTATAAGCAATTTAAAAAAATCTAACGGTTGGATCGTTAATTGAAAGTGCCTATCTTTGAAAATGCCTTAGGTTTTCGTTATTTTTGTTGATATTTGTTGGATTGCATGCCAAAATATATCCGATTATCTTCAAATTTGGTCATAACACTTTTATTATCAATTTAAACAAATCTAACGGTCGGATCATTAATTAAAAGTGCCTATATCTGTAAATGCCTTATGTTTTCGGTATTTTGGTTGATATTTATTGGATTGCATGCCAAAATATATCCTATTATCTTCAAACTTGGTCATTACACTTTTATTATCAATTTAAACAAATCTAACGGTCGGATCATTAATTGAAAGTGCCTATCTATGTAAATGCCTTAGGTTTTCGTTCTTTTTGTAGACATTTGTTGGATTGCATGCCAAAATATATCCGATTATCTTCAAACTTTGTCATAACACTTTTTGTAGTAATTTAAACAAATCTAACGGACGGATCATTAATTGAAAGTGCCTATATTCGTAAATGCCTTTTGTTTTCGATTTTTTTGTTTATATTTATTGGATTGCATGCCGAAATATATCCGATTATCTTTAAATTTGTCATAACACTTTTATCAGCAATTTAAACAAATCAAACGGTCGGATCATTAATTGAAAGTGCCTATCTTTGTAAATGCCTTAGGTTTTCGATATTTTTGTTGATATTTGTTGGATTGCATGCCAAAATATATCCGATTATCTTCAAATTTGGTTATAACACTTTTATAAGCAATTTAAAAAAATCTAACGGTTGGATCGTTAATTGAAAGTGCCTATCTTTGAAAATGCCTTAGGTTTTCGTTATTTTTGTTGATATTTGTTGGATTGCATGCCAAAATATATCCGATTATCTTCAAATTTGGTCATAACATTTTTATTATAAATTTAAACAAATCTAACGGTCGGATCATTAATTAAAAGTGCCTATATCTCGTAAATGCCTTATGTTTTCGGTATTTTGGTTGATATTTATTGGATTGCATGCCAAAATATATCCTATTATCTTCAAACATGGTCATTACAATTTTATTATCAATTTAAACAAATCTAACTGGTTGGATCATTAATTGAAAGTGCCTATCTATGTAAATGCCTTAGGTTTCGGTCTTTTTGTAGACATTTATTGGATTGCATGCCAAAATATATCCGATTATCTTCAAACTTTGTCATAACACTTTTTGTAGTAATTTAAACAAATCTAACTGGACGGATCATTAATTGAAAGTGCCTATATTCGTAAATGCCTTTTGTTTTCGGTTTTTTTGTTTATATTTATTGGATTGCATGCCGAA
Source organism: Voacanga thouarsii (assembly GCA_026120185.1). NCBI lineage: Eukaryota > Viridiplantae > Streptophyta > Magnoliopsida > Gentianales > Apocynaceae > Voacanga > Voacanga thouarsii. The sequence goes on along the minus strand of JANUWF010002417.1, from coordinate 4,997 downwards.
ATATATCCGATTATCTTTAAATTTGTCATAACACTTTTATCAGCAATTTAAACAAATCAAACGATCGGATCATTAATTGAAAGTGCCTATCTTTGTAAATGCCTTAGGTTTTCGATATTTTTGTTGATATTTGTTGGATTGCATGCCAAAATATATCCGATTATCTTCAAATTTGGTTATAACACTTTTATAAGCAATTTAAAAAAATCTAACGGTTGGATCGTTAATTGAAAGTGCCTATCTTTGAAAATGCCTTAGGTTTTCGTTATTTTTGTTGATATTTGTTGGATTGCATGCCAAAATATATCTGATTATCTTCAAATTTGGTCATAACAGTTTTATTATAAATTTAAACAAATCTAACGGTCGAATCATTAATTAAAAGTGCCTATATCTGTAAATGCCTTATGTTTTCGGTATTTTGGTTGATATTTATTGGATTGCATGCCAAAATATATCCTATTATCTTCAAACCTGGTCATTACACTTTTATTATCAATTTAAACAAATCTAACGGTCGGATTATTAATTGAAAGTGCCAATCTTTATAAATGCCTTAGTTTTTCGGTCTTTTTGTTGATATTTGTAGGATTGCATGCCAAAATATATCTGATTATCTTCAAATTTGGTCATAACACTTTTTGTAGTAATTTAAAGAAATCTAACGGTCGGATTATTAATTGAAAGTGCCTATCTATGTAAATGCCTTAGGTTTCGGTCTTTTTGTAGACATTTATTGGATTGCATGCCAAAACATATCCGATTATCTTCAAACTTTGTCATAACACTTTTTGTAGTAATTTAAACAAATCTAACGGACGGATCATTAATTGAAAGTGCCTATATTCGTAAATGCCTTTTGTTTTCGGTTTTTTTGTTTATATTTATTGGATTGCATGCCGAAATAAATCCGATTATCTTTAAATTTGTCATAACACTTTTATCAGCAATTTAAACAAATCAAACGGTCGGATCATTAATTGAAAGTGCCTATCTTTGTAAATGCCTTAGGTTTTCGATATTTTTGTTGATATTTGTTGGATTGCATGCCAAAATATATCCGATTATCTTCAAATTTGGTTATAACACTTTTATAAGCAATTTAAAAAAATCTAACGGTTGGATCGTTAATTGAAAGTGCCTATCTTTGAAAATGCCTTAGGTTTTCGTTATTTTTGTTGATATTTGTTGGATTGCATGCCAAAATATATCTGATTATCTTCAAATTTTGGTCATAACATTTTTATTATAAATTTAAACAAATCTAACGGTCGGATCATTAATTAAAAGTGCCTATATCTGTAAATGCATTATGTTTTCGGTATTTTGGTTGATATTTACTGGATTGCATGCCAAAATATATTCTATTATCTTCAAACATGGTCATTACAATTTTATTATCAATTTAAACAAATCTAACGGTCGGATCATTAATTGAAAGTGCCTATCTATGTAAATGCCTTAGGTTTCGTTCTTTTTGTAGACATTTATTGGATTGCATGCCAAATTATATCCGATTATCTTCAAACTTTGTCATAACACTTTTTGTAGTAATTTAAACAAATCTAACGGACGGATCATTAATTGAAAGTGCCTATATTCGTAAATGCCTTTTGTTTTCGATTTTTTTGTTTATATTTATTGGATTGCATGCCGAAATATATCCGATTATCTTTAAATTTGTCATAACACTTTTATCAGCAATTTAAACAAATCAAACGGTCGGATCATTAATTGAAAGTGCCTATCTTTGTAAATGCCTTAGGTTTTCGATATTTTTGTTGATATTTGTTGGATTGCATGCCAAAATATATCCGATTATCTTCAAATTTGGTTATAACACTTTTATAAGCAATTTAAAAAAATCTAACGGTTGGATCGTTAATTGAAAGTGCCTATCTTTGAAAATGCCTTAGGTTTTCGTTATTTTTGTTGATATTTGTTGGATTGCATGCCAAAATATATCCGATTATCTTCAAATTTGGTCATAACAGTTTTATTATAAATTTAAACAAATCTAACTAGTCGGATCATTAATTAAAAGTGCCTATATCTCGTAAATGCATTATGTTTTCGGTATTTTGGTTGATTTTTACTGGATTGCATGCCAAAATATATCCTATTATCTTCAAACATGGTCATTACAATTTTATTATCAATTTAAACAAATCTAACGGTCGGATCATTAATTGAAAGTGCCTATCTTTGTAAATGCCTTAGGTTTTCGGTCTTTTTGTAGACATTTGTTGGATTGCATGCCAAAATATATCCGATTATCTTTAAATCTTGGTCATAACACTTTTTGTAGTAATTTAAAGAAATCTAACGGTCGGATTATTAATTGAAAGTGCCTATCTATGTAAATGCCTTAGGTTTCGGTCTTTTTGTAGACATTTATTGGATTGCATGCCAAAATATATCCGATTATCTTCAAACTTTGTCATAACACTTTTTGTAGTAATTTAAACAAATCTAACGGACGGATCATTAATTGAAAGTGCCTATATTCGTAAATGCCTTTTGTTTTCGGTTTTTTTGTTTATATTTATTGGATTGCATGCCGAAATATATCCGATTATCTTTAAATTTGTCATAACACTTTTATCAGCAATTTAAACAAATCAAACGGTCGGATCATTAATTGAAAGTGCCTATCTTTGTAAATGCCTTAGGTTTTCGATATTTTTGTTGATATTTGTTGGATTGCATGCCAAAATATATCCGATTATCTTCAAATTTGGTTATAACACTTTTATAAGCAATTTAAAAAAATCTAACGGTTGGATCGTTAATTGAAAGTGCCTATCTTTGAAAATGCCTTAGGTTTTCGTTATTTTTGTTGATATTTGTTGGATTGCATGCCAAAATATATCTGATTATCTTCAAATTTTGGTCATAACATTTTTATTATAAATTTAAACAAATCTAACGGTCGGATCATTAATTAAAAGTGCCTATATCTGTAAATGCATTATGTTTTCGGTATTTTGGTTGATTTTTACTGGATTGCATGCCAAAATATATCCTATTATCTTCAAACATGGTCATTACAATTTTATTATCAATTTAAACAAATCTAACGGTCGGATCATTAATTGAAAGTGCCTATCTATGTAAATGCCTTAGGTTTCGTTCTTTTTGTAGACATTTATTGGATTGCATGCCAAAATATATCCGATTATCTTCAAACTTTGTCATAACACTTTTTGTAGTAATTTAAACAAATCTAACGGACGGATCATTAATTGAAAGTGCCTATATTCGTAAATGCCTTTTGTTTTCGATTTTTTTGTTTATATTTATTGGATTGCATGCCGAAATATATCCGATTATCTTTAAATTTGTCATAACACTTTTATCAGCAATTTAAACAAATCAAACGGTCGGATCATTAATTGAAAGTGCCTATCTTTGTAAATGCCTTAGGTTTTCGATATTTTTGTTGATATTTGTTGGATTGCATGCCAAAATATATCCGATTATCTTCAAATTTGGTTATAACACTTTTATAAGCAATTTAAAAAAATCTAACGGTTGGATCGTTAATTGAAAGTGCCTATCTTTGAAAATGCCTTAGGTTTTCGTTATTTTTGTTGATATTTGTTGGATTGCATGCCAAAATATATCCGATTATCTTCAAATTTGGTCATAACATTTTTATTATAAATTTAAACAAATCTAACGGTCGGATCATTAATTAAAAGTGCCTATATCTGTAAATGCCTTATGTTTTCGGTATTTTGGTTGATATTTATTGGATTGCATGCCAAAATATATCCTATTATCTTCAAACTTGGTCATTACAATTTTATTATCAATTTAAACAAATCTAACGGTCGGATCATTAATTGAAAGTGCCTATCTATGTAAATGCCTTAGGTTTCGGTCTTTTTGTAGACATTTATTGGATTGCATGCCAAAATATATCCGATTATCTTCAAACTTTGGTCATAACACTTTTTGTAGTAATTTAAACAAATCTAACGGTCGGATTATTAATTGAAAGTGCCTATCTTTGTAAATGCCTTAGGTTTTCGGTCTTTTTGTTGATATTTATTGGATTGCATGCCAAAATATATCCGATTATCTTCAAACTTGGTCATAACACTTTTATGTAGTAATTTAAACAAATCTAACGGTCGGATCATTAATTGAAAGTGCCTATCTTTGTAAATGCCTTAGGTTTTCGGTCTTTTTGTTGATATTTATTGGATTGCATGCCAAAATATATCCGATTATCTTCAAACTTTGTCATAACACTTTTTGTAGTAATTTAAACAAATCTAACGGATCGGATCATTAATTGAAAGTGCCTATATTCGTAAATGCCTTTTGTTTTCGGTTTTTTTGTTTATATTTATTGGATTGCATGCCGAAATATATCCGATTATCTTTAAATTTGTCATAACACTTTTATCAGCAATTTAAACAAATCAAACGGTCGGATCATTAATTGAAAGTGCCTATCTTTGTAAATGCCTTAGGTTTTCGATATTTTTGTTGATATTTGTTGGATTGCATGCCAAAATATATCCGATTATCTTCAAATTTGGTTATAACACTTTTATAAGCAATTTAAAAAAATCTAACGGTTGGATCGTTAATTGAAAGTGCCTATCTTTGAAAATGCCTTAGGTTTTCGTTATTTTTGTTGATATTTGTTGGATTGCATGCCAAAATATATCTGATTATCTTCAAATTTGGTCATAACAGTTTTATTATAAATTTAAACAAATCTAACGGTCGAATCATTAATTAAAAGTGCCTATATCTGTAAATGCATTATGTTTTCGGTATTTTGGTTGATATTTATTGGATTGCATGCCAAAATATATCCTATTATCTTCAAACATGGTCATTACAATTTTATTATCAATTTAAACAAATCTAACGGTCGGATCATTAATTGAAAGTGCCTATCTTTGTAAATGCCTTAGGTTTTCGATATTTTTGTTGATATTTGTTGGATTGCATGCCAAAATATATCCGATTATCTT
>JANUWF010002416.1:1800000-2196164 GCA_026120185.1 Voacanga thouarsii | reverse complement strand
ATTAATTTCATATTTGTTATCTCGTTAACTTGCTTGGAAACGGGGTTAATTGTTAAGAATTGGGTAATTAAAGGTTAATTGATATCTGTCAGGATATGGATTCATTAGTTAATTTCATGTTTAAAATTTGCTGATATGGGGATTTAATCAATGATTGTGTTTAATGCATCTTTTGGGTGAATTAGTTGAGACAGGATATGTGATGCTAATTTGTCTAGAAGATAGTTATTTTATGGATTGGAAAAGAAGTGAATCTATCTTAATCCTTCATGATGCCAAGAGAATGATTAGTTATGATAATGATTAGGTACTTTATGGTCATATTTGTCAAAATAGTGGTTTGAGTTACATAATTCTCCATCCTTGACATGTATATATTCTTTAATTTTATTTTGTTTTCCTTTTTATTCTTTTTTCACTTTATTGAGTCGGTTAAACAATGAAAGAAAAGTGATTGCTGCGTACTTGTTCCTTGAGGATCGATACTCGTTTTAAACTCTATGCTATGCTTAATGATTAGTATGTTTGTGAAACCGCACCTAAAGCTAACTTTAGAGTATGGGGGTCGGGATGCATATCATATTTTCTTACATAAATATATATATTTTTGGAGGATTTTATGTGCTTTAGAATTATGATTTATAGTTTAGAAAGCTTAGTTATGATTATTGGGTAGGAAGGGTAAAATGGTAATTTTTTCTTGAGATCAATATAGGAAGATAGCTTGAGGAATAAATAGGAAAAATATTTAGGAGAGAAAATAAGAACAAGAGTTGTTGTGGTTCAGTGGTTAGAGCTTTGGAATTAATCTCAAAGGTCTTGAGTTCAAATCCCATCATTTAAGTTTGTGTCATGATTATTTTAATTTAAGGGTGGATTTTCATCCCTTGCATTCCATAAGTAACAATAGGAGAGTTGACCTAGGGGAGACATGAAGGGAATGCCGTAATCCTATTCTTATGCCCTAAAAGAATTCTTAAGCGATTCATGTCCTTTTATTCCCTTGCTTACCTTAAATTCTTTATCAATTAAGTTGGTTCAATTTATCTAAATTAATATTTTAATTCTAGAAATTTCAGCAAGGTTTATGGGCCTTGGAATTTTGAAAATGGCTCTTAGAGGTTAGAGTTTTTGCTGAAAATAGGGAAGGAGTTAAGGAAGGTTCTCAAGAGAATTAATCTCCATGGTTGAACCTTCAAACTCTACTCCATAGTGTTCATCTTCTTCATGAAAGAAATCTGAAAAATTTTCAGGTTCTTGGACAGCCTAGTCTTCGAAAATTTCAACCATCTTTCTTACTCAAATGCTACTAGAAAAATAGCCAACTTATTCAGCTTGAAGACTGAAATTCTTTGCCAAAAACCGGACTGCACAAAGCTGTGCAAACCAGAAAAAAATTCTGGACAGCATCGATACATAGAAGTCCAAAATCAAAGCTGTTTTTTCTACCCTTCAAACCAGTAATTTACTTCCGTTTTTCCTCCATAAAGTAGGCTGGAAACTAGCCTTGAATGACCCTTAAATACCTCTCCAAATTCTCTGCAAATCGGCTGGAACATTGCAGAAAACTGCACAACAAATTCTAGTAAACAATTCGAATCTCAAACCAGAAAAATTCCAGCCTTGCTCTCTCTTCAAGCCTTGTCCGAAAATCACCTCAAACTTCTGTGAGTTAACCTTTGTTTAGCCATAGGCTGAACTCCATTACCCCCACCACTGACCTTATATGATTAGGCTCCATAGCCACTCCTCAAATTCCTCCTTCAATTACTTCAATCAAGCATTCAATTGAAGTTAAAAAATTCCAGCAATTGCTCCATGAAAACACCCTTGGATTAAGCTTCAAAAACAAAAAATTCACCCACCATTGAACTCATTATTTGAGCCAACCTTATAGCTCCTTCAACCCTTATTCATTTCAGTAAACCACAGCAAACCAGTCGACTCCATTGTAGCTCCAAAGAACCTCCATCAATCAAACATCATTACCATATTTTTACCTTAAAACACTCATAAATTCCTCCATTTGAATTTCAAAACAACCAGATTTCCCTCTTCTCCCTAATCTGAAAATCAAATCACAGAAATCCCTCAATCATTTGGCCAACCCCTTCAGTAATTCGTCCAGCACTTTCTCTCCAATTCTCTCCATTTTCACCAAGAACACCAAGAACACACACTACCTTTCTTCAAGCCTAAAACCACTCTAAACACCTTCAATCCCTCCCAAAAAATTCCAGAACATGCCTACATACGCCCTAGAGTCCATTTCTGGATTTTATAACATTAAATTTCGAAAACAAGAATTTGCAATTGGATCAAAAACCAGAATTTTTCTTGAAGTCTCAAGAATATCATTAAGGTAACCAAGAACAACTTTTGTTCATCTTCTTCCCTTCAATATTTAACGTGTCATACTAATATTCTCTCTCTCTCTCTCTCTCTCTCTCTCTCTCTCGGCCGAAATGGTTGCTACAACCATGGATATTTTCTTTCTCCTCTCTTGGATGATTCAAGCCTTCCAGGTGTGTGGATCTCCTTAAACCTTCATGGAGATAGTCATCAACCAAGTATTTCTTTTTAACCTTCTCTTTAATTCTAAAGTCATGCCTCTTAGATGTTGATAGAAATGGATAGAATATGATTGGGGATTGGATATATGCATATGTATGAAAGAGTAGAGATTGAAGCATGAGAATGATTGATCTTGATTAAGCCTAATGAAATTCCTTGTGGATCGATTCATGTTCTTCATATCTTAAGTGAGTATAAATGTTTAAGAATGCTAGATATTATGTCACCTTGGTGAATAGGATATTATGTTCTTATTTTCATTGAAGCCATGAGTATGATTATGCTTAGTAGAGATTTAGCCATGTGATGGTAGGTATGGATTTAAGCCTTTATTCATGAATAGAATAGTTTGTTGTTTGATGATGAAGAAAATGTTCATGATTCTTGTTAGCAATAGGAGAATTTTGATCATAACCTTGTTGATCCTAAGTTATTTTATTTAGCCAATTTTATTACGTTAATTAAAATTAATACTATGTTTTCCTTTAAAGATTTCAAAAACCCTAGAAAGTGTTGGAATTAAAGTATTAAACGAAATAGTAATATTTTAGCCAAATAAATGATATCTTTAATTAAAAATAATATATAAATATTTATATATGAAAACAATAATAAATAAAATCTTTTATATGAATAATAATAATAATAATAGGTAAAATATTAATGATCTTGTAGGCCATATATTCATAAATATTATATTTATTTGTTATCTATTAATCAAGATTTAATAAAATTTATTTATTATTAATTTTACTTATTATTAGTTATTTTCTATCTATTATTTATTAATTAAAAGATTAGCAATAATTTAATATTTACTTTAAAAATATTATTTAAGAATGACCATTTAATAATATCATCTAGGACTTAGGATTCTTCATCAATTAAAACCTAGTTTATTTTTTTATTAACAACACTCAAGTTTTAATATTTGAACCTATTGATAGGGGCTAAATTAGTCATATTTTTTCTAATTATTTGAGGTTCATTTGTGATACATTTTGTTCAATAACTAGTCATATTCCTTCATATTTGAGATTTTACTCTAGGAAATGTATTTTGTTCTTTATTTTAGATTTTTAGGGTAAAACAGAACAAAAACGTCGCAAAACAGAGGAGAGCTAGCGCCAGCTGTGAAGCTGGAACCGGCACTGGTTGCATTCTAGAACACATTGTGCAAAATTCGAAGAAAAATCGTTGAATGGGTGGAGGAACATAACACAATTGGCGCTAGCTCCGAGAGCCAAGGCGGCACCGGCTGTGCCCTAAAGCTAAAGCAGTGCTGTGATTTTTCTATATGGTTTGTGGTAATTTGAGGAGTTTTAGTATCTTCGAAGTTATACTTAGCCAAGAACTTTGTACCTACGAGTTTAGGTACTTCCTAAGCCTATAAATAGGTGAAAAACACAAGGAAAAAAAATAGAGTATTCATTGATCATCACAAAAAATTACTCAATCAAAGGAGGAATTCCTCAAGTTCAAGGAAGGTTGTCCAAGAAGGTCTTTAAAGGAAGAAGGAGGCTTGTCTATGAGTGCTTTCTTTTACTTTGTTTTCTTTTTCTTAACAATGATATGATAATTGTTTTATTGTAATTTAATGTTGTTTAGATATTCATGATTTCTAGAGTTGTCTAATGTTTTGATTAATTAGTTATTATTCTTGGTATTCAATTACTTGTGCCTATTACGAGATTAGTTGGTTAGTTCTATCCATTGACTTACTGGACCAAAGGGGATTGATGGTAGTTTCAATTTATTAGTTTCATATTATGTTGGCAATTGACTTGCTAGACCAAAGGGGGTTGATTGCTTAGAACTAGTAATTGAAATTGAAGGTTAATTGATGTCTTCCGAGACCAAGGGTTCATTGATTAAATTTATGCTTTAAATTTTCCAAGACTAAGGGAATTTAATTAAGGATTGTGTTTAATGCATTTTTTGGATGAATTGGTTGATACGGACCAAGTGATTCTAATTTATCTAGAAGATAGCGATTTCATGGATTGACCATCGAAGTGAATGTACTTTAATACTTCATGATGCTAAGGGAATAATTAGTTATGATAAAGGTTGGATACTTTAAGATCATGTTTGTCTAACCAATGGCTCGAGTTACATAAACCTATATCCTTGACATGTACATATTTTTATTTTTTTTTAATTTGTCTTTCACTCTATCGAGTCAGTTAAACAATAAAAGAAAATGGATTAGTGTCTACTTGTTCTTGGAGGATCAACACACGTTTGAACCCTATGCTCGGTTAATGATGAGTATGCTTGCTCATATGTGTGATTTGGGGTTAACATTTTAATGTAAACTTGATTGAGAATGTGCTTAGTTTTTGTATGATTTTTATGCCCAAGTCCGAACACATCAAGTTTTAGGCACTGTTGTCTGGGAACAATAGCATGAAACCTTGGATTTTGTTGATTTAACCATGTAAATATGTAAATATGTAGATATGTAAGATATGTATAATTTTTTTTTCTGCAAAAATGTGCTATCTTTTGTATTATGTCTTCTTGTACACCTTTGTAACCTAACCTAACCTACTAAATTTAACTATGTTCTTTTTACTAACTTTGTAACCTTGTAGTTTTGTTTTTAATCATTAAATATGTATCTAACTTGCTTCTTATTTTCTTAGGTGTTACCCTTGGCACATGACTCGAAAATCCGAGGACAAGATAGTCGATTTTGACCCTGAAATCGAGAGGACGTTATCAAAAATTCACCGGACAATTTAAAGGAACCTGATCATCGAGATGGATAATGCTCAACAGAACAATGCTGGAAATAACAAGAGAGTTATGGATGAATTTGTGAAACCCGCAATCTCAAGCACAGGCTCGAGTATCACTAGACTAAGGATAGATGCAAATAATTTTGAAATAAAGCCCAACATTATCCAAATGGTGTATAATATGGTTCAATTTGACGGGCTACTTGAAGAGGATCCCAATGCTCACTTAGTTAGTTTTCTTGAGATTTGTGATACTTTCAAGATGAATGGTGTTTTTGAAGATGCCATTAAGTTAAGACTTTTTCCTTTTTCCTTGAGAGATAGAGCTAAATCTTGATTGAAGTCTTTACCAACAGGTTCCATCACAACTTAGAATGCCATAGCTGAAAAATTTTTGGCCAAATATTTTCCCCCCAGCTAGGACAGCCAAACTTAAGAATGAAATCTTTGCCTTCCAATAATTAGATTTGAAGCCCTTATATGAAAGTTAGGAGAGATTTAAGAAGATGTTAAGAAAATGCCCATACCACGAATTTGAGCTGGGAATGTAAATGCTTATATTCTTGAATGGCCTCACATTTACAACACGGCAAATGGTGGACTCTTCTGCAGGGGGTTCCATCAAGCATAAGACCTCGGAACATGTATTTAAGCTTATTGAAAATTTAGCTTCTAATAACTATTCTTGGGGAAGTGCAAGGTCAAAAGCTCGTGTGCACGGAGTACACAAAGTGGATGCTATGGCAGCATTAAAGGCTAAGATGGACGCCTTAACTCAAAAGATGGAATAGATGGTGATGCCTCAAGGCCAGGTTTTAAACGTCAATTGTGATTTCTGTGGAGAAGGACACCCCAATCATGAATGCCAAAATATGGAGTCACTCCAAGAACCGTCGGAACAAGTGGCCTTTGTAGGTAATATATGGCTAGGTAACAACCCTTATAGTTCTACCTATAATCCTAGTTAGCGAAGTCACCCTAATTTCTCTTGGAGAAATAGGAATCAACCTAGGTAGGGTTCTTTCAATTTTTGGTAGAAATCAAAGGAACCAAAACCCCATGGCCAATGTTGTAGCACCTCCAAAACCACCATTGAAAGAGTTAATTGGTCAATTAGCCAAACAATGAACTGAGAGGCTTCCATGCACAACCTAGAGAACCAAATTGGTCAATTAGTCAAACTCTTGGGAGATCGTCAAATGGGGACATTACCAAGGAATACTGAGAAAAATCCATGGGATCACAACCGTAGGAAATATTGAAGCAGTCTTACTTTCCTTTACCTTCTGTTTTTGTGATTGAAATAATTTTGTTATTTTTTTCATTTTGATTAATTAATTAGAGTGCAATATTCAGCATTATTGTATGTTTCGCATTGTTGAAAAAAAAAAAAGGGGAGAACCGGACAGAATCGAGCTGGCACCGGCTCTAAAAGCTCGGACCGGCACCGATTCCTATCGGGTGGAGCATAATTTAAGGGCTATTTTGGCCACTTTTCATTCAAAATCTCCATTCTCCCTCTCAAATTCTCTTAAGCCCGCGTCGGCTTCCTATCCCTCACTTCCAAAAAATTTTATTTTGCAACTCCTAAACACTTCTATAACGTCTATTTTGAAGATCCTACGGATCAAAACTCTCAAAATCTTCTATTTTTCATAACACCATCCCATTCAATCCACAAGCAAGGAGCTTAGATTTCTACAAAAAGCTTGCATCTTTTGCTTGCCCATGAATACAAGAGCATAAAGGTATGATGTTTATTTCATTCCTACGGTTAAAATGATGGAGATGATTTTTTCTAAATTTAGGGACACTTTTGGCTGAAATTTGGGATTATATATGCTATGATTGAATTGTGCATTGCTCATTGAGCTTCATAAGTTGGACTAGATTAGGAGTAAATGGTTCTTTGATACTTAACTCATTCGAGACTTCATGCATATAGCTATGGCTAGAATTATGGCTATTGGTGATACTTGAATATATGGAACGTGCCTTATTGATCAAATGATACCATGATACTGCCTTCATTCATATGATCATGTTTACTAGCATGCTTTGAGGATATCAACACATTTATGCTTTCCAGTGAACTTTATATGTATTATGCAGGTTGTGTTGTATTGATTGAAGTGGTTGTTGGAGGAGATATTTATTGAAGGAGTTTGGGTTTTGTGGATTGTGAGAGTGGTTGAGGGTTGTGTGAGATTTGAAGAATATCTGTGCAGGGGTAGCAATCATATTTTAGTCTTTTAGCTTACTTGTTCTCTCTTCCTATTCCCCTATTCCTTACTTGATATCATGTCTAGAGTGAGGGGTCAGTCTTCTAAAAGGGTGCGAACTTCCTCTTCCTCAGCCCCGTCATCTATTGATCCCTTGTCCCTAAGACCTACTGAGTTTATAGATGCAACATGTGAGGAATGGTACAATAAGAGGCCTCTAATAAGATTATTGTCGAGCGTACTTTCTCACCCACCTTAGACCGTGCACTCAAATTGGGAATGATGTTTAGACGGCTAGGATGGGGGTCGATAGTACAATTGAAAGGGAAGCATTGTCCCGTTCTTATTAAGGAATTCTATACTAATATAACGGATAAGGGCAATAAACATCTTCCCCATATAGAAACAAGAGTGAAAAGAGTTCCTATCGTCATCACTTAAAACCAATTAGCTAACATTCTCTAGGTTTTTTATGATGATACTTGGCAAGGCATTGATGTGAATAATCAAAAGATTCTTTCTGACCCAAATCGGGATATTAGAGGGACTAGAGCTACCCTAGGCTTACATAAGCATAATGCTTTCCAAGCTAATAGCTTCTATTCTGACAATGATTTCGTAGCTAACTTTCAAGCTCCAGTCTACATGTTTGGGCTCAATGTTGTACCCCGTGCTAGTGGTTTCAATAAGACTAGACTGATTGACACTTATATTTTACATCGGATGATGAACACATTATCTATCCCTCTTGCTCCCTTGATCATCCAATCTATTAGGAAGGTTGTTCATCACTGGCTCTCCACAAAAGGCTTTTGTTTTTCCTTTGGTTATAATGAAAATTCTAAAAAACTTTGTGTGAGTCTTGAGGGAGAACTTATGGAGGCGACCACTACGCACGATATGATCACTAAGCAAACTCTTATGAGTTTCGGGTACAAATACAACTAAGAGTTGAAAAAGTGGCTAACTCCCTTCGAGGTTAGACATCCCGGGCAAGTAAGGCCGCCCACAATGGAGGAGGAGCACCCACCACCACCAGCACGTGCACGGGCTAGCAGTTCTCAGTCCCACTCCCGGACTGACTTTGAGACTACCGTGTTGGGGTGACTCGATCAGCAAATGGTATTACTCCTACGCTTGCAAGGTACTATGGAGGACATGGCAAGACGGCAAGCTACTATGGAGCAGCAGTTAGCCGAGTTGAGGCAGCATTCTTCTAGGACACATAGTGGTGTGGGTACTTCTACACCAGTTGAGGATGATGATGATAAGGAGGAGGACTGATGATTTTTCTCGAGCACTCTTGTTTTTCCTTTCTCTTTTATTGTTTTCTTTAGTTAGTTTTTGTTTTTTCATGTACTCTTTCTTTCTTTCATTTTAGCATTATTTTCTTTTCTAGTTTATATGCTTTGGTGTGTTTTCTTTTGCATTTTTCTTTTTAGATACTTTGCAATGCCTCATTCTTCAAGCATTCAGATCTTGTATAGCACAATGCCAAATGAATGGAAGTTTATTTCTCTTATCTCTTCTCCTTTATATTTTTGGTCCCATGGTATTGTTTGTTCTTGTTATATTGATTTGGCCATTGAGGACAATGTCTAGTTTAAGTGTGGGGGAGTAATTTGATTAACAAGCCTTTTATGCATATATTTTAACCTTTTTGGGAGCAAAATTTTGTGCGAAGTTTTTCAAATTTTTCTGATCTTCTTGAGATTTCAAGCTATATTTTTAGTGCATGTCTTTATGATAGAGTATAGAGCATATGTTCTAGATCATTTATAGCTTATGCATGACTTTTTGCACTCACTTGAACAAAGTAGTTCTTGATCAAATGCTTTGCATTGTTCTTAAACCTTATCTTTTCTACTAATATTTATTGAGCATTCTAGAACTTACTTGAATACCTCTCGAGGCAAAATAATAAAGATAATCATGATTTAACTTAGGGATGATGGTAATAGGCCTTCTTTGGATAGTTTGAGCTTTTCAAGCCTACCTATTTTCATATTATCTCTAGTGACTATTTTGAGCCTAAACTATTGATTTCTTTCATTCAAACCCGTCACAATATTTTGTCCATTGCTTGTGCTGAGAGTTTGAATAATTTTCCAAATCCTTATGCTTTTGATGGATGAAAGCATGTGTAAGAGAATGTTGAGGAAGAATGTTGGGATAAAGATCATGACTTGTTACTTTCAGTCATGGATCAATAACAAGTTAAGCTGAAAAGAAAAAGAAAGAGAAAAGAGGGAGTGAAAATAAGAAAAGAAAAGAAAAGTAGCAGTAAGTGAGGGAAGAAAGCAAAAAGCTACTGGAAAGAATGGAAGAAGAGAAGTGAAAAAAAAAAAAAACACAGTAGCAGAGAACAAAAAGGAATGGTGATTGAGCTGGAAAAAAGGTTAAAGTTCACATAAAGTCTTTGACACCATTGCTAGAAAATTTGAGTGATCTTGTGGAAGAAATAGAAAATAGTTGATGGAAAGAAGAGTTGAAAAGAGAAAAAATGCAGGATTTGCTTAAGTGGAGTTGTAATTGCTATATGAGGTTATGGTTTGATGGATTTTCAGAATAGGAGAGCAAGAAGAGTTGGAAATTATTGATTCATTTGTTTATCCTTTTCTTGCTAACTCTCAGTTTTTCTTTGATGTTTGATTCTCCTATATCCTTATTTGATAAGCTACATTACAAGCCTTCAGCCTTACATTACAAGCTTAAAAGTCCTAATTAATCTAAGTAGAATCATGATATGTCTTGGATTAGTGGAGAAGGTGTGTGAAAAGTAAGCATATGGAATGCATATTCTTTGTGAGCTAAATTCTTTCCAATGGTTTGAGAATATTGTGAAGTATTGTGATGGTTCTACTAAGTCATTTATCACTAACACGAGTCTTGCATTGGTTGTGAAAGATGTAGTAGCATGTGTTTTATATTCTTGAATGAAGAAAGTATTGAAGATATGGTTTTGAAATTGATTGAGTGATTAATGAAACCTTGTGTTTTCCTACTTGTTCTTGATACTTTGCTTGAGGACAAGCAAAGAGCTAAGTGTGGGGGAATTGATAGGGGCTAAATTAGTTATATTTTTCCTAATTATTTGAGGTCCATTTGTGATACATTTTGTTAAGTCATATTCCTTCATATTTGAGATTTTACCCTTAGAAAGGTATTTTGTTATTTATTTCAGATTTTTAGGGTAAAACGAAACAAAAATGTTGCAAAATAGAGGAGAGGCAGCGCCAGCTGTGAAGTTGGAACCGGCACCGGCTGCATTCTGGAATGTATTGTGCAAAATTCGAAGAAAAATCGGCGAACGAGTGGAAGGACAGAACACAATCGGCACTGGCTCCGAGAGCCAAGGCGGTGCCGGCTGTGCCCTAAAGTTACGGTGGTGCTGTATTTTTCTACACGGTTTTTGGTAATCTGAGGAATTTTAGTATCTTCCAACGTCTACTCGGCTAAGAACTTTGTACCTACGAGTTTAGGCACTTCCTAAGCCTACAAATAGGTGAAAAGCACAAGGGAAAAAAGGGAGAATTCATTGATCATCACAGAAAATTACTTAATCAAAGGAGGAATTCTTCAAGTTCAAGGAGGATTGTGCAAGAAGGTTTTCAGAGGAAGAAGAAGAAGGCTTGTCTATGAGTGCTTTCTTTTATTTTGTTTTCTTTTTCTTGACAATGATATGTTAATTGTTTTATTGTAATTCAACGTTGTTTAGATATTCATGATTTCTAGAGTTGTCTGATGTTTTGATTAATTGGTTATTATTCTTGGTATTCAATTACTTGTGCCTATTACGAAATTAGTTGGTTGGTTCTATCCATTGACTTGCTGGACCAAAGGGGGTTGATTGCTTAGAACTAGTAATTGAAGGTTAATTGACATCTTCTGAGACCAAGGGTTCATTAATTAATTTCATGCTTTAAATTTTTCGAGACCAAGGGAATTTAATCAAGGATTGTGTTTATTGAGTTTTTTGGGTGAATTGGTTGATACAGACCAAGTGATTCTAATTTATCTAGAAGATAGTGATTTCATGGATTGACCATCGAAGTGAATCTACTTTAATTTTTCATGATGCCAAGGGAATAATTAGTTATAATAAAGGTTGGATACTTCAAGATTATGTTTGTCTAACCAATGGCTTGAGTTATATAAACCTACAACCTTGACATGTACATATTTTTATTTTATTTTTTATTTGTTTTTCACTCTATTGAGTCGGTTAAACAATAAAAGAAAAAGGATTAGTGTCTACTTATTCCTGAAGGATCGATACTCGTTTGAACCCTATACTCGGTTAATGATGAGTACGTTTGCTCATATGTGTGATTTAGGTTTAACGTTTTAATGTAAACTTGATTGGGAATGTGCTTAGTTTTTGTATGATTTTTATGCCCAAGTCTGAATATATCACCTATAACTTATTAGTAATTACTTCACAAACCCTAGTTATTTTAACTTATCACTAGTTATTTTAACTTGTCAAGCTAGACTTATTTTATAAAAGCCTTTATCATCTAGACTTAAAGCTCAGGACATTAGGGTCATGATTGTAATAAGTTGAACTTCGATTATTTATGAAAGCGAAAATGGCTTGAGTATAACCATATGGTTTGTGTTTACCCCAAGTTGGGTTAGGTCAGCTTTGGAAGGTTTTGAATTTGCTCAAGCAAATGATCAGGTAAGCTCCTGCATAAATATATTTGATGACAAAAGGTTTCTATGGCAAGCCAAATGCGAAGTGTTTAAACACTTATTTTGTAAAGGCAATTAAGGACTGTTTTCTTTTTTATTTCAGACAAGTAAATCATTTGAAAATTAAATAAGTAGTTTTGCACAAATATTAAACTCTTTCTAAAACCCAACTTTGACAAAAATTTTAGAAACCCTTAATTGCTATTTCCAAATAAAGTAATATTTTACCAGTTTTCTCCCAGGTGAGACAAACAGCATTGAGTACTCAATAAGGGTAGACTACTAGGACTAGTCCTTGAAGGGTTAGGGTAAGTCTCTTAGTAGGTGGCCACTTCTGAGGGGTAAGTCCTTCTCGGATAGGATGCCAGTCCAGTAGGTCATGCCAGTCCGAGCTAGCAAGTTTCAGTCATATGGACTGTGTGTTTTCGGAGTGGACAACCGGTAAATTTGGGTGTTGAGAAGGAGAAGTATCTCACCCGGTATGCCGTACACCTACCTTTTGTCAGCCTGCATAAAGTGTGGCATTCTGACCATTATATGGTCATAGGATCCAACGTGTGGTAACCCATTGCTACCCATTTCAGTGGTTGTACTTATTGTGCACATGTGTGCTTTGAAAAGCAAAACGCCACTCTTTATTTTTAACCTTATTTATTGCTTGCCAGCACTTTCTCTAATGCAATTTTTACAACCTGCATTCATAAACTGTTTTACCTGAAACACTCAAAGCACACATGGGCTTACTGAGATTTTTATCTCATCACTTTTAAGCCATGTTTTCAGGTTAATCCTGCTGTGGAGATGAGTAGCTAGATTTTTTGCCTGCTTGAAGACTTTATTTTATTTATTTTATGTGTTGTTTTGAGAGACGATTGTATTCAATTTATTTTGGATTTGTTCCTAAATTTTTTAGTTGTAATAAGTTCAATTTTGAAGTATTGGTTTTATTTGTGTTTGTGTGATCTAGTTATAAAGACACCTTGTCCTTTGGACAGGGTGACATCCCCGGCCCTGTTGGGCCTAGGTAGTAGGGTGTTACACGCTTGCTCATAAGTGTAATTTGGGATTAACGTTTTAATTTACACTTGATTGGGAACGTGCTTATTTTTTTATGATTTTTTGTACCCAAATTTGTACACATCAAGTTTTTGGCGCCGTTGGCAGGGAACTATATCATGAAAGTTTGGATTTTGTTGATTTAACCATGTAAATTTGTACAATTGTTCTTTTTACAAAAAGGTGCCATCTTTTGTATCTTGTGTATTTTTGTAATCTAATTTACTAACTTTGACTGATGTTTAATTGACTAATTTGTTCTTTTAATTTTGTTTGAATTGTGAATTCCGTTATCTAACTTTCTTCTTGT
The DNA here is from genome assembly GCA_026120185.1 of Voacanga thouarsii. Classification (NCBI taxonomy): domain Eukaryota; kingdom Viridiplantae; phylum Streptophyta; class Magnoliopsida; order Gentianales; family Apocynaceae; genus Voacanga; species Voacanga thouarsii. The sequence goes on along the minus strand of JANUWF010002416.1, from coordinate 2,182,560 downwards.
ATTTTCTAGGTTTTAGCCTTGGTATATGACCCGACGATCTGAAGGAGATACAGTAGATTTTGATCCTGAAATCGAAAGGACATTGTCAAAAATTCGCCGGAGAGTCAAAAAGGAACTTACTCGTAGACATGGATGGTGCTTAAAACAACAATGCTGGAAATAACAAGAGGGTCATGGATGACTTTGTGAAACCTGCAATCTCAGGCACGGGCTCGAGTATTACTAGACCTAGGGTGGATGTGAATAATTTTGAAATAAAGCCCAATATCATTTAGATGGTCCAAAATAGGTCCAATTTGACGGGCTACCTGAAGAAGATCCCAATGCCCACCTAGCTATTTTCCTTGAAATTTGTGATGCCTTAAAGATGAATGGTGTTTCTGAAGATGCCATAAAACTAAGACTTTTTCCTGTTTTTTTGAGAGAAAGAGCCAAATCCTTGTTAGAGTCTTTACCCACAGGTTCCATCACTACTTGGAATGCCCTAGCTGAAAAATTCCTTGCTAAATATTTTCCTCTAGCTAGGACATCCAAACTCATAAACGAAATTTTTGCCTTCCAACAATTAGTTTATGAACCTTTGTATGAAAGTTGGGAGAGATTCAAGGAAATGTTGAGAAAGTTCCCACACCACAGATTTGAGTTAGAATGCAGATGCTTATCTTTCTTAATGGCCTTATGTTTGTAACACGACAAGTGGTGGACTCTTCTACAGGGGGTTCTATCAATCATAAGACCCTAGAACATGTATTCGATCTCATTGAAAATTTAGCTTCTAATAACTATTCTTGGGGAAATGCAAGGTCTAGAGCTCTTATGCAAGGAGTGCACAAAGTGGATGTTGTGGCAGTTTTGGAAGCTAAGATGGACGCTTTAACTCAAACAATGGAACAAATGGTGATGCCTCAAGGCCAAGTGCTAAATGTAAGTTGTGATTTCTGTGGAGAAGGGCACCAAAATTATGAGTGCCACAAGATGGGTTCACTCCAACAAAACCACAGAACAAGCAGCCTTTACAAGTAATGGTCGTCCAGGTAACAATCCCTATAGTTCTACTTACAATCGTGGTTGGAGAAATCACCCTAACTTCTCTTGGAGCAAGGCAAAAACTAACCTAGGTAGGGCTCTTTCAACTTTGAGGGAAATCAAAAGAATTTTGGAAAAAATTGTTAACCCTACTAGGAAGGATTGGAGTCTAAAATTAGATGACACTCTTTGGGCATATAAGACAGCTTTTAAGACCCCAATTAGCACAACTCCATTTCGGTTAGTTTATGAAAAAGCATGTCATTTACCTGTTGAGATTGAGCATAAAGCTTATTGGACTATAAAACTTGTTAACCTTGATCTTGAGTTAGCTAGAAAGTTAAGGTTGCTCCAACTCACAACTTTGGAGGAGTTGCACGAGGATGCTTACGAAAATTCAATGCAGTATAAAAAGAAGGTCAAAAAATGGCACGATAAGAATACCACTTGACAACACGAAATTGAGAAAGGCGATCAAGTGTTACTATTCAATTTTCGCTTAGGAATTTTTCCAGGTAAGTTGAAATCAAGGTGGTTGGGACCATACACAGTAAGTAAAATATTCCCCTTTAGAACCCTTGAAATTACTCACCCCACTGGGCGCACTTTCAGTGTCAATGGAAATCGAGTGAAATGCTATGTTGGTGAACTTCTTCGCAACATAGATCAGGTGGATATGCTCTTTGACACTGCAGAATAAAACTTCTTGGGTTATCTTGACTTTTTTCTTTCGTACTATATGTTTTTTTTTTGTTACTATTTTCTTTACTTTTTACTTATTTTTCTTTTCTAGTTTTTATGCTTTGGTGCGTTTCCTTTGTGTATTTTTCTTTCTGGGTACTTCAACAATGGTCCTTTCAGCTGGAATTTAACTCTTTTGTAGGAGAATGCACAATGCAATGGAAGTATTTTCTCTCTTCTCTTTTCCCTTTTATTTTTTGGTCCCGTGGCAATATTTCCTTGCTCTATTTGTTTGGCCATTGAGAACAATGTCCAGTTTAAGTGTGGGGGAGTTGTTAGAATGGAAATTCTTCTATGCTTCATTCTTCTTGAAATTCTTTGAACCTTGGAATTCTTCTATGCTTCATTTTTCTGAAATTCTTTGAACCATTTGAGTAAATTTTTCAAATTTTTTTTTCTGATTTTTTGAGCTTTCAAGATGTATTTTTAATGCATGTCTTTGTGCTAGATCATAGAGCATATGTTCTATATCATTTGTGGCTTATGCATGACTTTTTGCCCGCACTTGGACTAAGTAGTTCTTGATCAAATGCTTTACACTGTTCTTAAACCTATTTTTCTCCTAAAATTCATTGAGCATTCTAGAACTTACTTGAATACCTCTCGAGGCGAATTAAGAAAGACATTCATGATTTAACTTAGAGATGATAGTAATAGGCCTTCTTTGGATAGTTTGAGCTTTTCAAGCCTACCTATTTTATATTATCCCTAGTGCCTATTTTGAGCCTAAATTGTTAATTTCTTTCTTAAACCCATTACTTCTTTCTGATAGTTTGATTTACCTTCCAAATCTTTGATTGCTCTTAATGGATAAAAGTACAAGTAGAAGAATTATGAGGGAGAATGCTTGTGTAAATGTCATGACTTGTTACTTTCAGTCATGCATCATGTGTTGAGTTGGAATTATGAAAGGAGAAAGGAGGAAGAAAAAGAAAGATTGAGAAAAACAAAAAGCTGCTAGAAAACATTGAAAGAAAAAACTGAGAAATAAACAAAAGCAACATTTGAAAAGAAAAGAAAAAGAAATGAAATGAAGAGCATAGGAAGACTGTTGGTTGAGTTAGAATAAGAATTGCTGAAATTTTGAAGATTTTGTGCAATATGATTGATGAGTTGAGAACTATTGATGAAAAGAATGCAAGATTTGCTTGAACTGTAATATGATTGCTACACAAGGTTATGCGTTTTTGATTGGTTTTGTGATAGAAGAACAAGAAAAGTTTGGAATCTATTGGTACATGTTGTTTATCCTTTTTTTGCAAACTCTCATCTTCTTTGATATTTGATTTTCCTATATCCTTCATTTGATAGCTACATTACAAACCCTTTAGCCTTACATTACAGGCTTAAAAGTCCTACTTGACCTAAGTAGAATCATGATATTTCTCGGATTAGTGGAGAGAGTGGATGAAAAGTAAGCTTATGGAATGCATATATATATATATATATATATATATATATATATATATATATATGAACTAAATTCTTTCCAATGGTTTAAGAATGATGCTAAGTGTTGCGATGGTTCTACTAGTCATTCTTCACTTATACAAGTCATGCATTTGTTATTAAAGGTATAGTAGCATATGTTTTGTTATCTTGAAAAAAGAAAGCATTGGAAATATTATTTTGAAATTGATTGAGTGATTTTGTGAAAACTTGTGTTTTTTCTACTTGTCTTTTATACTTTACTTTGAGGACAAGAAAAGAGCTAAGTGTGGGGGAATATGATAGGGCCTAAATTAGTCATATATTTCCTAGTTATTTGAGGCCATTTTGTTATACATTTTTTGCAATAATTGGTCATATTCCTTCATATTTGATATTTTACCCTTGGAAAGATATTTTGTGTATTATTTCAGATTTTAGGGGTAAAATAAGGCAAAATCGTCACCAAATAGACTAGAGGCAGCGTCGGCCAGGACAGGAGAGGTGGCGCCGGCCACGTGCTACTGGCATGTGTTAGTGTTGTATCCTAGAGGCAATCACTTGTACATTGTATATGACACATTTTATTTTAATAAAAATGCATTATTTATCTTACAGTTTCTTTTCTTTACTTTATGTAATATAACTGTTCGATAAAGTCCCTAGTACAACACTATGTTAAGGAAATCATGATAGAGATCATGATATGAGATTCCTACTATACTGGATGGTATTAATACTTAAATAATCCCTAGTCATAGTATTAATGAGACAGGACATCATTAATGCGTTAAGACTAGCATGTGTTAGACTTCTTGATTTGATCAGGCGGTGGTTCTCATAACTTTGAGTATTGAGATACTTAAAGTAAACACATGGATGCTTGTTAATAGAACAAGTTCATTGGATGACCTAGCTTTGATAAAATCACATGGATAACTATTTAGTGCCAGTGATATAATCTCAATATAGCAAACGTGCAATTATCTTTAGGCTTGAGATCTCCATGGTAGTTTGTTTGTTAAGCTTTGTACTATGATTCTAATCTCCGGAACTCGATCAAGGGCCACATTTGGGATGGATATTAGGTACATTGTGAGGTAAACAAAAGTAGTTGAGAAGGTCAATAAATGATTCACCACTCCTAATAGTAGGGGCAAATATCTCACAACCACTTGTAGAAATTACTATTCAGAAAGTCCTTGGCCAAGACGATTGTGTATATATCCTAATCCAAGTAAATGACCAGTTGTTTCCCTTTATTGTTGCTTATAGTTCCTATCATACCATCCCCGCTAGTTAAGGGTGATCTCGGCTGTTTGTTCTATCTAACTGGTGCAGACAAAGGTCTTGTTCATTTGTTTGTCCAATCCTTTTGCCCCATGTTATTCCCATTAGTCCTGTGAGCTGTATTATGTTCCTTTCTTTTAATTTTTCCCCCATTCATGCCTCTGTGACATGACCAAATTTATAGCAGAAACTACATTAGGACGGTTCAAACTTAAATCTGACTGCCTGCTGCTTGATCTTACCAGATGGCAATCAGATTGGCACCACTTTCACTAGGGGCTTAGACACATCCACTTTGACCAGAACTCTAGCAAAGGACAGTTGATCAAAAGTTGCAGTAAGCATATCAGTCATAATTAGGATTCCAACAGCAGAAGAAATGTTACTTAATGCCCTCATGTTCCAGCAACCGAGAGGTAAGGCTGGAAACGTGACCTATATGAGCATAATGCTCACTTCATCGAAGGAGAAATCAAATTCATACGGCATCATTTTGAGCATAAGTTGTAACACCCCACTACCTAGGCTCAACAGGGCCAAGGATGCCGCCCCGTCTAAAGGACAAGGGGTCTTTATAACTAGGACATACAACAAAAATTTAAACAATACTTTGAAATTAAAATTTATTACAACCCAAAAATTCAAGAATAAATCCGAAATAAAAAATTGTTCGCTCTCAACTCCCAAAACATTACATAAAATAAATAACAGAATATCTTCCATGCAGGCAACAACTAGCTACTCATCCCCACAGTAGGATCGACTTGAAATTATGGTAAAAAGAGTGATGAGATAAAAATCTCAATAAGTCCGTGTGTGCTTGGAGTGTTCAGTGAAAACAGTTCGTGTATGCAAGATGTAAGAACTTCATAAAAAGTACTGGCAAGCAATAAACAAGGTTAAAATCAATAATGGCGTTTTGGCTTTCCAACAATATATGTACAATAAAATCAACCACTCAGAAGGGCGGCCATGAGTTACCACACGTTGGGCCTCATAACCATACAATGGTCAGAAATGCCACATTTTGTGCAGACTGATAAAAAGGTAGGTGATCGGCCTACTGGGTAGGATACTCCTCCTTCTCTATGCCCAAGCAAAACCGATTGTCCACTCTGGCAACACACAATCCACATGACTAAAACTTGCTAGTTCGGACTGGCATGACTAAGTAGTACTGACATTTCTCTAAGTTGAGTTCATCTTCTGGAGGTGGTCTCTTGTCAGAAGACTCGCTCTTGCTCTTCAAAACTAGTACTACTAGCCTACCCTTATTGAGTACTCAACGTTGATTGTCCCACTTGAGAGAAAACTGATAAAACATAGCTTTACTTGAAAATGGCAATTAAGGGTTTCAAAAATCCGTGTCAAAATTGGTTTTAGAAATAGTTTGGTGTTTGAGTAAAACTGCTTGTTGATTTTCAAATAATTGATTTGACTAAAACATGAAAGGAAACAGTCCTTAATTGCCTTTACCAAATCAGTGTTCATATACTTCGTGTTTAGCTTGTCATAGTAACCTTTTACAACAAACAAGTTTTATGTAGGAGCTTACCTGATCCTTTGCTCGAGATAAATCAAAGATCTCCAAAAGCCAACCTAACCCCGCCTAGGGTAAACAGAAGCCATAATTAAACTCAAGCCAAAATTTGCTTTCATAAATAATCCTAACTCCACTTACTACAATCATGACCCTAGTGTTCTAAACTTTAAGGCTAGATAATCAAAAAGGATTTTGTAAAATAAATCTAGCTTGATAATAAAATAACTAGAGTTTGTGAAATAGTTACTAATAAGTTGTAGGTTTAAATCTTGTTATAAATAAACTAGGGTTCATTTGATGAAGGGTCCTAGGTCCTTGATGATATTATTTAAAATAATAATCCCTTAATGATTAGAAAATAATTGGTAAATAAAATTAATAATAAGTAAATCTTAATATGTTTTAATTAAAAGATGAAATAAATTTTATTAGTATTTATGAATATATGACTTACAAGACAAATATTTTACCTATCATGATTATTTATATAAAAGGTTTTATTTAATGTTATTATTATATATAATATTTTTATATTTTAATTTTAATAAAAGATATCATTTATTTGGTTAAAATATCATTATTTCATATAACAATCCAAATCCACATTTTCTTAGGGTTTTCGAAATCTCTAGAAGAAAATATAGTATTAAATTTTGTTAATGAAATAAAATTGGCCAACTTAAATAGATTAGGAACAACAAGGTCATGATCATAATTCCTATTGCTAACCATAATTATGAACATACACTCTACACCAATCAACAAACCATCCAAATCATGAATAAAAGCATAGATTCAAATCTACCAACACATGATCCAAACTCCACTAAACATAATCATATTCATGGTCTCAACAAGAATATATGAACATAAAACCCTATTCACCAAAGGTGACATAATCTCTAACATGCTTAATCATTCATACTACTCACGACTAATCATCCGCATGCATCAATCCCAACTCCATCATATAAACACATTTATCCTCATATTTCAATCTCAACTCCATCACATAACCACATGCTCGAACTCTAATCATAATCCATCCTAAAGACATGAATCAAGACTTTAAAGAGAAGATTGAAAAGACTTACTTGAATGATGACTAGCTTGAAGACGTTCCAAGAGAATCCTTACACTTGGAATGCTTGATCCGTCCAAGGAGGAAGAAGAAAAATGGCCATGGTTGGAGTGACCATTTTGGTCGAGAGAGAGAGAGAGAGAGAGAGAGAGAGAGAGAGAGAGTTTATTAGTTTATTTCATTAAAGGTCAAAGATGAAAGGAGATGAAGATAATCGTTCATGTTTACCTTGAAAGTGTTCTTGAGCCTTCAAGAAAATTCAGGTTTTTGATCCGAAAGTGGAACTTTGATTTCAGCGTTTGATGTTATAAATTGCAAAAATGGATTCAAGAGAATGAGTAGATGTGATCTGGAGTTTTTGGAGAAGATTGAAGGGGTTTAGAGTGGTCTTAGGTGTGGAGAATGGTGGTGTGTGGTCTTGGTGTTCCTGGAGGTTTGGAGAGAATGGAGGAAGGCTGGCTGAAATTTTGGTTGGAAAGGGTGGCCGAATGGGTTGAAAAATTCTGGTGATTGAATTCTAATATTTGGGAGAAAAGGAAAGCTGGTTGTTTGAAATTCAAAAGGAGTGAATTATGGTAGCAAATATGGTAAGAATATCTTGGTTGAGGGAGGTCTTTTGGGGAGCTTCAATGGCTGACTGTTTGGCTGGGATTTTGCTGAGATGAATGATGCTTGAAAAAGCTATAGGGTGGGCCGAATTATGGAGTGCAATGGTGAAGAATTTTCTGGATTGTTGAGGCTTAATCCATGAAAGTTTACTGGAATAATTTGCTGGGATTTTGGATTCCAATTGATGGCTTGATTGTAGTATTGATGGAGGGATTTTAGGAGCAGCCATGGAGTTTCATTCGAGCAGACCAATGGAGAAGATGATGAAGCGCAGTTCATGGCTGACTAAGGTTGCTTTTATAGAAAAAATGGTGTAAGTTTCATACAAGGGTGAAGAAGAAACAAAGCTGGAATTTCTGGTTGGTTTTTTGCATGGCTTGCTAGAATTTCTGTGCAAATTTTTCTGAAATGCTTTAGCCAACTTACAGAAGGTTTGAAGGGGTATTGGAGGGTCCTTTAAGGCTGATTTCCAGCCTTCTTTATGGAGGGAAGACAGGGTTAAATTGCTGGTTTGAAAGCTGGAGGAACAACTTGGTTTTTCAGACTGCTATGCTACGAAAACTGTCCAGGAATTTTTCTGGTTTGCACAGCTTTTGTGCAGTCCGGTTTTAGCTAAAGTTTTCAGTCTTCAAGCTGAGTGAATTGGTTATTTTTCTAGCAGTATTTGAGAGGAAAAGATGGCTAAAGATTTCGACAATTGGACTGATCAGGAAGCTGGAAAAATTTCTAGATTACTACATGAAGAGATGAATACCTATAGGTTGGAGTTTGAAGGTTCAACCATGGAGTTTAATTTCCTTGGGAACCTTCTATAACTCTTCCCCATTTTTGGATAAAATTCCATCCTCCAAGAGGCATCTTTGAAGCTTTAAAAATCACAGAACTGTGCTGGAATTTTCTAGAAATGAAAATGATAATTGAGCAACTTAATTGATCAAGAATTAAGATAAGTTAGAGAACAAAAGGGGTATGAATCCCGTAGGGATTTTTGTAGGGCACAAGAGTGGAATTAGGACATTCCTTTCATGTCTCCCCTAGGAAAACACTCCTACTCCTCCCTAAGGCATGCAAGGGCCGAAAATAGCCTACCTATCAAGAATAAAATTTAATCATGCTAAAACTCAAATGATGGAATTTGAACTCAAGAACTCAAGTATTATTCCAAAGCTCTAACCACTAAACCACAACAACTCTTGTTCTTATTTTCTCTCCCAAATATTTTTCCTATTTAATCCTTAAGCTATCTCCCTATTTCCACCTCAAGCAAAATTACCATTTTGCCATTCTTACTCAGTAAGCACAATTAAGTCATCTAGACTATAAATCACAAATCCAAAGCACATAAAATCATACAAAAATATATTTATGTATGCAAGAAAATATGATATGTATCCCGACCCCCTTACTCTAGGGGTTGGTTTTAGTTGGGGTTTCACATAAGTGACCGTCCAAACACAGCATAAGGTCCCCCATGAAGAACCTGTTGCCTATCAGCATCCGATGTGAAGTGAAAAATCAACCAGCCAGAAGCATGAGAATGGACCTTAGAGTAGTGGGTTTTGGGTACAAGTACTATTATATTTGGGCCAGAATTAATTCGGGAGGGAGTTGGCACTCATTCCGTACTCCAAACCGAATGAGATATTGTATGATGAAAGGAGTTAATTGCACTGAAGTTTGTTATTGAAGGGTTCATGTCAAGCCACTTGACTTCCTGGACTCTTGGGTGGTCATGATATGTTGCTAGATACAGCTCATGATTTGGGAATATGGGTTTATTAATTGATGAATTAATAAACCAATCCTGATTAGAATTAATAGGATTAATTCTAATTAATTATGAATTATTAATCTCAAAGACGTTTGGATTAATTCATGTTCACTACCAATTGACTGGGAAACCTAATAGGTCACACACTATAGAGTATTATTTATTTAAGATGTTATTTGATAACATACTGGGGTTAATTGAGAGAAAGAGAAGTTGTTGTGGACAAATTATAATTAGTTATAATTTGTGATCTAAGTTGTAATTATGAGAACTTGATATTTCCAATTACAATTAGGGAATTCTAATTGGATTAGAATTCTCAGTTTTGGAAGGAATTTTTCGTGTGACATATATTATGAGTCACACGAAACCCTAGCTGAAGGATGAACACACAAAAAACACAGCCACAATCATCTTCTTCTTTCTCTCTCTCTCTCTCTCTCTCTCTCTCTCTCTCTCTATCTCTCTATCTCTCTATCTATCTCTCTCTCTCTCTCTCTCTCTCTCTCTCTCTCTCTCTCTCTCTTTCGTTTTGTTGAAATCGAAAATAGCCCTAGCCGCCTTCTTTTTCTGCTAGCACAGAAACTTTGGTGCTAGAGTATTCCTCTGTGTGGATTACTATTAGAAATAATCACACACTGTAATTATAGTGGTTAAACGTCCAACTCTCGTGGAGTTTGCACAAGAGGATTACTGGACCGCGCATCGACTTGAAGACGAAATTTTGTTCTTCAGACGATCGAATAAAGGTAAAAAGCTTCTACCTTTATTATCTTTATGTCTTATTTTCCACACATAGGTGGGTCCTGGGATGGTATCTCATTTTGTAACACCCCACGACTACGTACCCTAAAAGGGCGGGGATGTCGCCCCGTCCCGTAGGACAAGGGGTCTTTAGAACAAGGTATAAAATATAAAGGCAATCTCCAAAAGGATCAACTTAGATAAATAAAGAAATATTCTTATTACATCAGGCTCAACTTGGAGCAAAACGGAATAAAACAAAATATTGTTCAGAAGCATAAGCAATAAATGTCTCCTAGAACGGATAGAGAAAATAGCAAGAGCTCCAACTATTACATGCCCCGCTGACTCAGCACAGTCTATCTCCTGAAAACATGATGTAAAACAGTGTGAGAATAAATCTCAGTAAGTCCTGTGTGTGCACATGGTGGTTTAAGTAGTATGTGTATGCAAAGTGTAAAATATTTGTAAAAATAATTTGGCAAGTCATAAACAATCTCTTTTCACAAGAAGTGGGTTTTTCTCATTGTCACACTTTGTACAAAATAAATCCTCTACTCGGATAAAAGTCATGTCACCACACGTTGGGCTCCATGAGAACAAATTGGCCAAGGTACCACACTTTGTGCACCTTATCCGGACCAGATTACCACACGTTGGGCGTTCTGATCAAGGTGAGTGTGTAGCCCACTGGGTGGATACTCCTCCATCTCTACACCCAACAAAACCATCCGGGTGTCCATGCCGGGAATATAAATAATACCTTTCAAGCATAATGCTAGCTCGGACTGGCCTGACCAACCAACACTGTCGCCTTTTCAAGCAGAGTTCATCTTCTGGAGGTGGCCTCCTGCCAGAAGACTTACGCTAGCCCTCCAAGACTAGTATTGTTAGCCTACCCTTATTGAGTACTCAGCGAACATATCCGTCAATTCCTGATTCAAAATATTTCTAAACCTTGGCTTTGTAAAACGTGGTTTTCTTTAAAAGAGATTTCTAAAAAGTTAAGGAAAAGAATAGTTTTCTTGCTAAAATCATTAGTTTGACAAAACCGTTTAAAGAATAAATATCCACGTTTACCACCCAAGCAAACATAGTTTAACAATAGCTTTACAAAGCTCCACAATATAGACTTGCCATCACAACCTTTAACAAAGCAGTTTATAAAAGGACTTACCATCACAACATTTAATAAAAGAGTTTATACAAGGACTTACTTGATATGCCTCAGATAAATGCGATAAATTCATAGCTGGCTTTCCTCAATTATCCTCCTGATCTAAACCATATAATATCATGATCAGGGTCAAAATTAATTTAAACATGCTCTAATCCCATTTATTTTCATAACAATTCGCAATCTCCTATTTAATTCCAAGTAAACTATTCAATCCCCAAAGATCAAATACTACGACCACATGTTTATCTCGCTAATAAACACCATTAAACTTTACTTTCGGCATCTAGGGAGGGTATTCCCTTACCTTGCAACTACCGGGTAATGAGGTCTCGATGCTCCTATGGTGATCGTCCCGAGTTCGCTTGAGAAGAAGACAGAAGCTACCTCCTTTGCTTCAGTTGACCGAAAATTTAAGAAGAAGAGGAAATCAGTCTCTTTAGGACGTGATTTAAGGGTAAAAGGAAGAGAAAAGAATCATTAGAGAAAATGGCATCAAGAGGTTGAAAGGATTTGTGCTTACCTTAAGGTGTGTTCGACTTTTGGCTTAGAATAACTCTTGTATTCTCGAAAATTTGCAGAGAGAAGTTGCTGAAATTTTCGTGTGGAATGGAGAGGGTAAATGGTGGTTATGGTTTAAAATTGGAGAAGATTGGTTTAGGGTTAGATGGTGATATTTAGATAGACTCCTAATGGCTTTAGGTTTCTTGGACAGCAAAGGCAGAATTTCCAGCTTGCGCGCGCCTCCTTGCTGCCGATTTTAGGGGAGTTTTATGGAGGAAAAGATTCTGAAATTTTGCTCCTCTAAGCTGGCCGAAACACTGCTCAAAGGAAGGGCTGTATGTGTTCAGAATTTTGGGCCAAACAAGGAAGAGTTTGAGTGGATGTTGATGACTGAAAAATCCTGTGCAACCTGTGCGAAATCGCTGAACAAAAGGAGAAGAAATTCTGGATTGTTCAGGCAGTAATTTTGCCAAGATTTCAGGGAAAAGGTGTGGGTTTTGGGTGCTGAAATTGGCTTAATCAACAAGGAGTTTTGGTAGGTTTTGGAGTGCAAAATTTCGTGTGTTTTGGAGTGCACAGCTGGACGAAAATTCTGGGCAAGCTGACCGAATTTTTCTGGTTTCCAAGCTGCCGAAAATCAGTAAGTTTTGGTGATAGAAATTCTAGTTTTGTGCAGCTAAGGTAGTTGAATTATTAAGGAGTGTTCTGGGTGTTTTGAGCTAGGATTTTCAGAGTTGGATTGTAGCTAAAGATAGCTGGAATTTCGGACAGCTTATGTAGATTCAAAGCTGCCGAAATTCAGCTAGGAAAAGGAAGAAATCCTAGTTGAATTTGGATTGAAATAAAATCTGGTTTTATCAAGGATTTGGATAGGATTTCCTCTAGTCCTAGAAGAGTTTGGATTGAGCTAAAGGTGCTCCGAGGTGGCGGACAAAATCTGGAAAAATTTCCAGAATATTTCCAGCTTGTGGTTTCCGAAAATTCAAGGGAACAAAAGCTGAAAATAAAACAAATTTCATCCTTAGCTAAAATCCTTGAACTTAGGAGTTAAATATAGAGTCTTACTCCTATGGAAGTGGAGTTTAAACCCAAAGAAAATATCTAAGACTTTAGTTAAAATATTTCTCTAAAACAATTAAATAAATAAAAGGATTATGGCTAGAATTCTTGAAGAGGTAAAATAAGATTTTTCCCTAATATATTCCCTAACTCTAATATTCATCAAGAAGAGTTTTATACCACTTGAAATTCTTCAAGGTGGCTCCTATCTAGGGGTTTTTTCAAAAATCCTAAGGAACACAAGCTGAAAATTAAAGTTGAACTTTATTCACATCAAAGTCCTTGAATTTAGGAAATAAATATAGAGACTTATTTCCTTGGAGTAAAAATACTAAAAGTTCTCTAGGATAGCTAGATTCTTTTTCGGCTAAGATAAGAAACGGTCTAAAGAAAAGAATGTCAAGAAGAGAAACTTACTTCAGAAAAGGTAGGATTCGAACTCGGGTCACCAAAGGAAATCACCAACCTCCCCGCTATTCCAAAACAACTCCAATGCTAATTTTTCTACAAGAAGTTCTTACTACCTCAATACTCATCCTTCCAAATCTCCAACCAATCCTTCCTTAACCAAATCTTTAACAACACAACTATGTCACATCAATTAATTCAAATGCAAGAGTAACGGAAAAATTCACATGCATCCATGCAAATAAAATTATTCTAGCTACCACATAAAATGCAAGATGCTATGCAATGCATGACTTTTTCCCATAGTCAAAGGTGGTTTTAGGCGGAGTATTACACATTTTATTTTCCATTGCGCTGTATGGGATACGAGCCTGAGATACCCAACAGCATGCACTTCGAGGCGGTAAAAAATTGGCAAAATAGGGGTTGAACAGAACAAAGCCGACACCGGTTGGGAGCCCAGAGGCGGCGCCGGCTACGACCTGGAAGAACTTGGCACAAAAATTGAGAAAAATTGACGAATGGATAGAGATACAAAATTCAATCAACATCAGCCCTAGGCAGGATAGGCAGTGTTAGCTGTGCACTAGTACAGAGGTAGTGTCTCGATTTTCGTATGCATTTTTCGCAATTTTCAGAGTTTTGGTATTTTCCTACTTCTGTTCGGCTAAAAACCCTAGAGGGATGAATTTAGGTATTTCTAAAGCCTATAAATAGAGGAAAAACACAAGTCCAAAGCATGAATTCAAGGAGCAAAATACAAAATCACTCAAGTTCAAGGAGAAATTCATCAACTCAAGAAGGATTGTACAAGAAAGTCTACGAAGGAAGAAGAAGGAGGCTTGTCTATGCGTGCTTTCTTTTAACTTTGTTTTCTTTTCTTGAACAATAATGTTTTAATTTTTTTTATTGTAATTTGACATTGTTTTCAGTATTCATGATTTTTAGAGTTACTTTGATCTTTTAATTAATTGATTGTTATTCTTGGTATTTAATTACTTATGATAATTATGAGATTAATTTGTTGTTTCTTTCTAGTGACTTGCTTGGAAAAGGGGTTGATGGTGGTTTCAATTCATTAATTTCATATTTGTTGTCTTTTAACTTTCTTGGAAAAGGGGTTAGTTGTTAAGAATTGAATAATTAAAGGTTAATTAACGTCTGCCAGGATATAGATTCATTGGTTAATTTCATGTTTTAAATTTACCAAGATATGGGGATTTATTCAAGGATTGTGTTTAATGCATTTTTTGGATGAATTAATTGAAACAGGATATATGATGCCAATTTGTCTAGAAGATAGTTATTTTATGGATTGGAAAAGAAGTGAATCTATCTTAATCTTTCATGATGCCAAGAGAATAATTAGTTATGATAATGATTGGGTACTTTAAGGTCGTGTTTGTCAAAATAATGGTTTGAGTTACATAATTCTCCATCATTGGCATGTATATATTCTTTTATTTTATTTTATTTTTATTTTTATTCTTTTTCACTTTATTAAGTCAGTTAAACAATGAAAGAAAAGTGATTACTGCGTACTAGTTCCTTGAGGATCATTACTCGTTTTAAACTCTATGCTATGCTAAATGATGAATATGCTTGCTCATATGTGTAATTTGGAGTTAACGTCTTAATTTAAACTTGATTGGAAATGTGCTTATTTGTTATGATTTTTTATATCCAAATTCATATACATCATTAGCCAAGAGTATTCCTTAATTGGAGTTACAAGAAGATCATTGAACTCTCAAGTCATTGAAGACAAGGACCATTAACAAGGAGAGAACATATTCTACACAAGGTGTCTAATAAACAAGACCCCTTGTAGTGTCATTTTAGATAGTAGAAATTGTACTAATGTGATTTGTGCAAGCTTAGTTGATGAATTGGGTACGGAATGGACTAAACACCCTAAACCCTATAAGCTACAATGACTAAATGATAATGGGGAATTGAGGGTTAACAAACAAGTCTTGGTATCTTTTGAGATGGAGAATGACAAAGATGATGTGCTATGTGATGTGGTGCCTATGAAAGCGAGTTATTTACTCATAGGGAGGCCTTGGCAATCTAATAGGAATATGAAACATGATAGGAGGAAGAACACTTATTCTATTCTCAAAGAGAGCACCAAATTTATGCTAACCCCCATGTCCCTATGTGAGGTAAACAAAGACTAAAGAATCATGAGGGAAAAAGAAAAAAAAAAAAGGGAGCACAAAATGCCAAACAAAAACAAAAGTTGGAGAGAAAAGGACAAGAGAGGAAAGAGAAAGAAATGAGGAAGAGAATGGAAAACAAGTGTCTTTGAATATCATGGATGGAAGTGAGCAAGGACAAGAGAGAGGAGGCAAATGAAGAGTGAATTATTTTGCAAAAGGGATAGTGGGAAAAAAGCTAAAGAACCAGTTATTCTTCTTCTTTGTAAAAGATCTTATGTTTCTACTAATGATTCTACCTTATCTTTACCAAATGAAATTGTAGCCATTCTCCAAAAGTTTGATGTTGTTTTTCCAATAGAGGTGCCTAGAGAATTGCCGCCCATAAGAGGAATTAAGCATCAAATAGATTTTGTGCCCGGAGCTGTTATCCCTAACTGACCAACCTACAGAACCAATCCATTGGAGGCCAATGAATTACAAAAGCAAGTGGAGGAATTGTTTTAGAATGGACATGTGAGATAGAGCTTAAGCCCATGTGTGGTTCCGGTTCTCTTAGTTCCCAAGAAGGATGGGACTTAGCGGATGTGTGTGGATTGTCATGCGATGAATAATATCACGGTTATGTATTGCTATCTCATTCCTAGACTAGATTACTTACTTAATGAATTGCTTGTGCATGCATTTTCTCTAAAATTAATTTAAAATTTAGTTATCACCAAACTAAGATTAGAGAAGGGGATGAGTGAAAAAACGGCCTTTAAAACTAAATAAGGAATGTTTGAGCGGCTTGTTATACCTTTTGGGTTGTTAAATGCTCCTAGCATTTTTATGCATTTGATGCATCACGTTCTAAGGGAGTTTATTGGAAAATTTTTTGTTGTATACTTTGGTGATATATTAATATATAGCAAATTATATGTGGATCATTTGAATTATCTTCAATATGTGTTTGTTGCTCTTAGAAAGGATAGATTGTATGCTAATTTGAAAAAAATGCGCTTTTTGTTTGGAAAGGGATACATTTCTTGGGTATGTTATCATTGATTAGGGGATTGAGGTTGATGAGAAAAAAAGTGAAAACCATCCAAGATTGGCCCACTCCTACCACTATTACCCAAGTTCGAAGTTTCCATGGGCTAACTAGTTTCTATAGGAGATTTATCAAGAATTTTAGCACCCTAGTAGCCCCTCTAACTGAAGTAGTAAAGAAAAAGGTGGGATTTAAATGAGGAGATGCCTAACAACAAGCCTGTCAAACCCTTAAGGACAAACTGAACCAAACTCTAATTCTCATCCTACCTAATTTTGAAAAGGCACCTGAGATAAAGTGTAATCTAAGTGGGGTATGGATTGATGCCATTCTAACCCAAGACCAGAAGCCCATTGCATATTTTAGTTAGAAATTGTCCAGAGCGGCCATCAATTATTTCACTTGTGACAAAGAATTCTTTACCTTGGTTAGGACCATAAAGTATTGGGAACACTACCTATAACCAAGAGAATTCATGATCCACACTGACCATGAAACTTTTAAACACCTTAAAAGCTAATAAAATTTGAACAAGAGACATGTCAGATGAATCAAGTTTATTGGGACATTTCCTTTTATTATTCAATATAAAAAGGGTAAGGAGAATGTGATTGCGGATGCACTATCTTGAAGGTGTGCATTTTTAAACTCTTTGGATGCTAAACTTCTTGGTTTTGAACTTGTGAAAGAATTGTATAAAAATGATGAGGAGTTTGGAGATGTATTTCATGCTTATGTCAAAAATGTATTTGATAAGTACTATAGGCATGGCAGATATTTGTTTAGGGGCACAAGGCTTTGTGTTCCATAGGGGTCCATTAGGGAATTTCTAGTCAGGGAGGCCTGTAGCGGGGGATTAATAGGGCATTTTGCTATTACAAAAACCTTAGGCATCCTTAAGGAACATTTCTTTTGGCAAAAAATAAGAAGGGATGTGCAGGAACATTGTTCTCAATGCTTAATTTGTAGGAGGGCTAAATCTAGAACTCTTTCACATAGATTGTACACTCCTTTATCCACTCCAAATGCTTTTTGGGTTGATATTTCAATGGATTTTATCTTAGAACTGTCTAGATCTGAAGAGGGCAAGGATTCCATATTTTTTGTAGTTGATAGATTCTCGGAAATGGTTTATTTTGTGGTTTGTTCCAAGACTAATGATACTTCCTATATTGCAGATTTATTTTTCAAAGAAGTGGTAAGAATGCATTGGATTCTAACGACTATTGCATCGGATAGGAACACTAAATTCCTTAGTCATTTTTTAAGGGTCTTATGGAACAAACTTGGCACTAAACTTTTGTTTTCCACAACTTGCCACCCTCAAACGAATGGACAAATGGAAGTGGTCAATCGAACACTTACCCAATTCTTAAAGACCATTATCAAAAAAGAACTTGAAGAATTGGAAAGAATGCTTGCCCCACATTGAGTTTGCTTACAATAGGACCATTCACTCTATTACTTCTTATTCTCCCTTTGAAGTTGTGTATGGGTTTAACCCTCTAACTCCTTTGGAATTGGCATCTTTGCACATAGGTGAACGAATGAACGTTGATGGAGCCAAGAAGGTCGAATTGGTGATGACTCTCCATGAAAAGGTAAAGACAACTATTGCAAAACGAAATGAAAAAATCTCCTTTAAGCAAAATCAAGGAAGGAAAAAGGTGTCATTTGAGCCCGGTGATTGGGTATGTGTGCACTTTTACAAGGAGAGATTTCCTAGTCAAAGAAGAAGCAAGTTAAATCTAAAAGGTGATGAACCCTTCCAAGTCATTGCCCAAGTTGGAGATAATACCTAAAAGATCGATTTACCCAGTAAGTATAAGTGAGTGTAACGTTTAACGTTAGTGACTTAACTCCTTTTAATGTAGGTGGTGATTTGTTGAAAAATTAACTTCAAGAAGCAGGAGATGATTAGAATCAAGCCAGCCAAATGGTTTAAACTCAAGAATGGGGGAATGTCCTTGTACAGACTAATAAGAAGATCAAAGGCTAAGAGGTTCCAAGGGAATATCCAATTATTCCAACTACAATGTTTGAGGACGGAAGAGATTTGAAAGGATGAAAAAGGTAACCAAGAGTTTAATTTGATGGCTATCTAAAAGGGAACACAACAACAACTTAAGCCTACACTAAAAGAGGGTGAAAATGTAGAGTCTAATGGACTAGAGCCTACTTGGCACCAGGCCCAAGCAGCTTACCTAGCACCAGGTACAATTTGTGGACCAAACGCTGGAATTCCAGCGTAGACTTGGTATTGGGTCCTGTCAGGCCACAGGTCATATTTTTCGATTTTTATCATTTCCTCCGATTTATTTCGACTTTAAACACTATGTAATGTCCTTTTAAGACCTTATTTTATTTGTGGGCCTTAGTAATCACTTAGTTAGGGTTAGGGTAGTATGAATACATCTTTTTGGTGATTTTACAAGACATTAAACTTATTTTACTCAAATTGTAAAAATGAGCTTTGAGAGGTCTTTACCTCCTTGTTCATATTATTCAAAACCATGCTTAGGGCTTAGTCCTTCATTTGAATGAGTCTCTAAATCTTGTGGATAATCTAATGTGATTTCTCTTAATTGGGTCTTAGTTACATTGCTCTTCTAAGGTTTATCTTGAATTCCATTATTTTGGTGTCTATAGTTCTACTTCTTTTATTCTTGATTTCCTTTGTTATGTTAAGGGTTGATAGGAAGTAGTTAGATAGTTTTCTTCGTTCATTTTAGCCATAAAATTTCATTGTTTGGGTTACACAAATTGAACAAAGTGTTTTACCCACTGTTAGCCATTGATCCAAAAAATTTATCCACACAAGATCATATTATCCACTCCTGGTATGTTTATGATTGAGATCAATACTATCTTTAATAATGAGATATAGGCATTAGATGCCAGATGTGGGTCTTATTTGTGCAATAATTTGGAAGGACTAAAGAGTAGTAGGAAACTGGAGAAATGTGATGTGGACCTTCATACAACAAATGGAGCAAAGGTTGCTACACTTGCCGTAGGGACTTATCATTTACACCTGCCATCTAGATTATTCTTAGAATTATAAAACTATTTTTATATGCCAATTTTATTTGAAAACATTATCTCAATTGCTTGTTTAGACTTTCTTGGATTTCATTGAAGTTTTAAAAATAAAAGTTATTATTTTTCATTAAATGATATCTATTATGGTATTGAAACTTTGATAAATGGTTTATATGTTTTAGAAATGGAAAATCTAGTTCTCAATATTAATAATAAAAGGCCAAGAAAAGAGAACACAAACCCATCCTACTTATGGCATTACTGTTTAGGCCATGTAAATGAGAATCATATTTCTAAGTTACATAAGTGTGGTGACTTAGACTCATTTGATTTTGAATCATATGAGACATGTAAATCTTGCTTACTAGGAAAAATGACTGAAAACCTCTTTTTCTAAGAAAGAGAAAAAGGCTAAGCAATTATTGAAACTAATACATACTAATGTATGTAGACCATTAACATTGCAAGCAAGAAGGGGTTATCAATACTTCATTAGCTTCATTAATGATTATTCACGATTTGGGTATTTCTATTTAATAAAATACAAATCTGAAGTCTTTGACATGTTCAAAGAATTCATAAATGATATAGACAAATAACTTGGCAAGTGTATTAAAACTCTAAGATCCGATTGAAGTGGTGAATACTTAAGCTAAGATTTTTTAAATTATCTTAGAGATACTGGGATATTATCTCAATGGACTCCGACATATACACCTCAACATAATGGTGTATCTAAGAAATGGAATCAAACTTTATTAGATATGGTTCGATCTATGATGGCTTTTACTAATCTACCAAAATCGTTTGGGGATTTGCCCTAGAAACTACTATTTAAATACTAAATAGAGTTCCATCAAAGATGGTTGACATTACCCCATTCAAGTTATTTTATTGTAAAAAACCAAAACTAACTCACATGAGAATTTTTGGATGTCCTGTCTATGTTAAGAGGACAAAGTCAGACAAATTAGAAAATAAATCTGACAAGTGTTTGTTTGTTGGATATCCAAAAAAATCTCCTAGATATTATTTCTATCTCCCTATTAAAAATAAAAATGTTTGTTTCACGGTATGATGTTTTCCTATAGAAGGAATTCGTGCTTAAGGGAGATACTGGGAGCAATATTGAACTTCGTGAAGTTCAAGAAGCTTAAACAAACAATGATCAACTAATTGATTCTGAGTCTATTGATCAAATAGATGAACCTTCTAATATACAAGAACCTTGTAGGTCAAGTACGATAGGAGTGCACCTTAGAGATATGAATTTCTCATTACTGACCATAATAACGTATCACTCATAAAAGAAGATAAGCCTATCACTTAACAAGAAGTTTTGAATAGTTTAGAATTTGACAAATGGCTTAAAGCCATGAAGTCAAAAATAGATTCCATGTATAAGAACCAAGTTAGAACCTTGTTTGATCCACCTGAAGGGATAAACCCATAGGGAGCAAGTGGGTTTTCAAGAAGAAAATCGACATGGATGGTAAAGTGGTTACCTATAAGGCGCGATTAGTTGCAAAATGTTACCGTCAGAAACAAGGTATTAACTATGATGAAACTTTTTCACCAGTAGCAATGCTAAAATCTATTAGGATACTCCTAACACTTATCGCTCATTATGATTATGAGATTTGGAAAATGGATATGAAAATAGCTTTCCTTAATGGAAATTTAATTGAGGAACTGTACATGAAACTGAAGGCACAAAACGGCAAAATGTAAATAGGATGTAGTGAAAATGCAGAAAATAAAACAACAAAAGCTTTTAAATTTAATACCATTGCATTTCGAAACTCATTTAGGTACTAAAAAAGATAGAGTGGATGATTTAATTGGTGGAATGATGATGTTTTGATCCCTTAAAGATGATTCAGGTTCCCTCCCAGCAAGTCGATGGCTTCTTCTAGGCATGAACAAACACGAGGCGCTTGGGCTTTCAAAATATCACCGATGCCTGAACAGCCGGTGAATGTTGTGCGAGTTGGAATTGGTCTTTAGTTCTTTTTATGACCAACTACTACATAAGTAGTGATCATAAGAAAATTTTATTCTCAACTGTTCTCTCCTTCTCCTAGAATAAGAATGAAAAAAGAAACACCCGAGAGGGAGGTTTTTTTTTTTTATTTTTTTATTGCGAACTGATTCTGATGATCATCAAATCCTTCTGTTCACATAATCTTATCTTCCCGTTGTTGAACTAAGCAAGGACTCTTGACAAACCTAGCTACAAAAACACGAAGACACAAAAAATCGACACAGGCTTGGTCTATACCCATTGGACCCTGGTCAAGACTACTGGGCCAATATTAATTAGTAAGACTAGGACTAATTGAATAGCCCAATAAATACTTAATTATTCGTACCAAAAAAACCAGTCCAAAACCGTTGTCTATAGTATAATTTAGACCTAGGTTAATTCTTAATTATTCAATCTGGGCGTATGACTTGAATAATTAATTAACCTACTAAATTAAATAATTAATTCTCTTTGGACTTTTTTTTTTTATTCTAGCCCTGTAAATAATTTAGGGTAATCTAAAAAAAATAAAAACCATTTTAAAGAAGACCAATTCCTCAACCTAAATTTATCAAGACTTATAAGCTATTCCAAGGACCAAAAAACACATATTCTAGGCTACTAAAATGACCAAAATACCCTTACTATATAAATAGCTGTAATTTTCTTTTGAAATATTTTCTAATATCACCATAAGAAAATATTGACCCCAAGGACAATACTGCCTTAGCAATGTTTCCGAGCTATAGGTGTAATGACTAAAATATCTCAATACACATCGACATTCATTTAGTGAGGAAGAAGTGTACTTGTGAAACCCCAGTCAAAACCAACCTTAGAGTAAGGGGGTTGGGATGCATATCATATTTTATTTCATGTTTAAATATATTTTTATATGATTTTATGTGCTTTGGATATGAGTTTTATTGTCTCGAAGGCTTGATTGTGAGTATTGAGTGAGAAGGGCAAAATGGTAATTTTTGCTTGAGGTGGAAAAAGGGAGATAGCTTGAGGATTGGATAGGAAAATATTTTTAGGGGGAAAATAAGAACAAGAGTGGTTGTGATTTAGTGGTTAGAACCTTAGAATTAATTCTTGAGGTCTTGGGTTCAAATTCCATCATAGGAGCTTTAGCTTGGTTAAATTTTATTTTTGCTTGGATAGTATCATTTTCGGCCTTAGTGGTGGTTGGAGTAGGGTATTGTCCTATGAGAGACATGATTGGAGTATTCAAATCCTACTCTGTTGCTCTACACAAAATTCCTAAGGGGAAATCATTTCCTCTTGATCTTTAATTTTTTCCATTTGTCAATTCATTAGTTTGTTCATTTTATTCAAGCCAATTTTATTCTAGAAAAATTCCAGCAATGTGTTGTGGCTTTGAAGGTTTGAAATGTCTTAGTAAAGGACATCATATGGACCGAAACAATGGAAGAGCGGGAAAGATTTCAAATGAATTAAATTCCTTAGTGAATTTTCTAAAAATTCACTCTAGCTAGGTTCATTTCCCTTCTTGCATAGAACTGAAATTTTTCTAGCTTTGTGTGCCTTCAAGGTATCAAAATTCTTAACCATTATTCCCTCTCAAATGTTGCCAGAAAATGGCCCTTTTGATCAGCTTAGAATCTGGATTTTTCTAGCTATTTTCGGACTGCACAAAGGTGGTGCAAAACCAGAAAAATTCTTGGGCAAATCGCAGCTTTGGGGGTCTGAAACCAAGCTGTTTTCTTCCAGTTTTTGTTTAGTACCTTAGCCACGTTTTTCCTCCCTAAAGAAGGCTAGAAACCAGCCTTGAAATACCCCTAAAACCTCGTTCAAACTCTCTACAAGCTGGCTGAAAAATGGCAGATGAAAACTGCCCAGAAATTCCAACATTGCGAAAATTCTGTGCAGTAATTTTCTAGCTTTGTTTCCTAATTCTACCCTAGCCGAAACTCCATCCTTCTTCTGCACAAACCACCCTTAAACCTCCATTAACTGAACTCCATTGTCCTCCCCAAGCTTCTGCACGAAAATTCCATCATGGGTGCCTAAAAGATTTTCAAAAAAATTCTGCAATCATGCCTTGATTCGGATACCAAAATTTCAGCCACCATGATTTAACAACTTTCCATAAAATATACCTCAAACAACCAGACCTTCACTTCACCATTACACCCCTTATTTTCATCCACCCTTAGCCTCCCTCAACCAACATTCCTCTAGCCGAAACACTGCCCAACAATTCAGCCATGGCAGACTTTCAAAAGCTCTCCAATAATCAAAGATATTCTTGAATATTTAGTTTCCAAATTTGCTTCCTAAAAATATTCTTCAAGGATTTCAACAACTAGCCTTTCCTTTTCCCTTCCAAACTAGAGAATCATCTTCCTAAACCCTACAACCAATTTGGCCAGCCCTAATCCTCCAAAATTTTGGCAGCTGCAAATCAAAACCACTCAATTCCCTTCAACCTTCAAGAACACATAGCACACTAAGAACACCAACTCCTTCCTTTCACCTAATACCTCTCCAAATCACTTCAAACTACCTCTAAAAATTTTATATTTCATCTATTCATTGCTTTGAGTCCATCCGTACCATTTTGAACATCAAACTACAAAATCCAACTTGCACTTTTGGATAAAAAACCAGAAATTTTGTAAAGACTCAAGAACACCTTCAAGGTAGGATTATTCAATCAACTTCATCTTCTCCAATATTGATCTCTAATGAATATATATATGAATAAAAATGCTAATGGACTTTATTCTACTCTTTTCTCTCTCTCTCTCTTGGCCGAATGACTTCTTCACCAATGGCCATGCTTTCTTCATCTTTCTTGGACGAATTTAGACCTCTAGGAGTTGAGCTCAATTCAAAACTCCTTCAAGGAATTCATCAATCAAGTAAGCCGTTTTAACCCTTCTTTTAAATTCTAGATTCATGTCTCTAGGATAATGTTGATAGAATATGGATTGCGGATAAGGTTTGAGTATATATTGTTGAGGTTGAAGCATGAATGTATGTATCAATATGAAGGAGATGGGATTTACGCATGGATGGATTATCTTGGTTGATTGTATGATGATTTGAGGTTTAATGCATGTCTCCAAGTCATAGGTAGTATTTGTGATCAAGTATGCTAGAGATTATGTCACCTTTGGTGAATCGGATTTATATTCATGTTGGATTATTGAAGCCATGATCATATTTATGCTAGAAAAGGTTAGATCATGTCTTGATATCTTTAAATCTATGCTTATATGCATGATTTTGGATTATTTGATGAACTGAAGGGTTGTAAATGTTTATGATTGTGGTTAGCAATAGAACTATGGTTATGATCTAGTTGTCCCTAAGCTAATTTTATTTCTTCAATAAAATATTTAATATTATGATTTTTGGCTAGTAATTTTGAAAACCCTAGGAGGGGTAGATTTGGAATATTATATATATATAATAAGGATATTTTAGTAAAATAAATAATAGCTTTTGCTAGAAAAATAAAATATATAGATATTATACATAAAATGATAATATCAAATAAAGCCTTTTATGAAAATAACCATAATAAGTAAAATATTTACTATTAAAATTTAATTATTATCTTTTAACCAAAACCTACTAAAATTTATTTAGTATCTTTCAATCAAGACTCATTAAAATTTATTTTCAACTAATTTTAATTATCAATTATTTTCTAGCAATTAATTATTAATAAATTATTATTTTACCTAGTACCACCTAGGACTTTTTATCAAATAAACTCTAAATTATTTTAGTAAGATTTAAACCTTCAACTTATTAGTACGTATTTCCCAAAACTCTAATTATTTTAAATATCAAAATTAGCCTTGGCTTATAAACCTTTTTATTTATTATTTGGCCTTAAAGCTTAGGACACTAGGATCATGGTTGTAGTAGTGAATTGAGTTAGTTTATTTGTGAAAGTGGATTTTGGCTTGAGTTTGATTGTGGTTTGTATTTACCCCATGCGCGGTTAGGTCAGCTGTTAGAGACCTTTGTTGTGATCAAGGATCAGGTAAGCTCCTGCATAAAACCTGTTTGATGAAAAATGATTTTTTTTATGGCAAGCTAAATGTAGAGTGCATGGTCACTCATTTCTGTAAAGGTAATTGATGATTATTTCCATTCTCATTTCAGACAAATAAATTATTTGCAAATCAAGGGGCTGTTTTACTCAAAACCTAAAACTCTTTCTAAAACCAGTTTTGCCCCAAACTTTGGAAAACCTTAATTTCCATTTTCAAGTAGAACTATGTTTTGTTTATTTTTCCCAAGTGGGACACGTTACGTTGAGTACTCAATAAGGGAAGGCTAGTAGTACTAGTTTTGAAGAGCAAGAGTGAGTCTTCTGGCAGGAGGCCACCTCCAGAAGATAAGCTCAACTTAGAGAAACTTCAGTACTACTTAGTCATATCGGTTCGAGCTAGTAGTTTTTATTTAAGTCAAGTGACTGTGTTGTGCCGGAATGGACACCCAGTTGTTGTTTGGGTATAGAGAAGGAGAAGTATCTTGCCCAATAGGCCGATTACCTATATTTTTTCAGTTTGCACAAAATGTGGCATTCTGACCGGCAGTATGCATAAAGTGTGGCATACTGACCATGTGGACATGGGGCCCAACGTGTGGTAACCCATGACCACCCTTTTTGAGTGGTTGATTTTATTGTGCACTTGTATAGTTTCAAAAAGAGGAAAACACCACTCTTGCTTTTGACTAATGTTTATTGCTTGTCAATATTTCGCTTATAAAGATTTCACACTTTGCATCCACGAATTGTTTTCACTGAACACCCAAAGCACACACGGACTTACTGAGTTTCTGTCTCATCACCTTTTTACCATGATTTCAGGTCGATCCTGCTATGAGAATGAGTAGCTAGTGTTATCTGCCTTGGAAGAGAATGTTGTCATTCATTTATTTTTTTTATGTATTGCTTTGGGGAGTTGAGAGTGGATAATTTTGTTTATGGATTTATTCTTGGGATGTAATAAATTTTAAGTTAAAGTATTATTTTATTCCGCTATTTTATTCGTGTGACCTAGTTATAAAGACCCCTTGTCCTTTGGACGGGGCGACATCCCCGGCCCCGAACGGGCCTAGGTAGCGGGGTGTTACAGTACTAACACATCTCTAAAAGATATCTACTATAATTAGACATCTAGTGTAAGGTTCCACAAATTCTTGGAATGTTTTCGCTTTTCAAGGGAGCTACTCTAAAGTACACATCCAAGTTATATTCCCTAGGGCCCTGGATATTTAGATCATTCGGATAGTCATAAAGGGCAATATAGTATAGAAGTTATCTTGTACAAGTCTATCTTAACTAACTAGTCACATATACCTAACATAGAAGCATATTTGTCCTACAATAGAACCTCGACTATAGTATATCAAAGCATTTTCTCCTAGCTTCATCAGACCACCAACTCTTACTCAAGCCGTAGAGTATAAGTCCATGCTGTAGCAGTAGTAGTCTAGGTCTCGTTCGTATAGTACTTTTAGAAACCACTACTACTGGTTCAGTTTTACGTATTTGAATTACACTTATGTTATTAAGTGAGAGGACTACTCACTGGCTAAAGGTAAGTCATTCCCCATTTACAATTTATAACACAATAACCTTGCCATTGTGAGATTCTCGCTCTCATAATTCGGTTAAGAATAATAGTTTATGTGTTAAGTAACCTATGGTCCATACCTTACTACAAAAGATCTCCATTCACATGAACTATTTACTTAAACAAAATAGGTTCTTTTCAGTAAAATTGCACACAAAAGTATGTAAAATTCACAAATAATTTTTGAGAATAAAGCTTTTATTAATATAAACTAAGATTACATCAGAAACCTAGTCTAATAGGGTATATACTCCAATAGACACAACCTAACGGTTTTACATCAAAGGATCACACTAAAGTGTGCAAGCTGTAATGGTCTATTTATGGACTAAAGCAAGCTTGTAGGAGTTAGAACATCCATTTTGATGATACAATTAAAAAATTTGATTTCAAACAAAACATAGATGAACATTGTGCATACAAGAAGGTTAGTGGGAGTGCAATTATTTTCCTATTAACATATGTAGATGACATATTACTAATAGGAAATAATGTCCCTATTCTACAATCAGTCAAGATTTGGTTATCCAAGAAGTTCTCCATGAAAGATCTTGGAGATGCAACTTATATTTTGGGAATAAAGATCTATAGAGATAGATTAAAAAGGTTGCTTGGTCTTTCACGGTCAATATACATAGACAAAGTACTAAAGAGGTTTAGCATAAATCAATCCAAGAAGGGATTTTTACCTATAACCCATGGGGTAAGCCTTTCAAAATCTATGTGTCCTACGACACAAGATGAAAAGGATCACATGAATAAGATACCATATTCTTATACAATTGGTTCTATCATGTATGTTATGATATGTACTAGGCCTGATGTATTTTGCACTATTAGTTTGATGAGCAGATACCAATCCGACTCTAGAGAAGGTAGATGGCTGTCAAGAATATCCTTAAGTACTTTAGAAGAACTAACGATGTATTCTTGGTATATAGAGATGGTGACTTGCAAGTTAGAAGGTATACTAATACCAGTTTCAAATCTGATAAGGATGATTACAAATCACAATTAGGATTGTTAACTTTTGTAGGTAGGGCAATTAGTTGGAAAAGTTCTAAACAAGATACAACTTCCAACTAAACCAATAAAGCTGAGTACATGGCAGCTTCCAAAGTAGCTAAGTAGGTGGTCTAGATCAAGAAGTTCATTATAAAAGTAGGTGTGGTACATAACATTGTTGATCTAATACCCCTGTATTGTGATAACAATGGAGCCATTGCACAAGCAAAGGAACCACGATCTCCTCAGTGATCAATCGTGTACTTAGACGCTATCAC
This sequence comes from Voacanga thouarsii, assembly GCA_026120185.1. Lineage (NCBI taxonomy): Eukaryota > Viridiplantae > Streptophyta > Magnoliopsida > Gentianales > Apocynaceae > Voacanga > Voacanga thouarsii. The sequence continues at coordinate 2,154,006 of JANUWF010002416.1, read as the reverse complement.
TTGATTAGAGAAATCATTGATAGAAAAGATATAAATATAGAGAGAGTTACCTCTGATCAGAACATAGTTGATCTACTTACAAAGGTATTATCCAACAGGAAACATGGTGGTCATGTTTAGTTATTTGGTATTAGATACATGAATGGTTAGATTTAGTGCAAGTAGGAGATTGTTATGATTGTGCTCTAGAAGCAATTATTTATACCTTTTATTTTTCACATTAAATCAATAAAAGGCATTCTTTATCTTTCAATTTCTTTGTTTCATATGTTCATGTATATATGACTATTAGATAAAGTCTCAAGTACAACACTGAGTTAAGGAAATCATGATAGAGATTGTGAGGTTCCTACTACATTTGAATGTGTTTGTTCTTAAATTATCCCTAGTCATAGTGATAATAAGATAATACATCATTAATACATTACGATTAACACGTGTTATACTTGTTGATTTGATCAAGCGGTGGTTCTCACATCTGTAAGTATTGTAATACTCAAAGTTACCACATAGATGTTTGTTACTTGAACAAGTACACTGGATGACCTAACTATGAGATAATTATATGGATAACTGTTTTAGCAAATGTGCAAGGATCCTTAGACTTGACAACTTTAAAGTACTTTGTTTTCCTAGCTTTGTACTTTAATTCCAATCTCTGAAGTTCTTACAAGACCGCCTATGGGATAGACATTACATACAACGTGAAGTAAGCGAAAGTAGTTGAGAGGGTCAATAAAGAATTCACCACTCCTAATAGTAAGAGTGAATATCTCATGACCACTTGTAGGAACCATTACTCAAGAAGTCCTTGGCCAAGGTGACAATGTGTTGGAAATAGTTTCAATTGATACACAAAATGAGTAATGGATTCTGAAGGGAGTTGGCACTAATTCCATACTCTAAACCGAATGAGATATTGTATGGTGAAAGAAGTTTATTTCACCGACGTTTTGCTATTGAAAGGTTCATGTCAAACTACTTGATTTTCTGGATTTTTGGGTGGTCATGATGTATTACTAGATACCGTCCATGATCTGCGATATATGAATTTATTAATTAGAGAATTAATAAATTTAATCTAAATTAAAATTAATAAATTAATTCTAATTATTAAAAAGGTTATTAATTCTATTAATTCATATTAGCTACCAAATGACCAGAAAATCGAATAGGTCACATACAATAGAGGAATTGATACTCAAAATATTATTTGATAATATTCTAGGGTTAATTTGTGAGAAGAAATAATTATTATGGGCTAATTATAAAATATTATAATTATTTAGGATTGAATTGTGATTATTAAATCTATATAGGTAAATTATAAAATTGTAATAATTCATAGGGCCTAATTGCAATTCTTAAAATTCCTAAGCCCATAATTGAAAAAGAGAACAGAAATATTTGTTTTCTAAAAGAATTTAAGAAATTTGTATGTGTATCTTTTTTGTCTTTTTGTGGCAGCTGTTTTTGAAGAAAAGGAAATCAGTTTCCTACATACATATAGAGAATTTATTCTCTGCGTAAGAAAGAAAATTAGCTGCCGTAAGGAGTAGAAATAGAACAAGCACAGAGAGAGTTTTTCTTCTTTTACATTTTGAAGGAAAAAGAAAACAATTTCTTCCCAATATAATTAATCATAAAGTTACCAAGCATTATTCTAGTAGCATAGATTTTGGTGGTTTTGAGTATGTTCTTCGTCTAGATCAATATTAGAGAAATTCTTATCCTTGGAATTTGGTGGATCGATTGGATTAACTTTTGAAAAAGATTTGTTCAGAAGAAAAATTTTTAAAAGGTGCGTTTTTTAGGTAATTAATTTTTCTTCCTTCACATAATCCGTTTAATTACATACGAGTGATCCTTTGCGTAGATTTCATTTTAGTTTTCTGCTGCGTATAAACTAGTTTGCATAATCGAAATCCAACAGTTTCCAAAACAATAACTTAAGCTTTCCAAAAAGCTTTGTGCCCTTTTTTTTTTTTTAAACTCAAGCCACCATCCTCTTTTCTCTATCACAGGGTTGAGGCCCAAACCTCTTCCATTAACCAATTATTTTCATTCGGTCTAATATAAATTATCCAAAATAAGTAATTAATTGCCCAATTAATAAATTGGGCACTATTTATTTATTTATTTTTATTCTAACCCACATAGATAAATATTAGACTTTAGAATAAAAATTCTTCCAATTAAATAAAGTAATCCAACAAGCCCACATGGTAAATAAAATTACCAAGGTTATATGAGCTATTCTGAGGACCAACAAATATATTATTCTTGGCTTTTAAAATGACCAATATTCCCCTACTATCAAATAGCCATATTTTATTATTTTAAATATTCCAAATATCACCACATGCAAATATCAACACTAGGAATAATATCTCATGTGTAGTGTCTTAGACCTGCAGGTGTAATGAAGAAAATACCCTTCTACGTAACTGTTGGATTTTGATCAGGCAAACAATTTATGTGCAACGGAAATTAAAATGAAGTCCACTCAAAGGAATTAGTTGTATATAACTAAATAGATTAGGAGAGAGAAGAAAAATTGTTGCCTAAAAAACGTAGATTTTAAAATTTTTCTTCAGCACGGAACCCTTCCTTAAAATTTGTCCAAGCCATGAACCACCAAAATTCCAAGCATTAGAATTTATCCAATAGAAATCTAGATGAGGATGATGCTCAAATAAACAACGAAGAATTTTGTGCTAGACAATTTTCACGGTACTGTGAAGATTTAATTTTGATGAGAAGAATTGGAAATCTCTCGGTTTCCAAAAGGCAGAACAGCTCTGTTTACCATGAAGAGGAAAAGAAAAAGAAGCTTCAGTTTTTTCACTAAATTCCGTAGCGTAACATGCATCATATATACATGTTTCTATGGGATAAAGATTCAACTATTGATATATTAATTCCACTGCCCTTGGAAGACCCTACGTATATTTCCTAACCCATTTAGGAAACAATAATGAAGCCTACTTACTTTCCATTATGGGCTTGGGTTCTTTAAATTGTAATTGAACCCATAAAGATTCAACAATTGATATTTCACACCCTTTAATTATAACCGCTTTATATTTAACCCATAAAAATATTTCTTTTCATGAATTAACTCTATAATATTATCATATAATATCTTGAGTACTTCTTCCTCTATTGTGTCTGACCTATTAGATTTTCTAGTCTAATGGTAGCTAAAGTATGAATTAATTCTAATCATAATAGAATTAATTATCCTTAATAATTAGAATTGACTTATTAATTTTAATTGAGATTAATTTATTAATTCTCTAATTAATAAATCCATATTTAACAGATCAAGAGTAGCAGATAGCAATGCATCACGACCACCCAATAGTCTAAACAGTTAAGTGGCTTGACATGAACCTTTCAATAGTAAAACATCAGTGCAACAAGCTTCTTTCATCGTACAATATCTCATTCGATTTTAGAGTATGAAATTAGTACCAACCCCTGCTAGAATAAAATGAATTCTAGGCAGAATTTATTAGTACTTGTTCCAAAATTCATTACTTAACATGTGTATCAATTGGAATTATTTCCAATGCATAGTCCCCTTAGCTAAAGACTTCTCGAGTAATAATTCCATACAAGTGGCCATGAGATATATGGCCTACTATGATGAGTGATGAATTCTTTATTGACCCTTTGAACTACTTTTGTTTACTTTACATTGTACCCAATATCCATCCCATAAGTTGTCCCAGATAAGACTTCAAAGATTAGAATCAAAGTACAATGGTTAGTAAACAAAGTACCTTAGAGATCTCAAGTCTAAGGATACTTGTACATTTGCTATAATAAGATTTTATTACTGGTACTAAATAGTTACCCATGTAATTATCTCATAGCTAGGATATCCAATGAACTTATTTGATTTACATGCATCTAGTTGTTAACTTTGAGTATTACAATATTCACAGATATGAGAACCACCGCTTGATCAAATCAAGAAGTATAATACGTGTTAGTCTTTTCACACTAATGATATATCCTATCTCATTAACACTATGATTAGAGATAATTTAAGCACAAGAACTATATAGTGTAGTAAAAATATCACATTAGGATCTTTATCATAATTTACATAATACTATATGATGTGCTTGGGACTTTATCTAGTAGTTTTATGCACATATATGCGAAATAATTAATTAAACTCAAAGATGAAGAATTCCTTTTTATTAATTTAATGTGCAAAATACATTGTACAAATTATTGCCTCTAAGGAATAATCCTAACAATCTTCTACTTGCACTAAATCCAATTATTCATTTATCGAATACCAAATGACTAAACATGACCATTATGTGTATTTTGGGATAATGTTTTTGTGAGTGAATCAGTTATGTTTTGATCAGTGGAAACTCTCTATATCTTTACATCTTTTTTATCCATAATTTTGTAATCAAGTAATAGTGCTTAAATACATGATTGGATTGCTGATGAGTCTGCGGTTCCTTTGCTTGTACAACAGCTCCATTGTTATCACAATATAAGGGTATTATATCAATAGTTGTATTTCAGAAGCCGTTGTGTACTCAGCTTTAGCAATTGTATCTTATTTGGAACTTTTCCAACTAACTGCCTCACTACTAAAAGTGAACAAGTAGCCAGACTAGGATTTCTGCTCGACAAACTAAGAGCATATGATACATCGAGCATATTACATATCATAGCATATATGGTAGATCTAATTGTTGAGGCAAATGGCATCTTACTCATGTGATCCCTTTCATCTTGTGTTTTAGGACATATAGATTTTGAAAGGCCTACCCTATGGGTAATCGGTAAGAATCCCCTCTCCGATTGATCCATGCTAAACATTTTTAGCACTTGTCTATGTTAGTGTTGTGCCGTAGAAGTAATTACTTGTACATTGTATATGACACATTTTATTTTAATGAAAGACATTATTTATCTTACAGTTTCTTTTATTTACTTTAAGTAATATGACTGCTCGATAAAGTCCCTAGTACAATATTGTGCTAAGGAAATCATGATAGCGATCACGATATGAGATTCCTACTACACTGGATGGTGTTAGTACTTAAATAGTTCCTAGTCATAGTATTAATGAGACAGGACATCATTAATGCGTCAAGACTAGCATGTGTTAGACTTCCTGATTTGATTAGGCGGTAGTTCTCATAACCGTGAGTATTGAGATACTCAAAGTTAACACATGGATGCTTGTTAATGGAACAAGTTCATTGGATGACCAAGCTTTAAGATAATCACATGGATAACTATTTAGTACCAGTGATATAATCTCAATATAGCAAACGTGCAAGTATCCTTAGATTTGAGATATCTAAGGTACTTTGTTTGCTGAGCTTTGTACTTTGATTCCAATCTTCGGAGCTCGATCAAAGGCTGCCTAGGGGATGGATAATGGGTACATTGTGGGGTAAACGAAAGTAACTTAGAGGGTCAATAAAGGATTTACCACTCCTAATAGTAGGGGGCGAATATCTCACGGCCACTTGTAGGAATTACTACTCGAGAAGTCCTTAACTAAGACAATTATATATTGGAAATAGTTCCATTTGATACACATCTAGAGTAGTGGGTTCCTGGTACAAATACTATTATTTTGGGGCTAGAATTATTTCTAGAGGGAGTTGGCACTAATTCTGTACTCCAAACCGAATGAGATATTGTATAGTGAAAGGAGTTAATTGCACTGAAGTTTGTTATTAAAAGGTTCATGTCAAGCCACTTGACTTCTTGGACTCTTGGGTGGTCATGATGTGTTGCTAGATACCGCTCATGATCTGGGAATATGGGTTTATTAATTGATGAATTAATAAACCAATCCTGATTAGAATTAATAGGATTAATTCTAATTAATTATGAATTATTAATCTCAAAGACATTTGGATTAATTCATGTTCGGTACCAATTGACTGGGAAACCTAATAGGTCACACACAATAGAGGATTATATACTCAAGATGTTATTTGATCACATAGTGGAGTTGATTGAGAGAAAAAGAAGTTGTTGTGGACGAATTATAATTAGCTATAATTTGTGGTCCAAGTTGTAATTATGAGAACTTGATGTTTCTAATTACAATTAGGGAATTCTAATAGGATTAGAATTCTCAGTTTTTGGGAGGGAAATTTCGTGTAATATATAGTATATTAACACACAAAAAACCCTAGCTGAACAACACACAAAACAACAGCCATGAACATTCTCTCTTCTCTCTATCTCTCTCGATTTGATCTTGATCAAAGAACCCTAGCCACCATCTTTTTCTGCTAGCACAGGAAATTTTGGTGCTTGAGTGTACCCTCTGTGAGGATTACTATTAGAGATAATCACACACTATGATTATACTGGTTAGACATTCAACTCACGTGGATATTAATCATGAGGATTGCTGGATCGTGCCTCAACTAGAAGAAGAAATTTTTTGTTCTTTGGATGATCACCCAAAGGTAAAAGCTATTACCTTTACTCTCTTTATATCATGTTTTCCACACATAGATAGGTGCTGGGAGGGTATCTCGTTTTATTTTCCGTTGCGTCGTATACGATGCGAGCCTGAGATACCCAACAGTGGTATCAGAGCCATGCTATGTGTGGTCTCCGGACATTGTTTTGGCATGAAAAACTATTTTCGTGTTTGTCCTTTTTTAGTATGAAAATCGTTTTCACTCGAATCGAAATCATTCCGATCATTATGGATTGGGTCTGTAGCACAATATGATTGTGTAAAAGTCACAGCATATTTCGAAATGAAGCTTTCTTTGGTGTTGAAAATTTCTGCAGGAAAAACGTTTTCTTGCAACATTGATGATGCCCTCCATTTCACCTTAATTTTCTATTTTGATTTTGTTTAAACTAAAAAATTAGTTGTTGTTTAGAGCTTCAAAACAGAAAATACTGCTGAGAATTGTTCTCACTAAAAATTTGCAGAAAAAGAAAGTACCAGAAATTGTTTTTGGAATTTTTTGAAAAATCGCCGCCATTGTTTCAGAACACAGGTGGCGCCGACTTTGGCCTCTAACTAGCGTCGATTCCATTCTATTCGCGATTTCCAAAAATCGGTTTTGGAAAAGAATTTTTTTTAAAACCAGAACAGAGCCGGCGCAGGCTCCGACTTCCAAACCGGCGCTAGTTCTGCTCTGTTTGTGACTTCCAGGTATTTTTTAAAAAAAAAATTATGGAATAGAATTTTGAAAGGGAAAAAATCTCATTTGATGAGAAATGGGACCCAAAAGCATTTTCTTAAAATTAGTTTTGTGACAAAAAATTTTGTTTTTCAAAATAATGATTTTGAACATCTAAAATTAGTGTATCTTTCTAAAATTGTGATTTTAGAATTTGTTTTGTCTTTCCAAAATAGTAATTTTGGAATGATAAAAGTATATGTTTATTTTGTTTAAGCATAGTCAATGGCATGGTGGATGGTTATGGACTAAAACCAATTATATCTGTTCATGCATTTTACAGTTTTGATTTTTATGAAATAGCCGCGTGTCCTGCCTTCTCTAGAATTCTTGTGTAATTCTCTTCACATCTAACTCCCCTTGAATGTAACTCGAGGTTTTCTCTCTTTAGGAAATTATGTAATTAGATTACATAGGTTAGATAGGAGTAGAATTATTCTATTCCGGAGATGGCGACCAAAACAAGACGAGAAGGTAAGACCTTCTACTTAAATCATGCATGAACACATAGGGTTAACTATATTAAGTTCTTTTATGGCTCAAAGAAATTAATTTAGGAAAAGTCCATAACCATACCACGTAATCGCTTTATTACCATGATTATCAATTATGTGATTTATTGATTTTTATGCATGTCATTCAACGAAATCACTAAAAGGAACAAATCCCTCAATTAATATTAAACCTAATTTCTTCTGTTAATATAGTAAGAACGAGAGTCCTTTTTCGAGACCAGGTTGTTGGACAAACCCAAGCCTACTTGACAATGGGTATGTTCAAGCTATGGAATTAAATTCCTTTGGAATTAAATTCCTGATTAATAGGTCGGATTTAACTAAATTCTTTATCCTTGTTGGGCAAACTCAAGCATAAAGAAATTTAGAGGAAAAGTTAGGGTAGCCCAAAAGGCTGTAATATTAAAAGCTGTTAATCACCCAATGATCCGGTAGTTACATACAATGGAATTGGTATTGGATACCTACCAATGAATTCAATGGTGGCTTGTTGGGCACACCCAAGGTTGTTCTTTGGGAATTTGGATACCGGTCCACTAGGAAAGCTTCCAACGGGCTTTCCCGAATTAGTAGTGGGGGCTATTGGTTTGAGTAAAATAGTGGAGTAAAAATACGCTAAATTAAAATCCGAATTATTCGCATATCATGTGCATATACAAGTAGCTAATGATCTCTATTTTTATATCTAGGTCACTTGCATTATGTCAATAAACCTAAACTTTCATAGAATCTTAGAAACTAACAAATTAACCGAATCAAACTATCTCGACTAGTATAGAAATTTGAGAATCGTTCTCAAATCGTAAAAGTTGCTCTACGTACTAGATGCTCTTATTCCACCACCACCAGCCCAAGATGCTCATGCTGATGAGTATGCTGCCCATAAGAGGCGTAAGGAGGATAGTGATACAGCATCATGTATTATGCTGGCGTCCATGACTCTTGAGTTGCAAAAATAGCACGAGCATATAGATGCTCAATCAATCATTTTACATTTTTGAGAGCTGTTTGATGCCCAAGCCAGAGCTGAGAGATATGAGATCTCGAAGTAACTGTTTCGTTGCAAAATGGCAGAGGGTTCTTCTATACCCACTCATAGGCTGAAGATGCTGGGCTTAATAGAGAAGCTTGGATCTCTCAAGTTTGCAATGGATCATGACTTAAGTGTTGACTGAATTCTACAATCTTTGCCTAATAGTTTCTCACAATTTGTGATTAACTATCAGATGAACAAGATTGAGTCTACTATTCTTGAGTTGATCAATCTTCTCAAAACTGTGGAGTCCTCTATGAAGAAGGATTCCAATGCAGTTTTAATGCTAGAATCTTCCTCTTCTAAGAAGAAAGTTTAAAAGAAGAAGAAGAAGAAGGCTCTCATGAAGCCCAAAGGTGGTGTGAACAAGAAGGACGCAGCTACCGAGGGACTATGCCATTATTGTGGGAAGATGTGCCACTAGAGATGCAACTGTAAAGCCTACTTGGAGACCATTAAGGACAAGAAGCAGAAGGAGAAACTTACAAGCACTTCTACTTCTACTCCGGGTATGTTTATGATTGAGATAAATACTGCCTTTAGAAATGAGATATGGGCATTAGATACCAGATGTGGATCTCATTTGTGCAATAGCTTGCAGGGGTTAAAGAGTAGTAGAAGGCTAGAGAAAGGCGACGTGGACCTACGTACTGTAAAAGGGGTAAAAGTTATTGCACTTGCTGTGGGGACATACGAGCTGAACCTGCCTTTGGGATTAATTTTAGAACTGCAAAATTGTTATTATATACCAGTTTTAATGAAAAACATTATCTCAGTTGCGTGTTTAGATTTATGTGGATTTCATTTGATAATTAAGAATAAATATTGTTCTTTTTCTTTGAATGATATTCACTATGATTCAGCAACTTTGGTTAATAGTTTGTATGTTCTAGTCTTGGATAATCTAGTTCTCAATATGAACAATAAGAAACCTAAAATGGATATCTCTAACACCTCTTACTTATGGCATTATTGTTTGGGCCTTGTAAACGAAAATTGTGTTTTTAAGTTACACAAGCTTAGTTACTTAGGTTCATTTGATTATGAATCATATGGCACATGCGAATCTTGTTTACTAGGAAAAATGACTAAAACTCCTTTTCCAGGAAAAGTTGAACGGGCCAAGGAGTTAATAGAACTCATACATTCTGATGTATGTGGCCCAATGTCAATACAAGCAAGAGGAGGTTACAACTATTTCATAACCTTTATCAATGAATTTTCACGATATGGGTATTTGTATTTAATAAAATATAAATCTGAGGCCTTTGAAAAGTTCCAAGATTTCAAGAATGAAATAGAGAAACAACTTGACAAAAGTATAAAGACTCTAAGATCTTATCTAGGAGGAGAATACTTGAGCTAAGAGTTTCTGAGTTATCTTAGAGATAATAAGATATTATCTCAATGGACTCCAGCATATACACCTCAGCATAACGGTGTATCAACGAGAAGGAATCGAACCCTTCTGGACATGGTATAGACCATGATGGCTTATGCAGACCTACCAAAATCATTTTGGGGGTATGCACTAGAAACTTCTGTTTATATACTAAACAGAGTTCCGACAAAATTAGTTAATACTATCCCATTTGAGATGTTCTTTAGTAAGAGACCAAAGTTATCTCACTTGCGAGTATGGGGTTGTCTTGCCTTTCTTAAAAGGCTACAGTCAGACAAACTTGATAGTAAGTTTGACAAATATTTGTTTGTAGGATATCTGAAAAAATCTTTCGGATATTACTTCTATTTATCCTTTGAAAATAAATTGTTTGTTTCAAATCATGTCGTCATCTTAGAGAAGGAGCACATGCTCACAGGGGACAATGGGAGTAAGATTGAACTTAGTGAAGTTCATGAAGACCAAATAAACGAGGATCAACCTTCTAACTCCATGTCTATTGAGAGAATAGATGTACTTTCCAATACATAAGAACCTCGTAGATCTAGTAGGATACATGTGGCACTTAAGAGATATGGATTTCTCATTAGTGACTACAATGACGTATTGCTCATAGATGAAGATGAGGCTACTACCCACAAGGATGTTCTGAACCGTTCAGAATCTGGCAAATGGTTTGAGGCCATGAAGTTAGAGATGGATTCCATGTACGACAACTAAGTATGGATGTTGGTTGATCCACCCAAAGGAATTAAACCTATTTGATGCAAGTGGGTTTTCAAGAAGAAAATAGACATGGATGGTAACTTAGTTACCTATAAAGCACGACTAGTGGCGAAGGGTTATCGTCAACAACATGGTATTAACTATGATGAAACCTTCTCACCAGTAGCCATGTTAAAATCCATCAGGATACTCCTAGCCATTGCTGCTTAATATGATTATGAGATTTGGCAAATGGATGTGAAAACAGCTTTCCTAAATGAAAATCTGACTGAGAAAGTGTATATGACACAACCTGAGGGTTTCACATCCAATGAGAGCATAAAGGCGTGCAAGTTGCAAAGGTCTATTTATAGACTTAAGCAGGCTTTTAGGAGTTGGAGCCTCTGTTTTGAAGAAATAATCAAAGAGTTTGGTTTCATTCAAAACATAGATGAGCCTTGTGCATACAAGATGGTTAGTGAGAGTGCAATTATTTTCTTACTGCTTTATGTAGATGACATATTGCTAATAGGAAATGATGGAAATGATATACCTGTCTTGCAAATAGTTAAAATTTGGTTGTCCAAACAATTCTCCATAAAAGACCTTGGAGAAGCAACCTATATTCTTGGAATAAGGATCTACAGAGATAGATCTAAAAGGTTGCTTGGTCTTTCACAGTCTACATACATAGATAAAGTGTTAAAGAGGTTTAGCATGGATCAATCCAAAAATGGATTCTTACCCATGTCACATGGTCTAAGCCTTTCAAAGTCGATATCTCCCAAGACACAAGTTGAAAGGGATCACATGAGCAAGATTCCTTATGCCTCGGCAGTTGGATCTATCATGTATGCAATGATATGTACTAAGCCCGATGTATCTTGTGCTCTTAGTTTGACGAGCAGATACCAATCTGACCTTGGTAAGGGTCATTGGGAGGCTGTAAAGAACATCCTTAAGTACTTACGAAGGACTAAGGATATGTTCTTAGTATATGGAGAAGGAGATTTGAAAATAAATAGGTATACTGATGCCAGTTTTCAATCTAACAAAGATGATTTCAAATCACAACCCGACTACGTGTTTACGTTGTGTGGAGGGGCAATAAGTTGGTAAAGCTCCAAACAAGAAATTATTGCTAACTCTACGACAGAAGTTGAGTACATAGCCGCTTTTGAAGTAGCAAAGGAAATAAAGATAGAGAGAGTTCCCATAGATGAGAACATAGCTGACCCGCTTACGAAAGCACTATCCCAAAAGAAACATGATTATCATATTGAGTCATTCGGTATTAGATACATGAATGATTGGCTCTAGTGCAAGTGGGAGTTTATTAGTGTTGTGCCTTAGAGGCAATCACTTGTACATTGTATATGACACATTTTATTTTAATAGAACATATTATTTATCTTACAATTTCTTTTATTTACTTTAACTAATATAACTGTTCGATAAAGTCCCTGGTACAACACTGTGTTAAGGAAATCATGATAAAGATCATGATATGAGATTGTTACTACACTGGATGGTGTTAGTACTTAAATAGTCCCTAGTCATAGTATTAATGAGACAGGACATTATTAATGCATCAAGACTAGCATGTGTTAGACATCCTGATATGATCAAGCGGTGGTTCTCATAACCGTGAGTATTGAGATACTCAAAGTTAACACATGGATGCTTGTTAATAGAACAAGTTCATTTGATGACCTAGCTTTGAGATAATAACATAGATAACTATTTAGTGCCAGTTATATAATCTCAATATAACAAACGTGCAAGTATCTTTATACTTGAGATCTCCAAGGTATTTTGTTTATTGAGCTTTGTACTTTGATTCCAATCTCCGAAGCTTGATCGAGGGCCGCCTATGAGATGGATATTAGATACATTGTGAGGTAAACGAAAATAGTTAAAAGGATCAATAAAGGATTCACCACTCCAAATAGTAGGGGTGAATATCTCACGGCCACTTGTATGAATTACTACTCGAGAAGTCCTTAGCCAAGGAAATTGTGTATTAAAAATAGTTCCAATTGATACACATCTAGAGTAGTGGGTTCCTGATACAAATACTATTGTATTCAGGCCAGAATTATTTCTGGAGGGAGTTGACACTAATTCCGTACTCCAAACCGAATGAGATATTATATGGTGAAAAAAGTTAATTGCACTGAAGTTTGTTATTGAAAGGTTCATGTCAAGCCACTTGACATCTTAGACTCTTGGGTGGTCATGATGTGTTGCTAGATACCGTTCATGATTTGGGAATATGGGTTTATTAATTGATGAATTAATAAACCAATCCTGATTAGAATTAATAGGATTAATTCTAATTAATTATGAATTATTAATCTCAAAGACATTTGGATTAATTCATGTTCGGTACCAATTGACTGGGAAACCTAATAGGTCACACACAATAGAGGATTATATACTCAAGATATTATTTGATAACATAGTGGGGTTGATTGAGAGAAAGAGAAGTTGTTGTGGATAAATTATAATTAGTTATAATTTGTGGTCTAAGTTGTAAGTGTAAGAACTTGATGTTTCTAATTACAATAAGGAAATTCTAATAGGATTAGAATTCTCAGTTTTGGGAGGAAAATTTCGTGTCATATATATTATATGCAACAAATGAAAACCCCTAGCTGAACAAGACACAAAACAACAGCCACAAGCATTCTCTCTTCTTTTTATCTCTCTCGATTTGATCTTGGTCAAAGAACCCCAGCAACCATCTTTTTCTGCTAGTACAGGAAATTTTGGTGCTTGAGTGTACCCTCTATGTGGATTACTATTAGAGATAATCACACACTGTGATTATAGTGGTTAGACATTCAACTCACGTAGAGGTTGATCACGAGGATTGCTGGATCGTGCCTCAACTAGAAGAAGAAATTTTTGTTCTTTGGACGATCACCCAAAGGTAAAAGTTGTTACCTTTACTCTGTTTATGTCTTATTTTCCACACATAGACGGGTCCTGGGAAGGTATCTCGTTTTATTTTTCGCTGTGTCGTATACGATACGAGCCTGAGATACCCAACAATCTATGTATGTAGACTGTGAAAGACAAAGAATCTCTTTGATCTGTCTCTGTAGATCCTTATTCCAAGAATATAAGTTACTTCTCCATGTACTTCCATAGAGAATTTCTTTGATAACCATATCTTAACTAATTGAATAGTAGAGACCTTATTCCCTACTAACAATATGTCATCTACATATAGTAATAAGAAAAAAATGCACTCCCACTAACTTTTTTATACACGTAAGGTTCATCTATATTTTGCATGAAACTAAATTCTCTTATTATTTCATCAATATAGATGTTCTAACTCCTAGAAGCTTACTTAAGCCCATAAATAGACCTTTGTAGCTTTCACACTTTAGTGTGATCTTTGGATGTGAAACCCTCAGGTTGTGCTATGTACACTTTCTTAGTCAGGTTTCTATTAAGGAAAGGTGTTTTTACATCCATTTGTCAATTCTCATAGTCATAATGAAAGAAAAGTACTAGTAGTATTCTAATGGATTTTTATCATCAGTATTTTTGAAAATGTCTCATCATACTCAATACCTTGTCGTTAACGATAACCATTTGCAACCAGAAGTGCCTTATAGGTAATAATTTCACAATCTATGTCAGTTTTATTTCTGAAAACTCCCACTTGCACCTTATGAGTTTTATCTCTTAAGGTGGGCTAACTAAAGTCCAATCTTAGTTGTCATATATGAAATTCATTTTTGAATTTATGTCTTCAAATCATTTGTCAAATTCTGAATTTTTCAGAACTTTCTTGTAAATGGTAGGCTCATCCTCTTCTATAAGCAAAATGTCGTTGTGGTTATTTATGCGAAATCCATATCTCTCACGTGTCATGCTATCCTACTTGACTTACAAAGTTCTTGTGTATTAGAAGCTTCATTTGTTTTGTCAATAGACTCAGGATCAATAGGTTGATCACTACTTATTTATTATTCTTGAGCTTCACTAAGTTCAATTTTATTCCCACTATCTTCTTTAAGCATGAATTCCTTCTCTAAGAAAACAACATCTTAGAAATAAACATGTTGTTCCCAGAAAGGAGATAGAAATGATATCCATGAGTTTTTTTGGATATCCAACAAACATACCTTTATCAGACATATCCTCAAGTTTGTCTGATTTTGTCCTCTTTATACAAGCAGGATATCCCCAAATCCTCAAGTTTTTTTCCTACCAAAAAGCAACTCATCTGGGGTAGCATCAACCATTTTTTATAGAACTATTTTTAAGATATAAACAGCAGTGCATATCCCTAAAATGAATTTGGTAAGTCTGCAAAAACTATCATAGTTCGAACTATATCTAATAGAGATTGATTCCTTCTTTCGAATACACTGTTATGTTGAGGTGTATGCAGTGGTGTCCATTGAGATAATATCCCATTATCTCTAAGACAACTTTGAAACTCTTAACTTAAATATTCACCATATCGGATCTTAGAGTTTTGATACATTTACCAAGTTGTTTCTCTGCTTCATTTTTGAAATATTTTAACTTGTCAAAGGCTTCAGATTTGTATTTTAATAAATACATATGCCCATATTGAGAATAATCATCAATAAAGATTATGAAGTATTGACAACACTTTTTTGCTTACATTGTCATTGGTCCACATACATCGCTATGTATTAGTTCCAATAACTGCTTATCACTTTCCTCTTTCCTAGAAAAAAAGGCCTTAGTCATTTTGCCAAGTAAACATGATTCGCACGTGTTATTTGATTCGTAATAAGTTACCAAGCTTGTGTAATTCAGAGATGCTATTCTCGTTTACATGACCTAAACAATAATGCCATAAGTAAGATAGGTTCGTGTTATCTTCCTTTAGTTTCTTGTTGTTTATGTTGAGAACTTAATTTTTCATGTCTAAAACATACACACTATTCATCAATGTTGCTGTAACATAATGGATATCATTTAGTGAAAATGAACAAATTTTATTGTAAAAAATCAAATGAAATCTACATAAATCTAAACAAGCAACTGAGATAATGTTTTTAAGTAAATTGGTACATAATAACAGTTTTCTAGTTCTATAATTAATCCAGAAAGTAAGTATGGATGATAAGTTCCCATAGTAAGTGCAGCAACCTTTGCTCCATTTAAAGCATGAAGGTCCACATCACTTTTCTCTACCTTCCTACTACTTTTTAGTTTATGCAAATTATTGCACAAATGAGATGCACATCCGGTATCCAATACCCAAATCTTATTTTTAAATACAATATTGATCTCAATCATAAGTATACTAAGAGTAGAAGTAGAAGTTCTTGCAAACTTCCTATTCTCGTTCTTTTCCTTCAGTGACTCTAAGTAGTTTTTGCAGTTGCGTATGTAATGGCTTATCTTGCTGTAATAATGACATAGGCCTTTGGCAACTATCTCCTTCTTCTTCACACCACCTTTAGGCTATGTTGGATCCTTTTTATTCTTCTTCTTAAGAACGTTCATCTTAGAAGTAGAAGAATTCACCAATAAAACTGCACTATTTTCTTTCTACATAGAAGACTCAGTAGTTTTGAGAAGGTTAATCAATTCAGGTAACATGGTCTCAACCTTGTTCATTTGGTGGTTAATCACAAATTGTGAAAAACTACTTAGCAAATTGATAGGGCCTAAATTACTCATATTTTTTTTTAATTATTTGAGGTTATTTTATGATACACATTGTTCAATAACTGGCCATATTCCTTCATATTTTATCCTTAGAAAGGTATCTTGTGCATTATTTCAGATTTTAGGGGTAAAATAAGACAAAAATGTTGCAAAACAGAGTAGAGGCGGTGCCGGCCATGGCAAAAGAACTGGTATTGGTCACATGCTGTTGGCACGCACTTTAAGGCGATAAAAAAAGCAATGAGACAAACCAAAACAGAACCAGACTGGCACCGGCTGCACTCTGGAAAACATTGCGAGGAAATCAAGAAAAAATCGACAAACAACTAAAGAAACATAACACAACTAGCGCCAGCTCTAGGCAGCCAAGACGGTGCTGGCTGTAACCTGATGTTGAGGCAGTGCCTTGAATTTTGCATGTGATTTTTGGTAATCTACGGAATTTTAGTATCTTCCTACTTCTAATTGGCCAAAAACCCTACACTAATGAGTTTAGGCACTTCCTAAGCCTATAAATAGATGAAAAACACAAGAAAAAAGGGAGGAATTCGTAGATTATAATAGAAAATCACTCAAATTGAGGAGGAATTCTCCAAATCAAGGAGGGTTGTGCAAGAAGCTCTATAAGGGAAGAAGAAAAAGACTTGTCTATGAGTGCTTTCTTTTACTTTGTTTCATTTTTCTTGAATAATGATTCATTAATTGTTTATTGTAATTTGATATTGTTTTAGGTATTCATGATTTTTAGGGTTACTTTGATCCCTTGATTAATTGAGTATTATTCTTGGTATTTAATTACTTATGCTTATTATGAGATTAGTTGGTTATTTCTTCCATTAACTTGCTTGAAAAAAAAGTTGATGGTGGTTTCAATTTATTGATTTCATATTTGTTGTCTCTTAACTTACTTGAAAAAGAGGTTAATTGCTAAGAACTAGGTAATTGAAGGTTAATTGGTGTTTGCCAGAATATGGATTCATTAGTTAATTTCATATTTTAAGTTTGCCAGAATATAGAGATTTAATTAAAGATTGTGTTTAATGCATCTTTTGGGTGAATTAGTTGAGACAGAATATGTTATGCTAATTTGTCTAGAAGATAGTGATCTCATGGATTAAAAAAGAAGTGAATCTATCTTAATCCTTCATAATGCCAAGAGAATAGTTAATTATGATAATGATTAGGTACTTTAAGATCATGTTTGTCAAAACAATGGTTTAAGTTACATGATTCTCCATCCTTGACATGCATATTTTATTTTATTTTATTTTATTTTTATTTCTTTTTTTCACTTTATTAAGTCGGTTAAACAATGAAAGAAAAGTGATTAATGCATACTTGTTCCTTAAGGATCGATACTCGATTGAACCCTATGTTATGTTAATGATGAGTACGCTTGTTCATATATGTAATTTGGGGTTAACATTTTAATTTAAACTTGATTGGAAATGTGCTTATTTTTATATGACTTTTATACCCAAATAAATACGCATCAAGTTTTTGGCGCTGTTGCCGGGGAACAATATTATGAAAGCTCCGATTTTGTTAATTTAACCATGTAAATTTGTAAATATGTACACTTCTTCTTTATGTAACAAGGTGCCATCTTTTGTATCTTGTGTATCCTTTGTATACCTTTGTACTCTAACTTGCTAACTCTAACTATGTTTACTTGACTAACTTTGTCTTCCTTTAATTCGGTTTCAAGGGGGTATTCTAGTATCTAACTATCTGTTATGTTCAGGCGAAATGGCAAATTGGAACTAGAGGAGGTTTAATGAGGGGTTGTATCCCCATTATTCCTCCAAGATAACACTCAAAGCCCCAAAATCAGCGGAGCTAGAGACCGTGATAGGAAAATTTGCCGTCCATGTCACAAGGCGCTTCTAAGAAATAGATTCCACATTTAAGAAGTTCGAGGAGATAATCTGCAATATGGAATGATAACTTTGGTTTTTGACTGACATGGTGTTAAAATCTCAAGAACTAGCACCAATAGGCAAAGAAGAAACAGCTGCTGTCATATTACGGAGTGGAAAGGACTTGCCAGATGTGGCAGACTGCATCCGGCGCTAGCTGGAGGAAGAGAACCGGCACTGGCTGCCCTATACCACCGAGTTTAAGCAGGCCAGAATAGAACCGGCGCTGGCCGAACCCTTGCAACCGGTGCTGGCTACACTCTGCCCATCTTTCGAAAATCCCAGTAGCAATCCTAGTTTTCAGCCTTAAATTCCTTACCCTACTCGTATACACAAAGCCAGAAATGATGCCCGATTTAACAAATTCATTGCACTATTCAAACAACTGCACATAAACATCCCACTCAGTGAAGCCTTAATCCACATGCCCAAATATGCCAAATTTCTCAAAAGCATGCTTGTAAGTAAAAAGCGAATGGAGGAACTATCCACAGTGGTACTAAATGAAGAATGTTTAGCCATACTGCAGGACAAACCAAATTTGCCACACAAAGAGAATGATCCAGGGAGTTTCTCTATCCCATGTTTAATTGGTACTCTGAATTTCTATAATACATTAGCTGATCTACGTGCTAGCATCAATTTACTGCCATAGAAAATATTTAAAAAGTTAGGTCTAGGCAAACCTTAACCCACTAGGATAAGTATTCAACTTGTAAATAGATCTATTAAATATCCTAGGGGCATAATAGAATATATGATGGTGCAAGTTGACAAATTTATATTTTCAGTGGATTTTGTTATTCTTGATATGGATGAAGATTCAAAAGTCCCTTTAATCTTAGGTAGATCCTTCCTAGCTATAGTAAAGGCGTTAATTGATGTTCATGGGGGGAGGTTAACACTTAGGGTGGGAGATGAGGAAGTAGTCATTTAAATCCACAAAAGTAAGCAATACCCTCTATCTTCTGATGATTCTTGTTTAAGAATTGATATTCTTGATGAGCCTATTTTGGAGTTTATGCAGGAATCAATTGAGGCAGAATTGATGGGCACATCAATAGAATATTTGGAGGACTTTCATGATGCGGATGGGATAAAGAGTTTTGAAATTGAGAAAAGTAGTTTGAGGAGAATGAAATCATCCATAGAGGAGCCTCCAGAATTAGATCTAAAAGACCTACCCGATGTAAATTGCCTGTGATCATTGCCAAACATCTCACTAAAGAATAAAAGACCAAATTGGTAAGTATGTTGGGGAAATATAAGGGAGTTATAGCATGCAAAATCACTGACATAAAGGGAATTAGTCCATCCTTTTACACTCATAAGATTTTGATAGAAAAAGGTGTAAAGCCCGTAGTACAACCCCAATGTAGGTTGAACCCACATATGAGTGAAGTGGTAAAAGGTGAAGTGATTAATCTTCTAAATTCAAGTATCATTTACCCTATTTCTGATAGTATATGGGTGAGTCCTACTTAAGTGGTACCAAAGAAGGGAGGAATGACGGTAAGCCCCAATGATAAAATGAGCTAGTCCCCATGAGATTGGTCACAGGTTAGAGGTTTTGTATTGATTATAGGATGTTAAACAAAGCAACTCGAAAAGACCATTTCCCTCTCCCTTTCATTGATCAAATGTTGGAAAGGTTAGCCAGACATGAATATTATTATTTCTTGGATGGATTTTCTGGCTACCTACAAATCCCCATAGCTCCTGAGGACCAAGAGAAAACCACTTTTACATGTCCATATGGTACTTTTGCATATCATCAAATGCCGTTTGGTCTTTCCAATAGTCCTGGAACATTTCAAAAGTGCATGACAGCTATATTTGAAGGACACGTGGAGGACATCATGGAGGTATTTATGGATGATTTTTCAGTTTTTTGTGATTCGTTTGACCTATGTTTATCTAATCTTGAAAAGGTTCTAGCAAGGTGTGAAGAGACTAACCTTATACTTAACTGGGAAAAATGCCATTTTATGGTGTAAGAAGGTATTATGTTAGGGTATAAAATTTCAAGGAAGGGTATAGAAGTAGATAGAGCTAAAATTGAAGTAATTGAGAAGTTGCCTCCTCATACTTCTGTAACAGCTATAAGGAGTTTTCTTGGTCATGTAGGTTTCTACAAGAGGTTCATCTTAGACTTCTAAAAAATTTTCAAACCTCTTACTTCTTTACTTGAAAAGGATGCTGTGTTTAATTTTGATGAAAAATGTCTCAATGCTTATACCATGCTTAAGGAAAAATTGATTAATTCACCTATTTTGATTGCACCTGATTGGTCTTTTCTATTTAAACTAATGTGTGATGCGAGTGATTTTGCAGTTGGTGCAGTACTTGGACAAAGGCAGACTAAACACTTTCAACATATATACTATACAAGCAAGACTTTAACGGTGCCATAGGAAAACTACACAACAACGGAGAAAGAATTGCTTGCCATAGTGTTTGCCTTTGATAAATTCTGTTCTTATCTTATTTTGTCAAAAGTCATTATCTATACGGACCATTCTGCCCTAAAGTACCTACTAACCAAACATGATTCCAAACCAAGACTAATAAGATGTGTGTTATTATTGCAGGAATTTGATTTGGAGATTAGGGATAAAAGGGGTGTAGAAAACTTGTCTGCGGATCACTTGTCACGACTAGATAATCCCAATTTAGAGTCGTTGGTTGAGGAGGACATCAGTGACACCTTTCTGGATGAGCAACTCTTGCTTATAGAAGGTGAGATTGCAAACACCCCTTGGTTCACAGACTTTGCTAATTACCTGGTTGTAGGAATTACTCCAAAAGGTCTCACGATGCAACAAAAGAAGAAATTCCTCTCCAAAGTAAGGCATACTTTTGGGAAGATCTATATTTGTTTAAGTGTTGTACGGACCAAAGCATTCGAAGATGTGTGGACTCTAAGGAAGGAGGGGATATTCTAAGACATTGTCATGAAGGACTTGCCAGAGGCCACAACCAAGCCAACAACACTGCATGAAAGGTGCTTGAGTCAGGATTCTATTAGCCTATATTGTTTAAAGATACCTACAGGTTTGTTCAAAGTTGCAATAGGTGTCAACACACAAGTAACATATCTAAATATAATGAGATGCCATTATAAATTTGTCAAGCTTGTGAAGTATTTGATTACTGGGGGATAGACTTCATGGGACCTTTCCCTAGTTCTTTGGGTAATAAATACATTTTGGTAGCAGTATATTATGTTTCTAAATGGGTAGAAGCACAAGCGTTACCAACTAATGATGCACAGGTTGTGGTAAAAGTTTTGAAAAAACTTTTCATCCATTTTGGTGTGCCTAAGGTGCTCATTAGTGATAGGGGGACTCATTTTTGTAATGCACAAATGAAAAAAGTTCTCAAATATCTAGGCGTGAACCATAGGCTTACCACCCCTTATCATTCCCAAACAAATGGATAGGTTGAGGTGGTTAATAGGGAAATTAAATGAATCTTAGAAAAAACTATTAACCATACTAGGAAGGATTGGAGTCTAAAATCAGATGACACTCTTTGGGCATATAGGACAGCTTTTAAGACACCAATTGGCACAACTCCTTTTCAGTTAATTTATCAAAAAGTATGCCACTTACCTGTTGAAATTGAGCATAAATTCTATTGGGCTATTAAACTTGTTAACATTGATCTTGAGTCAGCTGGAAAGTCCAGGTTGCTTTAACTCACAACCTTGGAGAAGTTGCACAAGGATGCTTATGATAGTTCAATGTAGTATAAAGAGAGGGTCAAACACTGGCATGGTAAGCACATCACTCACCAACATGAATTTAAGGAAGGCGATCAAGTGTTGTTATTCAATTCTCGCTTACAACTTTTTTCCCAGTAAGTTGAAATTAAGGTGGTCGGGATCGTACTCGGTAAGTAAGATATTCCCCTTTGGCACCCTTGAAATTACTCACCCCATTAGGGGTACTTTCAAAGTTAATGGCAATCACATGAAATGCTATGTTGGGGAAACTCTTTGTAACACTACTCATGAAGAGGTGCTCTTAGACACTGCAAAATAAACCTTCTTGGATTACATTGATTTTTTTTTTTGGATGTGTACTTTTCTTTTCTTCTTTTACTATTTTCTTTCTTTTATTTTGATTTATTTCTCTTTTCTAGTTTTATGCTTTGGTGTGCTCTTTTGTATTTTTCTTTTTAGGTACTTTGCTAATGCCTCATTCTCCAGGAACTCAACTCTTGTACAGAAATATGCACAATGAATAGAAGTAATTTCTTTCTTATCTTTTCCCCTTTATTTTTGGTCCCATGGAATTTAATTCCTTGTTCTATTTATTTGGCAAATTGAGGACAATGTCCAGTTTAAGTATGGGGGAATAATGGTTGATTGAGAATTCTTCTTTTCTTCATTCTTCTATAATCTTCTTGAAATTCGTCTTTGGATCCTTGTGAGAGAGCAAAAGTTTCTCAAAATTTTTCTGATTTTCTTTGAGATTTCAAGAGGTATTTTTAATGCATGTCTTTGTGATAGATCATAGAGCATATGTTCTATATCATTTATGGCTTATACATGACTTTTTGCACGCACTTGGACTATGTAGTTCTTGATCAAATGCTTTACATTGTTCTTAAACATGTTTTCCCACTAAAATTAATTGAGTATTCTAGAACTTACTTGAATACCTCTCGAGGCGAAATAAGAAAGACATTCATGATTTAACTTAGGCATGATGGTAATAGGTCTTCTTTGGATAGTTTGAGCTTTTCAAGCCTACCTATTTGATATTATCCCTAGTGCCTATTTTGAACCTAACTTGTTAATTTCTTTCTTAACCCCCATTGTCATACTTTGTCCATTACTTTTTTCTGAGAGTTTGATTTATATTCCAAATCTTTGATTGCCCTGGATTGATGAAAGTACATGTAGGAGAATGTTGAAGGAGAATACTTGTGTAAAGATCATGACTTGTTACTTTCAGTCATGCATCAATAGTTGTGTTGAGCTGGATAAGGAGAAAAGAAAAAGAAAGGAGAAAGAAAAATAAGAAAAAGAAAACGAAAGATTGAAAACAAAAGGAAAACAAAAGCTGCTAGAAAGTATTGAAAAAAGAAAAAATTAACAAACAAACAACAGCAACATGTGAAAGAAGAAGAGAAAAAGAAAGAAAAATTGAGAGAGAAATGAAAGAAAGATCACAAGAAGAATGGTGGTTGAGCTTTAAGTATTTCTGAAAAATTGGAGTTCACATCAAGTCATTGGCACCATTGTTGAAATGTTTGAATGATCTTGTGAAAAAAAAAGTAGTGATGAGTTGAGAATGATTGATGAAAATGCAAGATTTTCTTGAACTAAACTGTAATTGCTATAGAAGGTTCTGGGTTTTGATTGATTTTGGAATAGGAGAGTAAGAAGAGTTTGGAATTTCTTGATACATTGTGTTTATCCTTTTCTTGCGAATTCTCATCTTCTTTGATATTGTATTTTCCTATATCCTTCGTTTGATAAGCTACATTACAAGCCCTTTAGCCTTATATTACAAGCTTGAAAGTCCTACTTGACCTAAGTAGAATCATGATATGTCTTGGATTAGTGGAGAGAGTGTATGAAAAGTAAGCTTATTGAATGCATATTTTTATTGAACTCAATTCTTTCCAATGGGTTGAGAATAATGTTAAAGTATTGAAATGGTTCTACTAGTCACTATTCACTTACACAAGTCTTGCATTTGTTATGAAAAATGTATTAGCATGTGTTTTATTGTCTTGAATGAAGAAAGAATTGGAATAGTACTTTGAAATAGATTGAGTGATTCTTTGAAAAATTGTGTTTTTCTACTTGTCTTTGATACTTTGCTTGAGGACAAGTAAAGAGCTAAGTGTGGGGAATGTGATAGAACCTAAATTAGACATATTTTTCCTAGTTATTTGACGTTATTTTGTGATACATGTTGTTCAGTAACTGGCCATATTCTTTTATATTTGAGATTTTATCCTTGGAAAGGTATCCTGTGCATTATTTCAGATTTTAGGGGGAAAAAAAGACAAAAATGTCACAAAATAGAGCGGAGGTGGCATCGGCTATAGCAAACGAACCAGTGCCGATCACGTGCTGTTGGCACACACTTCGAGACGATGAAAAAAATCAATGAGACGAACCAGAATAGAACAGAACCAGTATCGGGTAGGAAGCTGGAACCGGCGCCGGCTGCACTCTGGAAAACATTGTGAGGAAATTAAGAAAAAATCGGGGAACAACTAAAGAAACAGAACACAACCGGCGCTGGCTCTCTAAGCTGCCAAGGCAGCGCCGGCTATGACCTGATGTTGAGGCGGTGCCATGAATTTTGCATGCGGTTTTTGGTAATCTGCAAAATTTTAGTATCTTCCTACTTCTAATCGGCGAAAAACCCTACACCAATGAGTTTAGGCACTTCCTAAGCCTATAAATGGATGGAAAACAAAAGGGAAGAAGGAGGAATTCATAGATCATAATAGAAAATCACTCAAATCGAGGAGGAATTCTTTAAATCAATGAGGGTTGTGCAAGAAGGTCTACAAGGAAAAAAGAAAGAGGCTTGTCTATGAGTACTTTCTTTTACTTTGTTTTCTTTTTCTTGAATAATGATTCATTAATTGTTTATTGTAATTTGATATTGTTTTAGGTATTCATGATTTTTAGGGTTACTTATATATATACATATATATATATATGTATGTATGTGTACGATATAGGTCCACAGGCTTGGAAGACCCCACGTATATTTCCTATGCCATTTAGAAACAATAATAAAGCCCTCTTACTTACTTTCCATTATGGGCTTGGGTTTTTTTAATTGAAATTGAACCCATAAAGATTCAACAATTGAAATTTCACCTCTTTAATTATAATAACTTTATAATTAGCCTATGCATTTTTTTTCTCACGAAATAACCCCATGAAATTATCATATAATATCTTAAGTACCCATTCCTCTATTGTCTGTGGTCTATTATGTTTTCTAGTCCAATGTTAGCTAAAATATGAATTAATTCTAATCATAACAGAATTAATAGTCTTTAATAATTAGAATTAACTTATTTATTCTAGTTATTATTAATTTATTAATTCTCTAATTTATAAATTTGTATTTAGCGGATGAAGATCATAATCTACTAATGCATCATGACCATGCAAAAGAATGGAAAGCCAAGTGACTTGACATGAACCTTTCAAAAGCAAAACACATAATATCCCACTACCTACGTACCCGATTAGGGATGGGGATATCGCCCCATCCTTAGGATATTGGGTCTTTATATCTACGACTTATAGAAGAAATGAAGGAAATGATTCAAATTTAAACTTATTACAACTCAAAATAATGCCTGAACAAGTCTCGAAATAAATGAATATCTTCTATAGTCTCTCAAAATGAAATACATTCCAAATAAGTCTTTGAAGAAAGGCAATATTAATCAATAACCTTCACAATAGGATTGACCTGAAAGCATGGCATAAAAAGGTGATGAGACATAAATCTCACTAATCCCGTGCGTGCTTGGGGTGTTTTAGGTAAAACAGTTCATGTATACAAGTTGAGAAACTTCTATAAAAGTAAAGTGCTGGCAAGTCTCAAATAAATATCACAAAGTGAGGAGTGGTGTTTCCCTTTCGAATGCTATACATTGTATAAAATAAAAGAAACGACTCAAAAGAAATAGACATGGCACCATACTTTGTGCACCATGACAAAAGAATGTTCAAGATGCCACACTTTGTGCATTCTGACACAAGGTAGGTGACGGCCCACCGGGTGAGATACTTCTCCATCTTTTTTTTTATGCAAATGTAAATATTATATATATATATATATATATATATATATATATATATATATATATAGAGAAAGGATTTACATGGGTTACTAGTTTACAGTCAAGGAGACTGGCAACTAGTGGTGGTCAAAATAGGTTTCAAAGGTTTGTAGAACATCAGGGTACAAATTAAAAATAACAGTGTACACATGTATTTTAATTTTCTTTATAATCTTCAACGGTAGGCATACGGAATCCTCAAAAATGGCCATATTACAAGCACACCAGATGTAGTAGAAAGTGGCTGCCAAAGTAGTAGATCTAGCCTTACTGAACCACGAGGTACCACAGTTGCCACGCGTATACCACTTGAGTTAAGACTTGGC
This sequence comes from Voacanga thouarsii, assembly GCA_026120185.1. NCBI lineage: Eukaryota > Viridiplantae > Streptophyta > Magnoliopsida > Gentianales > Apocynaceae > Voacanga > Voacanga thouarsii. Next base: position 2,127,383 of record JANUWF010002416.1, on the reverse strand, counting down.
TGAATTTAAAGTGATTGGTAGATGAAACCACCTTTTAACTTCCGTCCAAATAGCTACAAAAATTGAGCATCTGAAGAATAGATGATTAGTCGTTTTCGGATATGCCTTACACAAAGGACAAGACAAGTCGTCAATCCTGAACACAAGTGTATCCTTAGTCTTTAGTCTACCCGTAGCACACAACCAAAGGATGAATGAGTGTTTGGGAGTCAATCCTTGCTTTCATATGGTATTGGCCCAATACACAGTCCGTGCACATGATTGAAGATAGTCATACGCAAGACAAGTGAAAGAATTATTGCACATTGCCCAAGAATGAAGAAGATCAACCGCATATTGAATATCTAGTTCACGCTCCATAATCATGTCCCTAATTGCTAACAGCCTATAAAACAAGGGTGAGAGTTCTTCGTGATGATCACACTCACAAACAGATCTACCCTTCAAATAGAAATGGTTCACCCATTTGACCTGTGAAACCCCACCTAAAGCCAACCCTAGAGTAAGGGGGTCGGGATGCATATCATATTATCTTGCATGAATATATATATTTTTGAATGATTTTTGTGCTTTAGAATTGTGGTTTATAGGTTAAAAGGCTTAGTTATGCTTATTAAGTAGGAAGGGTAAAATGGTATTTTTGCTTGAGGTCAAAATAGGAAGATAGCTTGAGGGTTAAATAAGAGGAATATGTGGGTGAGAAAATAAGAACAAGAATTAGTGTGATTAAGTGGTTAGAGCTTTGTGAATTAATTTTTAAGGTCATGGGTTCAAATCCCATCATCTAAGTTTTTATCATGATTATCTTAATTAAGTTTGAATTTTTGTTTTCTTGCATTCCATAAAAATAGGAAAGTTGTCTTAGGGGAGACATGAAGAGAATGTCCCAATCTTATCATCATGTCCTAAAAAGAATTCTAGAAGAATTCTTGTCCTTTTTATTACCTCTAGCTTTGTCCTAACATCTTCATAATTTAAATGAACCAAAATCCATTAAATCTCTTCTTTTAATTCAAAAAATTCTGTGATAATTCTTCAGCCTTGAATTTCAAAAATCAGTCTTGAAGGATAGAGGATTGGCTGAAAATAGGAGAGAAGTTAGGATGGGTTCCCAAGTGAAATAAATCACCATGGTAGAACCTTCAATCATACCTTCATGTTGATCATGGTTTTAATGAAGGAAAATCTGGAAAAATTCCAGCATTCTTGTCAGTCCAGCTTTCAAAATATTCAGCCAGTAATCCTAACCATTTGCTGTCAGAAAAATGGTCATTTCATGTGGCTTGAAAATTGAAAATTCTGTGCAAAATTCGGACTGCACAAACTGCACAAAACCAGAAAAATTTCCTGCACAATTCACTGTATTCTAACCTAAAATTGAATCTGTCTTTTGTCATTGATTCAGCCGAGGTACCCTCTATTTTTCTCCAGAAAGAAAGCTGGAAAACCACCCTTAAAAGACCCTCAAACACCCAAAAAAAAAAAAAACCAGTTGCAAATCGGGCTGAAGAAATGCAGAAAATTCTGCATCAAAGAGCTTGTCCATTCGAAACCTTGAACAAGTTGAAACTAGAAAAATTTCCAGTTTTGTCTCCCTAGGCCTAGACCGAAAAACACCTTCAAACTTCTGCAAATTGGACCTTGTTCAGCTATGGACTGAACACCATTAACCTCCACACTTACCTTGAGTACTTGGACTCCATGATCATACCTCAAAAACCTCCTAAGATCACTCTATCCAAAACTCATTTGAACTTCAAAAAAATTCTAGAATTCTTACTTCATTAAATCACTCTTGTATCAAGCTAGCAAACCAGAATTTTCTCTGCCATTGTAAACTGAATTTTGGCCAGCCTTAGAGCTATAATAACCTTCATTCATTTCAGTAAAACCAAGCAGTCCAGCCAGCACCATTGAAGAACAAGGAAACCTCTCTCAACCAAACACCATTAACATATCCTATACCTCAAACCACTCCTCAAATCACTCCATTTGAGTTTCAAACAATCAGATTTTTCTCTTCCTCACTAAGCTAAAAACCGAAACCCCTGAATTCCATAGACCATTTGGCCAGCACTCACCAGCAATTCGTCCAGCATTTTCCCTCAACTCTCTCCATTTTCACCAAGAACACCAAGAACACATACTACCTTTATTCAAGCCAAAGACTACTCTAAACACCTCCAATCCCTCTCAAAAACTCCAAAACACTCCTACATACTCCCTAGAGTTCATTTTTTTGAATTTATAACATCAAATCTCGAAAACAAAAATTAGCATTCGGATCAAAAGCAGTTTTTTCTCTTGAAGTCTCAAGAACATCATCAAGGTAACCAAGAACAATTCTTTTGTTCATCTTCTTCCCTTCAATCTTTAACATATCATGCTAATGCTCTCTCTCTCTCTCCCCCCCCCCCTCTCTCTCCCTCTCTCTCTCAGCCGAAATGGTTGTGACAACCATGACTATTTTTTCTCCTCCTCTCTTGGACAATTCAAGTCTCTCAAGCGTGGACCTTCTTAAATCTTCATCGAAGTGTTCATCAATCAAGTATTTCTCCTTAAACCTTCTTTTTAATTCAACATTCATGTCTCTTAGATATTGATAGGAAGAATAAAATATGAATGGGGGATTGAGTATATGCATGTGAATAAAGGGGTTGGGATTAGGACATGAGAATGATTGATCATGTTTAAGCTGTATGGATTTCCATGAGAATCGATGTATGTGATGGACAAAACGCAGCACAGGAAGCCATGGACGGGAAAATAGAGACAAAAAAAAAATTAAACGCGGGCCATAAAGGCCATGCGGAAGCGTGAAGATCATACCTATGCGCTCCTTAACCCTTCTAGGTTGAGTAAGAGCGGATTGAACGACTGGAATCGCCTCGCTTTGCACAGTTGAAGGAGCTTCCGGTTGAACACCCGCTAGCCTTCGACTGCGTCTTGTTTGCACTAACGCTTAGCTCTCCAGCTCTCGGGATATTCCTCAGCCTACCCTCTAGTCGGTGAACACTATGGTGAAGAGGAAGGGTCTCAATTCTCCTTGGTTCGTTCGCTATCGATTAGCAAAGAACAAGAGAAAACAAAAAGAATGAGAGAGTTTTGTGAGAGAGAGAGAGACTCACGTGAGTCTTTGCTTGGGAAGGGAAAAATTAGAGTTTTTTTCCTTTCAAAAGAGTTGTTTATATTTAGCCAGAATTAGGTCTCTCAATCTCTGATAAACATATCCCCGGGATTTCAAAATATCCGGATGTTATCCTGAGAAACAGTTTGGCCTAACCTTAAACTCCTCTTAACCGTATCTGGAAAAACCCTAAGGTCCAAGCTATTGGGTTAGATAAATATTTATTATTTTTCTTGGACCCAAAAAAGGCCCAAAATAATAAATATTAATTATTTATTTTCTGGGCTTACATAAGTAACCCAATAATTAATGAGCCCAAATGAACCAAAGTAATTAATCTCTAATTATTTATTTCTTGGGCCTACATAAATAACCCAATAAATAATTAAATATTAATTATTTCCCCTAGTTTAAGCCAGGTTAATTTCTTAATTATTCATACTGGACCTAGACCCTGAATAATTAATTAACCAAATAAAATAGATAATTAATTTCTCTCAACTCCTATTTTATTTATTTATTTATTTATTTTATTTCAGTCCAATAATAAATTAGACTTCCTGAATAAAATAAAATAAAACAAAATAAAATAAAATCCTCTTCAACTGAGACCAATTCCTCATCCCAAAAATAGTTAGGACTTACGGGCTATCCCGAGGACCAAAAAGACACAACGCCTTGGCTGCTAAAATGACCAAAATACCCCTGCTATATAAATAGCTGTATTTTGCATTTTAAATATTTCCTAATATCACCATAAGGAAATATTGACCCCAAGGACAATGCTGCATTCGCAAAGTCTCCGACCTACAGGTGAAATGACTAAAATACCCCTCTACATATCGCCGTACATTTAGAGAGGAAGAAGTGTACTAACACTCCTCTAAATGACATATACCATCCTTAGGCTTCTAGTCCAATGATCCACGACTTCCTGGAGTGTTTCCGCTTTCCAAGGGAGCTACCCTAAAGCAAACATCCAAGTCATGTTTCCCAGGGCCCTGGATAATTTAGACCATTCGGACAACCACAAGGGGCGATATAGTGCAGAAACTATCTTGTATAAGTCTGTCTTAACTAACTAGTCACACATACCCAACATGCAAGTATATTGGCCCTACTATAGAACCTCAACTATAGCAAATCAAAGTATATGCTTCCAGCTTTGCCAAACCACCAACTCATACTCAAGTCGTAGAGTACTAGTCCACGCTGTAGCGGTAGTAGTCTAGGTTTCTATCATATAGTACTTTGAGAAACCACTACTACAGGTCCTGTTCTACGTATTCGAAATACGCTTATGTCATGAAGTGGGTGGACTACCCACTGGCTAAAGGTAAGCCATTCCCCATTTGGAATTCACAACATAATAACCTAAACATGATGAGGTTCCCAGTCTCATCAATAGGTTAAGAACAAATGTTTATGTGTTAAATAACCCGTGATCCATACCTTACTATGAAAGACCACCATTCACATGGATTACTTATTTAAATACAATGGGTCTGTTCCAAACGAAAATCGTGCACAAACAAAAAGTAAATTCACAAACAATTTCCGAAAACAAATTCTTTTATTAAATAATTCGATTTTACATCAGAAACCTAGTCTAAGAGGGCATACAATCCAACAGTATGTTCATCATGGCCTAAGAGAATTATGAATGTTTAAGCATGCTAGATATTATGTCACCTTTGGTGAATAGGATTTTTTATGTTCTTATCTCAATTGAAGCCATGGTTATGATTACGCTTAGTAGAGATTTGCCAAGTGATAGCATGTGTAGATTTAAGCCTATGTTCATGAATGGATTAGTTTGTTATTTGACGTTGGAGAATATGTTTATGATTCTTGTTAGCAGTAGGAAAATTATGATGATGTTCTTGTTGATCCTATGCTATTTTAATTAGTAAATTTTATTACCTTAATTAAAATTATTACTTTCTCTAAGGATTTCGAAATTGCTAAGAAGTTTTGGGAATGGGATGTTACATGAATTATTGATATTTTACTAGTCAAATAAATGATATTTTTCCTTAAAAATAATATATGCATAGGTATAATATTAAATAAGATCTTTTATATAAATAATAATAATGACCTTGTAGACCATAGTTCAAACTTTTGCCTATATTCATAAATATTATTTATATTAAAATTTGTTTGTTATTTATTAAACAAAAATTTAATATAATTCAATTATTATTAATTTTATTTATTACTAATTATTTGTTATCTATTAAAATTTAATTAAAAATTAATTGTAATTTATTATTTATTTATAATAAAGCTTTTTTAAATTACCACTTATTAATATTTAGGGCTTGGTATTATTTAATATTCAAACCTTAGTTTATCTATTAATAATAACACTCAAGAATTATTATTTGAGTCTATAATTTATTAGCAATTATTTTAGAACCCCTAGTCATTTTAACTTATCAAACTAGACTTGTTTTATGAAATTCTTTATCAGCTAGCCTTAAAGCTTAGGACATTAGGGTCGTGATTGTAATAAGTTGAACTAGGATTATTTGTGTAAGTGAATTTGGCTTGACTATAACCTTATGTTTTGCGTTTACCCCTGGCGGGGTTAGGTCAGCCTTGGAAGACTTTTGAATTTGAGCAAGCAAAGAATCAGGTAAGCTCCTGCATGAAATTTAGTGAAGACAAAAAATTACTGTGGCAAGCTAAACGCGATGTGTATGAAAATTCATGTTGTAAAGGCAATTAAGGACTATTTTTCCTATTTATTTCAGTCAAGCAAATCATTTGAAAATCAAACAAGCAGTTTTACACAAAATGCTAAACTTTTTCTAAAACCCAACTTTGACAAGAATTTTAGAACCTTTAATTGCTATTTCCAAATAAAGCAATGTATGATCCATTTTCTCCCAAGTGGGACAATCAACGTTGAGTACTCAATAAGGGTAGACTACCAGGACTAGTCTTTGAAGGGTTAGGGTAAGTCTCTCAGTAGGTGGCCACCTCTGAGGGGTGAGTCCTTCCTGGATAGGATGCTAGTCCGGTAGGTCATGCCGGTCCGAGCTAGCAAGTTTCAGTCTTGTGGACTGTGTATTTCCGGAGTGGACAACTGGTAAGTTTAGGTGTAGAGATGGAGGAGTATTTCACCCGGTAGGCCGTACACCTACCTTTTGTCAGCTTGCACAAAGTGTGGCATTCTGATCGTTGCTTAGTCATTGAGCCTAACGTGTGGTAACCCATGGCTACCCATTTGAGTGGTTGTATTTATTGTGTACATGTGTGGATTAAAAAGCAAAACACCACTCATTACTTTCAATACTTATTTAATGCTTGCCAGCACTTTCTCTTATGAAACTGTTACAACTTGCATACATGAATTATTTTCCCCGAAACACTCAAAGCACACACGGACTTACTGAGATTTTTATCTTATCACCTTTTATACCATGTTTTTAGGTTGATCCGGCTGTGGAGGTCAATAGCTAGTCTTGTTGCCTATGTTTTGAAGACTTTATGTTGCTTTCTTTATGGATGTTTTGAGAGAGTGTAGCAAACAATTTATTTTGGATTTGTTCCTGTATTTATCTTTTGGGTTGTAATAAGTTTAATTTTAAAGTATTTATTTTATTTTATTATATGTGACCTAGTTATAAAGACCCCTTGTCCATTGGACGGGGCGACATCCCCGGCCCTGTTGGGCCTAGGTAGTGGGGTGTTACATGACCCATAATGATTGTTTCTCCGCTTGGATGTCCCAAATGATTCTAGCCAGTAGCGCTTCATTCCAAGTGTGCAAGTTCCGCAATCCAAGTCCGCCTTCATTTTTTGGAAGACAGATATTCTTCCAAGTAACCATAGAATTCTTTGAGTCCCACAGGAAATCCTTAGCCATTCTATCCAACTGACAGATGACCGCAGATGGCGTAGGGAGAATAAATAACTAGAAGCACTCAACACCTTGGAGAATGGATTGGATTAGTTGGAGGCGGCCAGTATAAGAGAGGGACCGAGCAGACCAACATCCAATGTATGAGCTAATGCGATCAAGTAATGGTTTGTAGAAAGTAAGCCTAATCCTACCATTCTTGATTGGTAGGCCAAGGTATCGGAACGAAAATTCCCTAATGGGAATTCCAGTAGTATCTCGAATATTCTCCTGCTCATTCAAATTGATCCCAGCAAGATAGATATTGGACTTGTCCTTTTTGATTTCAAGACCCGAACAACTTTTAAATTCATCAAGGCAATCAAGAAGAACGCGGATAGAAGAGCAGTCACCCCTAGCAAACAGCATAAGGTCATCCGCAAAAGTAAGGTGGGTAATCCTAAGCTCTTTACACTTGGGATGATAGTTAAAAAGTGTTCTAAGTGTGTGCACTTTGACTACCCATGAGAAATATTCGAGGCAAATAACAAACAACAGGGGGGATACCGGGTCCCCTTGGCATAGACCCTTTGCACCAGTAAAGAAACCATGGATAGTCCCATTGATAGCAAGAGAGAAAGAAGTAGTCATGACACATTGCTCAATCCAGTTCACAAAGAGAGGAGGGAATCCCAGCTCATGAAATAGATCCAGTAAAAAAAACCCAATTAACAGAGTTATAAGCCTTTCGTAGGTCCACCTTAATTGTGCATTGAGGAGACACTCTTCTTCTATTATACATACGCATAAGTTCCTGGACCATAAGATGTTATCAGTCATGAGTCTGTCCTGAATGAATGCTGATTGGGAAGTGTCTACCAGGTGTGGTACAACCAATTTAAGTCTATCAGCCAGGATCTTAGAAATTATCTTGTAGACCACGTTATAGCAAGAGATAGGTCTATAGTCACACACCCTCTCAGCATGATCGAATTTCGGAACCAGGGTGATAATAGAATGATTAAGCTACTTAAGAATTTTCCCAGAATTGAAGAATTCTGATACAGCATAAAAAAGACTTTGGCCAACCATACCTCAAGCTTTCTTAAAGAATAATACTGAGTAACCATCAGGGCCAGGGGCTTTACAATGCTGAGTAACCATCAGGGCCAGGGGCATTACAATCACCAATGTCCCATAGGGCTAATTTGATATCCTGTATATTGACATCCCTAACCAAATCCACCTTCATGTCATGAGGAACCATTGGCCCAGCTCTTATAAAGTCCATATTGATTTCCTGGTAGTTTACCTTAGTCCCAAGAGTCTTCCGAAAATAATGCACAAATTCATCAGCAAGATCTTTTGGGCTATCAGTCATGTTGCCATCATCCTTCCGAATTAATGCAATGAAGCTCCTCTTTTTGTTTCGTTTGAAAATGTTGAAAAAGTAACGAGTGTTTTTGTCAGCATGAGCCACATACTTTTCTTTAGCAAGTTACTGGTAGAACTTTATTTCTACCTTCGCGATACGCATTGCCGAAAGTTTACACTCCTTGAAATGTGCCATAAGGTTATGATCCGCAGGGTTGGCAAGTAGAAGCTGTTGGGCATTGACAACCGACTGGTTCGCATGTTCAACACGATCAGACAGGTGAGAGAATTCCACATAGTTTAGCTTCCGCAAGTCACGCTTTAGCATTTTCAAATGACGACAGAGGGTGAATTGGTGGAAACCAACGTATGTCTATTCTCAAGCCTTTTGCACAATATTTTGGAAAGAGTCATGGTCAGTCCAAAGATTAAGGAATCTGAAAGGACGAAAAACTCCCACAGTGTTCTCAACCACTGACTAAATAGCAGGACTATGATCAGAAATGCAGCTAAAAGGTAAAAATTCCACTGATGCCTAGATAGAAGACTGAAACCATGCCTCATTACCCATGATTCTATCAAGTTTGGACCACAACCTAGAATTTATCCAAGAGAATCTCGGTCCGATATAGGGTAGGTCTTCCAAGTAAGTTTAATCACATAGTGTCGCAAAATCCCTAATTTCATATGAAGAGGGTGGTGAACCACTAAGTTTTTCATCCACATGCAGATAGGAATTAAAATCCCCAAGACGGATCCATGCCTTTGACATAGAAGACGATAGTGACTGGATATCATCCTATAATTTCCTACAAGCCACTACAGAATTGTAAGCATAAACGAAAGTGAAGAAGTATGTAGAATGAGTAATCTTACAAGTGATGTGCACAGTAATAGCCTGAGGCGTACAGTAGGTTAATTGGATATCCACCTTTGCACCATTCCATAAGATGACAATTCTCCCACCTTCAGCTTCGACCAAGTTATGAATAGGCAACCAATTAGGGAACTTGGTATGTAAAATATTATCCAGCCCAACAGAAGTAAGCTTTGTTTCAGTAATTCAATAACGTCAATACGATGTTTAGAAGTAAATTTCTGAACACCATAATGCTTGAGGGTCTTATTGAACCCTCTAATATTCCAGCATGCTACTCTCATTGAGGATTATTTAGTGCCCATTGGGCCCCAAACAAGTCAATACTGCTTTGTGCATATTCCTTCCATACCGGGCAAATAGAACTTGTTGCCTGGAAAGTTGCTTTCCCAGCATCCTTTATTTCCTTTTCAGCATCATTAACACAGTCTTCATGCCTAGAGGGAGAGGTAGAAATTCTCTTTGTAAAGTGAACATTCTGCTGAGATTTTGATCGCCATTGTTAGTGTCCCCCACGTCTAACCTTGGACCTACCCCTTCTGTCCAATATCTTCCTACTTGGTCCAGTAGATGAGGAAGGTGCATCACATACAGTAGACTTTTTTTTTATCCAAGAGTATCATTATTAGCAAGTTTTTCCATGTGATTGTCATTGAATAGAGAAACAAGCCCGGAATTGTACGTGCTGTGCGTGGTGCTTTGTTCTAAACAAATAGTTTGTTGTTTCCCTCTGTCATTGGAAGAATTCCTTACTACATCAGGTGATAGAGATTGTAGAGGGTTTTCCTATCCCATAGGTGCCGACACATGCCTCTTCCGATTTTTTTTTCTTTTTTTTTCTGCCCAATTGCAAAGCCGTCAGTCTTGGGGGCCAGATTTTGTTCCTTTGTTTTCATTCCCCCCCCCCCATGTATGCATCCATGACATGCCCAAATTTACAATAGAAGCTACAATAGGGTGGTTCAAATTTAAATCTAACTGCTTGCTACTTGATTTTACTAGAAGGCAAACAAATTAGCACCAACTTCACTAGAGGACATATCCACTTCAACAAGAACTCTAGCATATGACACAAGATCAAAATTTACAGTTAGCATGTTGGTCATCACTGGAATTCCAATAGTAGAGGCAATCTTACTTAGAGCTTTCATATTCCAGCATCCCAGTGGCAAGGCTGGAAACATTACCTATATGGGCATTATACTCACATCATCAAGAGAGAAATCAAAGTCCGATGCCATCATCTTGAGCAGCAGTGATCATCCAAACACAGCATAGGGTCCCCCTCGAAGAACCTTTTGCCTATCATCATCAGTTTTGAATCTGAAAACCAGCCACCCTGAAGTATGGTTATGCACATTTGTTTAAATACCCAAATACTTGGTGTGGTCCATGATAGCTATTATACCAAGGAATCTGCCCGCAAACATTCCCACAAGGCAGAAACCCAGCTTTCCCTTAGCATCCACTAGGTCTAAAGCCTCAATTTCAATGACCTTACTCGAGCTGGGCATATGACTTAGTTTCAATCTATTCTACTGTAGCCGATTCCCTTACACAGTACTAGCCCAAGACTGAGAATTTTGGATGGTGTTCAGAGGATTGCGAGGGGGGAAAGGCTTGAGATGAGAGGATGAAATGTCTCCCACAGGGGTTTCGAGTGGAGCAAAGGGCTTAGAAGCTGTAAGGGTTGTGTTCTCCACCTGGACTGACAGCGGGCAGGAGGGTTTGGACACATCCGTGCCCTGGAGATGGACTTCTAAGACTGGAAGGACAGATGTCTATGGGTAGGTAGATATTGAGGAGTTCAATTCATAAAGTTGGGAGGGAGATGGGGTGGGTAGACTGGGCAGCTCCATGGATGGCGAGTCTGCTTTTGGAAGAGAAACAGTAGACACCCCCGCTTTGGGTTCTTGTTTTCGATGCCTGGTTTGGACCATAGGTCTAGCCCCACAGATCAAGGAAGGAAAACAAAGACCAAACCAGTAAAGAGAAGAAGACAAATGCCTAGAAGAAGGGAAAAAACATACTGGGTTAGGTAACCTACCAACTTGACATGCATGGAAAGAAGCTGCAAAGCTAACGGATTATAGGCCAAGAAAGATGTGGGACAGGTGAATTTTAAAAGTAGATGAAATGCCTAGGCAGATTATCGAAATTGAGAAACCAGCAAAGAGGGAGACAAACTGGACTGCACATGAAGATAGCGGTGAATGGAGATCAAAAAAGCACTTTAGATGGCAACACAGATGATAAGGAGGAGATGTTACACCAAAATTTATCTGAAGAGCCTAACCGAGATGGCTGACCTCGACATCATCAAGCCAACTAAAGATCATATACCAGCTCTACTGCCTAGGAGATCATCAACTGGGAAACAGTAGACTAATAGGATATTAAAGAAGGATAACAGTGTAGAAGAAGATTGGCCTCAATAACAACCCAGCTACAATCATACATAACTCATCTTGCATATGCCACTTGTATAATCAAGCAATCAGCGACAAAATACCCATGCAAATATCAAACTGCTCAGAGAACTTATACGGGTATGCAAGAGGGGAAGCATTCAGAACACTAACACATGCAATATGACTATACGGAGAACAAAAACCACAGACATAGAACTAGAGGATAACTAACCATAAGGGAGGCGGTTACATTAGCTGCAACTTTAAGATAAGGGAGTAGAAAGCTAGAACATGGAAGTGAACTCAGGGGAGTTGAGAGCATCTCTCTCTACACTTCTCTTTCTAGCAGAAAGTACTCAAGCCACATCTTAAATGATATTCCTCCATCTCTACATCTAAACTTACCGGTTGTCCATTCCGAAAATATATAGTCCCCTTTGAACTGTACTTGCTAGCTCGAACCGGTATGATCTACAGAATTGGCATCCGATCCGAGAAGGACTCACCCCTCAAAGGTGACCACCAATTGAGAAACTTATCCTAGACCTTCAAAGACTAATCCTAGTAGTCTACCCTTATTGAGTACTCAACACTGTATTTGTCCCTTTTGGGAAAAAAAGAATAATCCAATGCAATTTTTTTTTTGAAATAGTAATTATGGTTTACAAAATCCTTTTCAAAGAGCATTTTGTCTAAAATTGCTTGCTCAACCTGAAATTGAATGATTAAACAGAAAAGGAAAGGAAAATTGTCCATAATTGCATCCAAAGTACCTATCAACGTATACGACATTCTTTGACTTGCTGAAGTGATTTTGATCTTCAAACAGCTTTATGCAATGACTTACTTGATCTCTTGCTTTTCCTTGACATAATAGCCTTCCAAGTTAGTTCAAGATAAACTAGCGCCGATTGGGAAAAATATAGGGTATAAGTCTCAATATCCAAACAACACTTGTTCACATAAAATAACTCCTAACCTAGCATGTTTAAGCTCAATTAGTTACAACAGTATCCAATTAAGACAATAATGTCTTAGGCTCTAAAACTAATTGATAAAGTATTTTATAGAATATGATTGATTTGATATGACATTATAACAAGGTGTTATAAATAATAAATTATAATATTAAGTATTTATTAACAAATAATAAGTAACATTAATAATAAATTATAAATAATTTTAATAGTAAATAATAAATAATGTTAATGATAAATAACAAATCAATTTAATACTAATTAACACTAATATTTATTATTATAAATAATATATGAGTGTAAATAAAAGTTTTAGAAGACTAACCAATAATACTATCAATATAAAAGATATTTGATATTAATTAGTTTTGATATATTATTATTTATGCTTAATAAAGAAAATATTACTATTTTCCTATCTATAAAATAATAATAATCTAGGTAATTATTAATTCTAAAAATATTGTGGTTTACCGAAATTAATAAATTAAATTAAATAGTAATATTAATAGTATTGATAATAATAATGTTAATAATACTAATAATAATAGTAGTAAAAATTAGCTCTAATAATAATTTTTAATGACCTTAGTGAATTTACTAGTACTAAAAATTTATATATATTCATACACATATATATCCAATAAATAACATGTTGATTTGCCCAAAAATAGACTTGTAATAGTATTCATCATAACAAGGGTGATACTAACTAATAATAATATTATCAAGGGATTTAGTGTCAAAAGTAACATCATGGGTGCATAATCAAACAATGGTGGTATAATTTCCATCATTCAATACAACATCCATACCAGTGATATAAAGCCTTTAATCATAGTACACTGAGCAAACAATAATCATAAATCATAATCCAGCAATAATTCATAAGCCTCAATATTCATTTTAATCTTCATGTCTTAGAGTTATTCTCTTTATCCACATACATATCTCCCTCCCATCAATATTAGATCAACATACTAATTTCATCATTTAGAGGCCTTGAGTTCTAAAATTTAAGAAGAATGTCATGGACGAAATACTTGTTTGATGATCGTTAGAGTTGAAGACGTTGTTATGTCCAATGAAGACCCTTGAGTGCTTGAAGAGTTCTTTTTTGTTTAAAGTTGTTCAAGAATGGCCATCAATGGAGAGAGAGAGAGAGAGAGAGAGAGAGAGAGAGAGAGAGAGAGAGAGAGAGAGAGAGAGAGAGAGAGAATGGTTAAGATGATGATGAAATGGAGATGAAGAAGTGAAGAAGCATCAAGGTGATTGAATTTACCTTCTTGATGTTCTTCATGTTCTTGAACAAAAAAGCACGATTGATTCGAATAAGAGAAAAAATTCGATTGTTTTAGTGTTATAGAGTGTGCTATGGATGAGTACAGGTTGAATCCTAGTTGATTTGAGTGATTTTTTGTAGTGATTTAGGATGAATAGAAGTGTTTAAAGGTTGAAGAAGTTTAGCGTGTGGTTTTGGTGTTCTTGAGAACCCAAGAGAAAATTGAGAGAAGAAGATAAGTGTGTCATTGGTGTGTGATGGTTGAATGGCCTTACTAGGGGAGGGAGTTTCAGTTATCCTAAGGAGAGAGAGAGAGTTGGGCTAATTTGAATTTCAAAATGAGAAAAAAGTAGAGGTGTTTGAGGTAGGAGATTTGTTAATGGTGATTTCTTCTTGGAGGTTTCTAGTCCTTCAATGGTAGGTTACTAGTCTAGCTTTGTATTGGTTGTGAAATGGAAGATTATTCCAGCTTTAATGCTGTCCAAAAATGGCTGTACAATAGAGGAAAAAATTCTGGTTTATTCATCTAGCTAGGTGAGAGTTTAAGGGAGTAAAGGCTGGAATTTAATTTTCAAGTTTGAAAAGTTGTGAATGGAGTGATGTTAAGAATGGTTTGAGGTGTGTTAATGGAGCTCTAATTGCCATGGTCGATGAAAAAGATATGATGTTCAGTCCATGGCTTCAAGGTGGTAGAAATGTTGAAGAGAATTGAGGAAGAAATTGGTTCTTGACTTTGCTGAGCAAGCTGGAAATATTCTGGGATTTAGCTACAAGAATTCTTAGGATATGGAAGGATTTGTGAGCAGAATTTTGAACCATTTTAAAAAGGATTTGTAGCCAAAACTCAGGAGTTTTTGATGGTCCATTAATGATGATTTTCTAGCCACCATCTTGGAGAAGAAAGAGGGAAATTTCAGGTGTTCTTATGCATGGGTTGGTTGCTCAATCTCCATGGTTAAACACTTGGTAGCTTGCTGGAAAATTTCTGGTTTGGTGAGATTACATGAGCTGCGAAATTCGAAGACATTTTCACCCCGTTGCTCATAGGAAATTGATTGATTGCTAGTAAAAATATAATGGCATTTGGGCTGCATTTTTTTGACATTCCAGCCAAGAGGAGTTGCTGGAAAAATCTCCTAATTTTTTTTACCAAAAGAAGAACAAGCAAGGCATGATTCTTTAAAGGTGAAGCTATGGTGATTTAGTTGAAACCCGACTAGCTATTTCTTCTCCTATATTTCGGCCATCCCCTATCACAAGAGCTGGAAATTTTCAAAAATTCAAGACCAAGATTTATCCAAGACATTTTCTAAAGAAATTAGGAGAATTAAATAAATAGGAGTATTTTAAATTTAAATAGGTTAGGACATAGGTTGCTAAAATTATGGTGGTTAGAACTCTTCAAGATTTCTTTTAGGACAAGTTCACATGGTTAAAACATTACCATTGTGTCTTCCCTAAGACAACATTTCTAACTTTATGGAGTGTAAGAAGAAAATTCAAATATTGGTTAGGATAACTAAAAATAAAACTTAGGTGATGAGATTTGAACTCGAGACCTTTGAGATTAAATCACAAAACTCTAACCACTTAACCATACTAACTCTTATTCTTATTTTCCCTCTCTTCCTTCCTAAACCTCAAGCCCTTTTCGTATTTTGTCCTCAGGTAAAATTTCCTTTTTACCCTTACTACTTAACAAGGATAAATAAACCATATAACCATTATATCACAATTCTAAGGCATATGAATTCAACCATGAAACATATTTTTATGCAATATGATATGATATATACCCCATCCCTCTAACTCTAGGGTGGGTTTAGGTGAGATTTTACATCCTTTCTTCCTTAGAAGAATTTTGTCTCGAAATTTAGCCAATAAATTTATCTCAAGTCCAGGTATTTCCGCTTTACCCATTCTTTTGTCTCCCCCATGGCATCTTAGGTTCCATGATGCTCCCACTGCACCTTCACCATTGGTACTTGTTTATTCCGGAGAGTCTTGATACTTTAGTTTAAAAATTTCACTGGTTTCTCCATGTAGCTTAAGTAAGGTTGCAAAACCAGCAGTGCATCGTTTAGAACATGTCCTGAGTTAGCATTGTACTTCTTCAGTTGCGGTACATGGAATACATCATGTATTCTGGTCAAACCATCCAGCAAATCCAACCGATACGTAATAGGCCTAATTCTTTCCGTGATTGAAAACGGTCCCAAATATCTCGGATTCAGCTTTCCACCTTTTACATGCTTCAAGATTCCCCTACTCGGAGTCAATCTCAAAAACACACTATCTCCTACCTAGAATTCCAATTCCCTTCGCCAATTGTCTGCATAATTTTTTTGTCCACTTTGAGCCACTTTCAACCTTTCTTTGATCAGCTTCACCTTATCTAACATTTTCTGGATGTAGACTTCTCCAGACTTGCTTATGTGACCGTCTTCTGACCAACTCCAATATAAAGGCACTTGACACTTACGTCCATACAATGCTTCATATGGAGCCTTACCAATTGAAGATTTGTAGCTATTATTGCAAGCCAACTCCGTGTATGGTACGCAATCAATCCGTTTATCTCCAAAATCCAATATGCAATCTTTTAGCATATCTTCCAATATCTGAATAATCCTTTCTGACTGACCATCGATTTGCAGTTGTGCTAAACTTTAAATTAGATCACATTGACTCTTGAAACTTAGCCTAAAATTGAGACAAAAACCTCGAGGTTCGGTAAAAAATATTACTCAAAGGTACTCTATGCAATCTAAGTATCTCCCGCACATATGTTTGAGCTAACTTTTCCATTGAGTCCTTGACGTTCACCAGAATAAAATACGCTAATTTAGTCAATCTGTCAACCACTATACATATGGCATCTTTTTCGGTCTTTGCCATAAGTAATCCAGTAACGAAGTCCATGGTCACTTATTCCCATTTCCACTCCGATATTAGTAAAGGTTGCAACAATCCTGCTTACTTCTTATGCTCAGCTTTAACTTTCTTATAGGCAGGCACGTGGAGGCATACTTCATCACGTCCTTCTTCATTCTGGGCCACCAATATACTTTGATGATTTCCTGCTTTAATTCCGGTATTAATTTCAGATTGCTGATATAAATCCTTCCTTTATGTACCTCAGTCCTCCTATCCAACACCTCTTAGATTGCTTGAATCTCTTGAATTCTCAATCTGGCCATTTTAACTTTACGACTCAGAGCATCAGCAACTACGTTGGCCTTCCCTGGGTGGTAGTTGATAGGGCAACGATACTCCTCCATCTCCGCTACCTCAAATTCATGTCCTTCTGTGTAAAAATATATTTTAGACTGTTGTGGGCTGTGAACACTTCATACTCAGTACCAAATAAATAATGTCCCAATTTCTTCAACACAAAAGCAATGGCAGCCAACTCCGAATCATGTGGTGGATAATTGACTTCGTGAAGCTTCAACTTCTGAGAGGCATAGGCTACTACCTTCCTATCCTACATCAACACTACTCCTAAACCTTCCTTAGATGCATCAGTATACAAAAAATAGGGTTTATCTCATTTTGGCAAACTCAGTACTGGAGCCGTCATTAATCTCCACTTCAGTTTTTGGAAACTTTTCTTGCACTTCTCACTCCAAACAAAGGGCACATCTTTTCTCAACAATCGGGTCATAGGTGATGCTAGAGTTGAGAACCCGTTAATAAAACACCTGTAATAACTAGCTAACCCCAAGAAGCTTCTAATCTTAGTGATGTTCTCAACTGCTTCCAGTCAGAAACAACTTCTACTTTTGCTGGGTCCACTTTGATTTCATCGATGGATACCACATGGCCAAGAAATAAGATATTGCCCAGCCAAAATTCGCACTTGCTAAACTTGGCATAAAGCTTGTGCTCTCTCAACTTTTCCAATATTAGCTTTAAGATAATAGCCAAGAAGAATGCAAGAAAGATTGAAGAGTTACCACTAAAAATTAAGTGTAAACACGTGAGGGAGTGAAGTGAGGAATTTTTCTTGTGTTATCTACTTAAATTTTTGTGGGTACTTCTCTTAAAAGAAAATTCACAACGGCTAGTTGGAATGAAAGTAAAGGGTATGACAACTATAAGGAGTCTTGATATGGTGAGAGTAGTTATGGGGAATATAATGAATATGAGCAAGAATATGAGGAGGATGACTATGAGAGCATTGGATAATTGGATGAACAAGATAAAGGGCTAAGTACAAATGGAAGGGAATATGATAACTATAACAGAGACCTTGAGGAGAGTGATCAAGTATTTGAGAATTTGAGTCCTATGGAAGATTGGAGTAGAGGGAGTGAAATCAATAGAGAACCTTATTTGAGTGGGGAAGGATATAGTAGTTTTGAGAAACAAAATTGTGAATATGAAGAAGAAGGACATTAGAGTGAGGATTATTGGAATCTGGAAGTTTATGTGGGAGGAGTGCAAAAAATAACCAAGCACGGGGTGCAAAAGAACTTAAGGGGGACATGAATGCAGAATGTGTTGGAGTTTTGAGCATACTTCCTATGATTGTCCAAATAGAGTTAAACAAATGAGTAGTGGAGGATTAACTTGTGAGATTTGTTGTAGTAGAAGGTGTTGGGTATCTCACGCATATCATATATGGCGCAGCAGAAAAATAAGAAAGAGATACCAACCTAGAATTCGCATATGTGTGGAAAACAAGACATATAGAGAGCAAAGGTAACAGCTTTTTACCTTTCTTTGATCGTTTGAAAAATAAAAATTTTTCTTCTTTAAGTCGAGGTGTGATCCAGCAATCCGCTTGATCAACCACCACGAGAGTTGAACGTCCAACCACTATAATCATAGTGTGTGATTATCTCTAACAGAAATTCACACGGAGGAAACTCAAGCACCAAGATTTTTGTGGTAGCAAAAACAACAATGGTGGCAAGGGTTATGATCAATATCAATGATAGAGAGAAGAAAGAATGTCATGAGTTGCCCTAGGGTTTGGAGTTATTTTTCGTGTCTTTTTCAACCAAAGAATTTCGTTCATATATCTACCATATATTAAATGGAAAAAAACTGCTAGCAAATCCTCCAATTGAGAATTCTAAAATAGTTAGAATTCCCTAATTGTAATTGGAAACATTAAATTCTCACAATTACAATTTGGACCATAAATTATAACTAATTATAATTTGGCTACGACAACTTCTCTTTCTCTCAATTAACCCCACTATGTTATCAAATAACATCTTGAGTATATAATCTTCTATTGTGTGTGACCTATTATGTTTTCCAGTCAATTGGTAGCAAATATGAATTAATCCAAACGTCTTTGAGATTAATAATTCATAATTAATTAGAATTACTCATATTGATTCTAATCAGAATTGGTTTATTAATTCATTAATTAATAAACCCATATTCTTAGATCATGAGCAGTATCTAGCAACATATCATGACAACCTAAGAGTCCAGGAAGTTAAGTGGCTTGAGATGAACCCTTCAATAACAAACTACAATGCAATTAACTCCTTTCCTCATACAATATCTCATTCGGTTTGGAGTACGGAATTATTGCCATCTCCCTCCAGAATATATATTACTTCTGGCCCGAATATAATAATACTTGTACCAGGAACCCACTACTCTAGGTGTGTATCAATTGGAACTATTTCCAATACAAAGTTGCCTTGGCCAAGGACTTCTCGAGTAGTAATTCCTACAAGTGGCCGTAAGATATTTGCCCCTACAATTAGGAGTCGTGAATCCTTTATTGACCCTCTTAACTACTTTCGTTTACCTCACAATGTACCCAATATCCATCCTATAGGCGGCCCTCGATCTGGCTCCAAAGATTGGAATCAAAGCATAAAGTTCAGCAAACAAAGTACCTTGGAGATCTCAAGTCTAAGAATACTTGCACGTCAGCTATATTAAGATTATATATCACTGGCACTAAATAGTTATCCACGTGATTATTTCATAGCTAGGTCATCCAATGAACTTGTTCTATTAATAAGAATCTATGTGTCAACTTTGAATATATCTCAATACTCATGGATATGAGAACTACCGCCTGATCAAATCAGGAAGTCTAACTCATGCTTGTCTTAACGCATTAATGATGTCCTGTCCCATTAATACTACGACTAGGGACTATTTAAGTACTAACACTATACAGTGTAGTAGGAATCTCATATCATGATCTCTATTATGATTTCCTTAACACAGTATTGTACTAGGGACTTTATCTAACAATTATTTTACACAAAAGTAAACAAAAGAAACTGTGAGATAAATAATGCATTTTAATAAAATGTGTCATATACAATGTACAAGTGATTGTCTCTAGGGCATAACACTAACAAACTCCCATTTGTACAAGATCCAATCATTCATGTATCTAATACCAAATGATTCAACATGACAATCATGTTTCTTTTGGGATAGTGCTTTTGTAAGCGGGTCAGCTATGTTCTTATCCGTCGGAACTCTCTCTATCTTTATTTCCTTAACTACTTCAGAAGTGACTATGTACTTAGCTTCTATCGCAGAGTCAGCAATAGTTTTTTGTTTGGAACTCTTCCAATTTATTACTCCTCCATACAACGTAAACACGTAGCTGGATTGTGATTTGAAATCATCTTTGTCAGATTGAAAATTGGCATCAGTATACCTGTTTATTTTCAAATCACCTTCTCTATACACTAAGAACATATCTTTAGTCCTTCATAAGTAGTTAAGGATATTCTTTACAGCTGCCCAATGACCCTTACCAGGGTTAGATTGGTATCTGCTCGTTAAACTGAGAGCACAAGATACATCAGGTCTAGTACATATCATAGTGTACATGATAGATCCACTTGCCGAGGCATATAGAATCTTACTCATATGATCCCTTTCAACTTGTGTCTTAGGAAACATCAACTTTGAAAGGCTTAAACCATTTGACATGGGTAAGAATCCCTTTTTGGATTGATCCATGCTAAACCTTTTTAGCACTTTATCTATGTATGCAGACTATGAAAGACCTAGCAACCTTTTGGATCTATCTGTATAGATCCTTATTCCAAGAATATAGGTTGCTTCTCTAAGGTCTTTCATGGAGAATTGTTTGGACAACTAAACTTTAACCGTTTGCAAGATAAGTATATCATTTCCTATTAGCAATATGTCATTTACATAAAGCAATAAGAAAATGATTGCACTCCCACTAACCTTCTTGTATGAACAGGGCTCATCCATGTTTTGAATAAAACCACCCTCTTTGATTATTTCACCAAAACAGATGTTCCAACTCCTAGAAGCCTGCTTAAGTCCATAAATAGACCTTTGCATCTTGCACACCTTTATGCTATCATTGGATGTGAGACCCTCAAGTTGTGTCATATACACTTTCTCAGTCAGATTTCATTTAAGAAAGTTGTTTTCACATCGATTTGCCAAATCTCATAATCATAATGAGCAGCAATGGCTATGAGTATCCTAATGGATTGTAACATGGATACTGGCAAGAAGGATTTGTCAAAGTCAATACCATGTTGTTGATGATAGCCCTTCACCACTAGACGTGCTTAATAGGTAACTAAGTTACCATCCATGTCCGTTTTTTTTTTTTTTTTTTTTGCAAACTCATTTGCATCCAATAGGTTTAATTCCTTTGGGTAGATCAACCAAAGTCCATACTTTTTTGTCATACATAGAATCCATCTCTAACTTCATGGTCTCAAGCCATTTGCCAGATTCAGAACTGTTCAGAACATCCTTGTAGGTAGTAGGCTCATCTTCTTCTATGAGCCATACGTCATTGTGGTCACTAATGAGAAATCCATATCTCTCAGGTGCCACATGTATCCTACTAGATCTATGAGGATCTTATGTAATAGAAGGTTCATCTATTATCTCTATAGATGTGGAATTAGACGGTTGATCCTCATTTGTTTGATCTTCTTGAACTTCGCTAACTTCAATTTTACTCTTGTTGTCCCCTTTGAGCATGTGCTCCTTCTTTAAGAAGACAACATGATTCGAAAAAAATAATTTATTTTCGGAAGAGAGGTAAAAGTAATATCCGAAAGATTCTTTTGGATATCCTACAAACAAACACTTGTCAGACTTACTATCAAGTTTGTCTGATTGTGACCTTTTGACAAATGCAGGACAACCCCATACTTGCAAGTGAGATAACTTTGGTTTCTTACCAAAGAACATCTCAAATGGGGTATAATCAACCGTTTTTTTCGGAACTCTATTTAGTATATAAACAGAAGTTTCCATTGCATGCCCCCAAAATGATTTTGGTAGGTCTGCAGAAGCCATTATGGTCCGTACCATGTATAGAATGGTTCGATTACTTCTCTCATATACACCGTTATGTTGAGGTGTATGTGGTGGAATCCATTAAGATAATATCCCATTATCTCTAGGATAACTCAGAAACTCTTATCTCAAGTATTCTCCATCTTGATCAGATCTTAGAGTCTTAATACTTTTACCAAGTGGTTTCTCTATTTCATTCTTGAAGTCTTTGAACTTTTCAAAGGCCTCAAATTTGTATTTCATTAAATACAAATACCCATATCGTGAGAAATCTTTGACAAAGGCTCTAAAGTAGTTATAACCTCCTCTTACTTGTATTGACTTTAGGCCATATACATCAGAATGTATGAGTTCTAGTAACTCTTTGAGTGAAACCCCACCTAAAGCCAACCCTAGTGTAAGGGGGTCGGGTTGCATATCATATCATTTTGCATGAATATAGATATTTTTGAATGATTTTATGTGCTTTAGAATTATGATTTGTAGGCTAAAAGGCTTGGTTATGCTTATTGAGTAGGAAGGGTACAATGGTAATTTTGCTTGGCGTCAAAATAGGAAGATAGCTTGAGGATTAAATAGGAAGAATATTTGGGTGAGAAAATAAGAATAAGAGTTGTTATGGTTGAGTGGTTAGAGCTTTTTGAATTAATCTCTAAGATCATGAGTTCAAATATCATCATTTAAGTTTTTATCATGATTATCTTAGTTAAGTTCGAATTTTTGTTCTCTTGAATTCCATAAAAATAGGAATGTTGTCCTAGGGGAGACATGAAGAGAATGTCCTAATCCTATCATCATGTCCTAAAAAGAATTATAGAGGAATTCTTGTCCTTTTTATTACCTCTAGTTTGTCCTAACCTTTTCACAAATTAAATTTGTTCAAAGTTTATCAAAATTCATCTTTAAAATTCTAGAAAATTCAGCAAGGATTTCTTGCCTTTGAATTTCAAAAATGAATCTTGAAAATTGGAGAATTGACTGAAAATAGGAGAAGAGTTAGGGAAGGTTCCCAAGGGAAATTAATCACCATGGTTGAACCTTCAAACTCATCTCTATAGTATTCATATTCTTCAAGGAAGAAATCTGGAAATTTTTCAGATTCTTGACCAACCTAACCTTCGAAAATCATAGCCATCTTTCTTACTCATTTTCTGCCAAAAAATTGACCAAATTATTCAGCTTGAAGACTGAAATTCCTGTGCAAAAATGGACTGCACAAAAACGGCACAAACCAGAAAAAAATTCTGAGCATTTTCGCTGATGTTCAACTACAAAATGGAGCTGTTTCTTCTGCCTTTAAGCCAGCAAAACTCCTTTTCTTTTCCTCCATAAAGAAGGCAAGAAACCAGCCGTAAAGGACCCTCAAACACCTCACAAAACCCTCTACAAATTGGCTGGAATATTACAGAAAAACTGAACAGAAAATTACAGCAAACCTTTGAAATATGAACACCATGAAAACCAGAAAATTTCCAGCTTTGTTCCCTTCAAGCCTTGGCCAAAAACCACCCTCAAACCTCTGTAAATTAACCCTTGATCAGCCATGAATTAAACACCATTAACCTCTCCACTTACCCTGCACATTTGGACTCCATAACCACACCTCAAATATCTCCTAAAATCACTCCATTCAAACTTCAATTTGAACTTAAAAAATTTCCAGCATTTGCTCCATGAAAGCACTCTTGTACTAGGCTTCATAACCATAAATTTCTCTTCCATTGAGCTCTGAATTTTGGCAAACCTTAGAGCTATATTAACCTTCATTCATTTCAGCAAAACCAAACAGTCCAGCCGGCTCCATTGCAGTTCCAAGAAACCTCCATCAATCAAACACCATTAACATATCTTTTACCTCAAACCACTCCTCAAATCACTCCATTTGAATTTCAAAAAATCAGATTATTCTCTCCCTTTCTAAGCTGAAAATCAAATCCCCTGAATTTCCTAAACCATTTGACCAACATTCTCCAAAAATTCGTGCATATTCTTTCTCAAATTCTCTCCAGTTTCACCAAGAACACACACTATCTTTCTTGAAGCCAAAGACCACTCTAAACACATCTAATCCCTCTCAAAAACTCCAGAATACTCCTACATACTCCCTAGAGTTCATTTCTTGAATTTATAACATCAAATCTCGAAAACCAAAATTGGCATTCAGATCAAAACCAGTTTTTTCCCTCGAAGTCGCAAGAACACATCAAGGTAACCAAGAACAACTCTTTTGTTCCTCTTCTTCCCTTCAACCTATAACATATCATGATAATAATCTCTCTCTCTATCTCTCTCTCTCGGCCAAAATGGTGGTTACAACAATAGCTATTTTTCCTCCTCTCATGGATAATACAATACCCTCAATTGCATGGACCTTCTTGAATCTTCATCGAAGCAAACATCAATCAAGTATTGCTCCTTAAACCTTCCTTTTAATTCTGAATTCTTGTCTCTTAGATGTTAATAGGAAGAATAGAATATGAATGGGGGATTGAGTATATGCAGATGAATGAAGGGGTTGAGAATAGAACATGAGAATGGATGATCATGATTAAGCTGTATGGAATTCCTTGAGAATCGTTGTATGTTCATCTTGTCTTAAGAAATTATGAATGTTTAGGCATTCTAGATATTATGACACCTTTGGTGAATAGGATTTTTTTGTTCTTATCTCCTTTGAAGCCATGATTATGATTATGCTTAGTAGAGATTTGGCCATGTGATAGTATGTATGGATTTAAACCTATGTTCATGAATGGATTAGTTTTTGTTGTTTGATGTTTGAGAACGTGTTCATGATTCTTATTAGCAATAGGAAAGTTATGATCATGATCTTATTGATCCTAAGTAATTTTAATTAACTGAATTTATTACCTTAATAAAAACTATTACTATATTCTTCCTCTAAAGGCTATATTTTTCTCTAAGGATTTCGAAATTCCTAGGAAGCTTTAGAAATGGAATATTAAATGAAATAGTGATATTTTATTAGCCAAATAAATGATATCTTTTATTAAAAATAATATATAAATATGTATGTATGTATGTATGTATGTATGTATGTATGTATAATAATAAATAAAACATTTTATATAAATAATAATAATAAGTAAAATATTAATGACCTTGTAGACCATATATTCATAAATATTATTTATATTAAAATTTATTTGTTTTCTATTAATCAAAATTTAGTAAAATTTATTTATTATTAATTATTTTCTATCTATTAATTATTAATTAAGAGATTGTTAATAATTTATTATTTATTTTAATAATACAATTTAAAAATTACCATTAATTAATATCATCTAGGACTTAGGATTCTTCAATAATAAAATCCTAGTTTATTCATTAATAATAACACTCAAGATTTATTATTTGAACATATAACTAATTAGAAATTACTTTACAACCCTAGTTATTTTAACTTATCAAGCTGGACTTATTTTATAAAATTCTTTATTAGCTAGCCTTAAAGCTTAGGACATTAAAGTCGTGATTGTAAATGATTGAACTAGGAATTATTTGTGTAAGGCAAGTGTAGCTCAAGTATAACCTTATGTTTTGTGTTTACCCCAGGCAAGGTTAGATCAGCCTTGGAAGATTTTTGAAATTCAAGCAAGTAAAGGATCATGTAAGCTCCTACATGAACTTATTTGAAGACCAAAAATTAGGATATGTATGGACACTCATTTTGTAAAGACAATTAAGGATTGTTTTCCCTTTTATTTCAATCAAGCAAATCATTTGAAAAATCAAACAAGCAGATTTACACAAAATGCTAAACTCTTTCTAAAACCCAACTTTGACCATAATTTAGGAAACCCTTAATTGCTATTTCCAAGTAAATAAATGTATGATCAAATTTCTCCTAAGTGGGACAATCAACGTTGAGTACTCAATAAGGGTAGACTACCAGGACTAGTCTTTGAAGGGTTAGGGTAAGTCTCTCAGTAGGTGGCCACCTTTAAGGGGTAAGTCCTTCCTAGATAGGATGCCAGTCCGGTAGGTCAATTTTTACAACCTGCGTACATGAACTATTTTACCTGAAACACTTAAAGCACACATGAGGTTTACTGAGATTTTTATCTCATCACTTTTATACCATGATTTCAAGTCGATCCTGTTGTGGAGGTGAATAGCTAGATTTGTTGCCTATGGTTTGAAGGCTTTACGTTATTTTTCTTATGTGTTGTTTTGAGAGATAGTAGTAAGCAATTTTTTTTGGATTTGTTCATGTATTTTTGGGTTGTAATAAGTTTAATTTTAAAGTATTGCTTTTATTTTCCTTTATGTGACCTAGTTATAAAGACCTCTTGTCCAATAGACGAGGCGACATCCCCGGCCCTATCGGGCCTATGTAGTAGGGTGTTACAAGTAGTATCAGAGCCTAGGTTTAGGCAAATATTGATAGTATATTTTTTGTTTTATTAAGTTCAAATCTTTTGACTAACCTATCTTATTTATGTTGTAGGATGGTTAGAATGCTTAAAACCGCAAGGAAAGGGCAATAATGGCATCTTCCCATCCCTATCTACCCGGAAGACCTACCAGTACCTTAGCATGCACCTCATCCTACACCGCAGCAAATTATTCCCTTGGATGATAGCTGTGACGACGATGTTCAGATCATTAAGCCATTCCCAATACTTGTGATAGACTTTGTTACTGACAGTGAAGACGAGGAAATTGATATGGAATATGTTCCCTTCCCTCCTAGTCCTATAGTTGACTTGACAGCTAATAGTGATGACCCGGGGAAGATTGATTATGAATCTGCACCTAGACCTTCATTCATACCCCCACCTAACCAGGTTGAGACCGGGGAGAGTTCTAGGTGTCCCAGGAAGAAGCCAATAGATGGGTTGGCAAATGGGGCTAGGATAGACTTCACTAGGAATTCTAGCGGATGATTATATGAGGCCGACTTTGAAGACTCTGATGATGACTGGAGAGGCTAAGTGCTGCTATGATTAGGATATTTTATTTACTACTTTCCATAAACTCCTATGTTAAGGATTTCATTCATGTTTACTGCTTTAATTCTGAATTTATGCAAATAAGAGTACCATGGTGCTCTAAGGTTTGTGAAAAATTTATTTGCAATTCTTTATACAAAACTTGCATCTGATTTTCTTTTACTTAGACCTGAATGTGAACGCATGATCAATTGAAATGTTTTAAACTAAAATGCATAAACTCATTATCTGGGTATGGTTTAGAATGGCACCCAGGCATCGTGTAGCCACATCAAGAAGAAGAGTTTCAGAGGCAGAGCCTATGACATCGGAGTTTGAGACGACTCAGATGCCGTCACCCAACCGGGGGAATGAGAACAAGCTGAATTTGGAATTGGGGTCAAAAGAACTTGTTGGAGTGACAATGGGGCAAGCACTCAGCAAGATGACCGAGATTCTTCAAACCTTAACTGAGTGGAGGAACCCAAAGGGGAGGACGAAGCTTTGGAGTGGTTTGTAAATTTCAACCGCCCATCTTCTTGGGAGAAGCCGAGTAGGATCAAAAAGCTGAACAGTGGATAGAGCAGATAGAGGACATCTTCGCTACGCTTCAGTACACTGAGAAGCAAATGGTGAAGTTTGCTGCATTCCGACTGAGGGCCTAGCTCGGGCATGGTGGCAATGGGTTCAGGATGACTAGGAGATGATTGATAAAGATTGGACGTGGGCCAATTTTGTGAAAGCATTCAGAGTTGAGTATATACCTTAGTAGAGAGTTGAGAAGTAGGAAGATGAGTTCCAGAATTTAAAGTAGGGAGGTATGATGGTAGCTCAGTACGCAGAACGGTTTACGCAATTGTCAAAGTACTACAAGAGGCTAGTGGACACTGAGTAGAATAGGACAAGACAGTTTGTTAAGGGGCAAAGCCAGGAGTTGAGAAGGGTGTTGGCACTTTCTCCACTAACGACCTACTCAGGGGTCGTGGACGCAGCCGCTCGGACTAAGAATGAAGACCGCAACAGACTGGCACCAAGACCTTTTCTGCCACCCGGACAACCGCCGAGACCTTTTCAGAGGCAACAACCCAACAAGTGCCCTGCCAACCAGTAGTGGTAGAATCGGGGAAAGCAAGCTCGGACAGCACCGATTTATCCTAAGCAAAATCTTCCATTATGCCGGCACTATGGAAAAAGGGGCCACATGAAGAGAAATTGTTGGTCCAGGGGAGGTTAACGAAAATGCTACCATTGAAGATGTAACAGCCCACTATCTAGGCCCAGTAGGGTCGGGGATGTCGCCCCATCCAAAGGACAAGGGGTCTTTATAAATAGGTCACACAAAAGAAAATAAAAGCAATACCTTAAAACTGAACTTATTACAACCAAAAAATACAGGTACAAGTCCAAAATAAATTCATTACTATTATCTCTCAAAACAACACATAAAATGAATAACATACAGTCTTCGAAGCAGGCAACAAATCTAGCTACTCATCTCCACAGCAGGATCGACCTGAAAACATGGCATAAAAGGTGATGAGATAAAAATCTCAGTAAGCCCATGTGTGCTTTGAGTGTTTCAGGTAAAACTGTTCATGTATGCAAGTTGTAAAAATTGCATAAGAGAAAGTACTGGCAAGTACGAAATAATGTTAAAATAAAGAGTGCCATTTTGCTTTTCAAACCATACATGTGCACAATAAATACAACCACTCAAATGGGTAGCCATGGGTTCCCACACGTTGGGCCCTAGGATCATATAACGGTCAGAATGCCACACTTTGTGCAGACTGACAAAAGATAGGTGTACGGCCTACCAGGTGAAATGCTCCTCCTTCTTCACACTTAAACTTACCAGTTGTCCATTTCGAAAACACACAGTCCACATAACTGAAACTTGCTAGCTCGGACTAGCATGACCTACTGGACTGGCATCCTGTCTGGGAAGGACTCACCCCTCAGAGGTGGCCACCTACTAAGAGACTTATCCTAACCCTTCAAAGACTAGTCCTAATAGTCTACCCTTATTGAGTACTCAAAATTGATTATCCCACTTGGGAGAAACAGGTAATGCATTGCTTTATTTGGAAATAGCAATTAATGGTTTCTAAAATTATTGTCAAAGTTAGGTTTTAGAAAGAGTTTAGTATTTTTACAAAACTGCTTGTTTAAATTTGCAAATGATTCGCTTGGTTGAAATAAAAAGGAAAAAGTCCTTAATTGCCTTTACAAAATGAGTGTTCGTACACTTCGTATTTGGCTTGCCATAGTAACTTTTTGTCATCAAATAAGTTTATGCAGGAGCTTACCTGATCCTTTGCTCGATCAAATTCACAAATCTTCCAAAGCTGACCTAACCCCACCTGGGATAAACACAAGTCATAAGGTTATACTCAAGTTATATTCGCTTACATAAACAATCCTAGTTCAACTTATTATAATCATGACCCTAATGTCCTACGCTTTAAGGCTAGATGATAAAGGATTTTATAAAATAAGTCTAGCTTGATAAATTAAAATAACTAGGGTTTGTAAAATAATTACTAATAACTTATAGATTCCAACAATAAATCTTGAGTGATGAAATTAATAAAAAAAACTAGGGTTTAATTGATGAAGAATCCTAAGTCCTAGGTGATATTAAAATGTGGTAATTCTTAAATAGTAAAATAAATTATTACTACTCTCTTAACTAATAATCAATACGTATTAAAATTAATAATAAATAACTTTTATTAAATTTTGATTAATAAATATAAATAATATTGTACAAGGTCATTAATATTTTACTTATTATTATTATAAAAGGTTTTTATTTATTATTATTATTATTATATATAAATACATATATATTATTTTTAATAAAAGGTATCATTTATTTGACTAGTAAAATATCACTATCTCATTGAATGTTCCATTTCCAAAAATTCCTAAGAATTTCGAAATCTTTGGAGAAAAAGCATAGTAATAATTTTAATTAGGGTAATAAAATTTGCTAATCAAAATAGCCTAGGATCAACAAGGTTATGATCATAATTTTCCTATTGCTAACAAGAATCATGAACATATACTCTAGCATCAATCAACAAACTATTCTATCCATGAGCAAGGCTTAAATCCATCCTACTATCACATAGCCAAATCTCTAGTAAGCATAATCATACTTACGGCTTCAATGAAAATAAGAACATAATATCCTATTCACCAAAGGTGACATAACATCTAGCATGCTAAGAGATAGAAGAGGTAGAGAGTGAAACTCTCAACTCCCATTGAGTCCTCTTCCCGTTTCTCTATTTTCTTGCTTCCAATGGACGATTCTCCTGCTGATTCTTTTGTTGATCCTTCGGATTCCTCTTGGTTATGCTAAACTAGGGTTGCATCTTGTTCTTGGGTCCTGCAAGAGCCGTTTGCTTGTGTGCAGTTATCCGTTACTTCTGCTCATCTTTGTTTCTATTATTTCTGGTTATATCGTCAACCTTGTTAGTGTGTGTTCCCAGTGAAGTATTTGTTACTCTATTTAGCAGTTAAATGTGTGGTGCTTCCGAACCTGTTCTTTATCTAGTGTTTACCTGTCATTCTGGTTAGGTTCTTCTTCCTGTTCAATCCTATATTCCAGCCATCCGGTATGTTTGATCTGTATTAACCACCGGTATCTTGCTAACATTAGTTTATCTCCCTTTGTTAACACGCTCCCGGCTAATAGGTTTGACTTTAAATCTAACATCCCGATACCACCTCTTCTCTGGCCTATAGGAATTCGGTTCTCAGTGGCTTATTTTGCTGTCAGTTTGCTACTCCACCTACCCAGGGAACAAATTTACCTACTTCCAATCCCTTTCCTTTTGTCGGTTCCTCCTCTGTCTGCTAGCTGTTTGGACCGAAGGACTGGACCTAATGGTCCAGACCAGTGGCCGAAAGAAAGCAGGTAATTCTGGGGTGTCGTCTTCTCCTATACCCCAGACAGCTTTTGATTCCGCCCAAACCGAGCCCCTACTATCTGTTATTCTTGAATTGGAAATGCCAAACACTAACTCCTCCTCTACAACCCAATCAGAACATCTGATGCACACTGACCATAACCCTCCTTTACCAACTGCCCCCACTGTTTCGATCCCTCATTTACCAACTGCCCCCATTGACCGAGTCCCTCATTCTCTAGCCCCAGAACCAGACCAACCCTTTCCTGCTACTACGTGCATGCCACCCCCCTCCTTGTGTCCATGTGACTACTGCCCCTTCTGATGTCGACACCAACATTTACCCGCAGTACCTATAATACAATCCAAAATCCGTGCAAACTGACAATCCGATTAGATCTTGGGCAAATATTATTAAAGGAAACTGTGATATTTGTAACGGCCTACGACAGAGATACATCCCTAACTCGGGCGAGGTCATCAATATTGATGTTCTGGACTTCGAGGATGCTGAGACGAAGCTGGGATATTATCTAACTGGGATGTTTGCTGGAAGGTTCCTAGGTATGAAAGCTGTTCTGGAACTCACGAAGCAGTGGGGTGTTCAGACTAAGGTCCACACATATGCCTCGGGTTAGATTATATTTCGGTTTAATACGGATGCAGATAGACAGTTTGTTCTTCGTGGGGGGCCCTATGTAGTGCATGGTAGGTCATTAATGCTCAAGACAATGTCATCTGAATTTGATTTCTCTTTAGATGAGGTCAGTATAATGACCCTCTGGGTAACATTCCTAGCATTACCTCTCGGTTGCTGGAATAAGACAACACTGAGTAAAATAGCATCCGTTGTTTGCATTCCTATTATGTCTGATATGCTTACTGAAAGGTTGGAACGTTTGTCCTGTGCTAGAGTCATGGTGGAGGTTGACGTATATAAGCCATTAGTGAAGGTGGTTCCTATCCGTTTACCATCAAGAAAAATTAAACAGCAGACTGTGCGATTTGAGTATGAATCTGCATTCTGTAATCACTGCTGTAAGTTTGGCCATTATACAGAGGCTTGCATGGGGGATAAGATGAAAAAGAAAGAACAGTGGCTGAATTCCAAATGTAGGGCAAGCAACAACTGGGAACTTAATAGGTCATTTAAAAAGAAAAGAACCAGGTCTGCTCCTGCTGGAAACGACCATGCCATGCGTTCAGCTTCACCAACGGGGACAAGATCTAAACGCATTGACAAAGGGAAGGCTTTGGTCCAGTCTGTGAAACCCCACCTAAAGCCAACCCTAGAGTAAGGGGGTCGGGAATGCATATCATATTATTTTGCATGAATATATATGTTTTGAATGATTTTATGTGCTTTAGAGTTATGGATTATAGATTGAAATGCTTAGTTATGCTTATCGAGTAGGAGGGGTAAAATGGTAATTTTGCTTGAGGTTAAATTAGGAAGATAGCTTGAGAATTAAACAAGAAGAATATGTGGGTGAGAAAATAAGAACAAGAGTTAGTTTGGTTTAGTGGTTAGAGCTTTGTGGTTTAATTTCTAAGGTCATGAGTTCGAAGCCCATCATTTAAGCTTTTATCATGATTATCCTAACTAAGTTTGAATTTTTGTTTTCTTGCATTTCATAGAAATAGGAATGTTGTCTTAGGGGAGACATGAAAAGAATGTCCTAATCTTATCCTCATGTCCTAAAAAGAATTCTAGAGGAATTCTTGTCCTTTTTATTACCACTAGCTTGTCCTAACATCTTTATAATTCAAAACCATTAAATCCTTTCTTTTAAATTCCAAAAAAAAATCTGTGATAACTCCTCCACCATGAAATTCGAAAATCAGCTTTGGTGGTTGGGAAGTTGGCCG
This sequence comes from Voacanga thouarsii, assembly GCA_026120185.1. Taxonomy (NCBI): domain Eukaryota; kingdom Viridiplantae; phylum Streptophyta; class Magnoliopsida; order Gentianales; family Apocynaceae; genus Voacanga; species Voacanga thouarsii. Next base: position 2,094,440 of record JANUWF010002416.1, on the reverse strand, counting down.
AAAGTAGGAGGAGAAATAGGAAGGGTTTCCAAGAGAAAATCAATCACCATGAAAGAACCTTCAACTCCACCTTCATGTTGTCCATAGCTTAGTGAAGGAAAAATCTGGAAATTTTCCAGATATTTTGCAGACCTTCTCTTCGAAAATTCAGCCAGTAAAACCACCCATTTTCTGCCAATAAAATGGTCATTTCATGTGGCTTGAAAGCTGGAAAAACTGTGCAATTTTCGGACTACACAAAACAGCACCAAACCAGGAAAAAATCTGGGCTTTTCGCCACTTCCAATCAAGGAAATGAAGCTGTTTTTAGCTCATCTTCAAGCCAGCAAAACTTCCCTGTATTTGTCCAGAAATAAGGCTGAAAAACCATACTTGGAAGACCCTCAAACACCCCAGAAGAACCTCTGAAAATCGAGCCAAGTGAGTGCATAAATTCTGCACAAAAAAATTTGCAATCTTCGAAACTAAGAACAACCATGAAACCAGATTTTTTTCCAGCTTTGCTCCTTTCTAGCCTAGGCCGAAAATAACCTTCAACCTCTGTAAAATTGAACCTTGCTCAGCTGTAGACTGGACATCATTAACCCCACACTCACCTTGAGCATAAGGACTCCATAGCCACACCACAAAACACTCCTAAGATCACTCCATTCAAACTCTTTTTGAAGTTTAAATAATTTCAGCTTTTTTACACCATTAAAGTCACTCTTGTATTAGGCAAATAAACCAGAATTTCCTCTGCCATTTAAGACTGAATTTTGACCAGTCTTGACAACATTAACCTTTAATCATTCCAGCAAAAACCCCTTGTTCAGTCGGCACCATTGAAAGACATAGAAACCTCTCTTGATCGAAACACCATAGCTAACCTCTTACCTTAAACATCTCCACCATTTCCTCCATTTAAATTTCAAAAAAATCTGATCATTCTCTCTCCTTCTTGCTGAAAACCAAAACCCTCATTCATTCCATACCATTCGGCTAGCCTTCTACCAAAATTCGTGCAGCACTTCTTCCAAATTCTCTCCATTTTCACCTAGAACACCAAGAACACACACTAACCTTCTTCAAGCCTAACCCTACTCTAAACACCTCCAATCACTCTCAAATACTCCAAATCACTTCCATTTAATCTCTAAATCCCATTTCTGGTATTTATAACACAAAACCTCGCAAACAAGAATTTTCGAGCGGATCAAAATTAACTTTTCTTTGAAGGTCTCAAGAACGTCAACAAGGTAAGGCAAGAACAACCCTCTTGTTCATCTTCTTCCATTCGATTGTACTATTCTAATGCTCTCTCTCTCTCTCTCTCTTCCAACCGAAATGGTTGATCAACCATCAACCATGGCCGTTTTTCCATAGGATCATTCAAGGCTCTCAATCGCGTGGACCTTCTTAATTCTTCATCGAAGTGTTCATCAAATCGAGTATTTTTCCTTTAATCCTTCTTTTAATTTAGTATTTGTGTCTCTTAGATATTGATAGGAAGAATGAAATATGGATAAGGGATTGAGTATATGCATGTGGATTAAGGGGATGGAGTTAGGACATGATGATTGTTGTATATGACTAGGATGTATGTGTTTCCCTTTTGAATCAATGTATGTTCTTCATGCTTAATGAATTTTATGGATGTTTGAAGCATGATTAGATGTTATGAAACCAAAGGTGATTAGGCTTTTATGTTCTTATTTTTCCATGGAAACCATGATTGATGATTACGCTTAGTAGGATTTTGGCCATGTGATGGTATGAGATAGTTCAAGTGTATGTTCATGAATGGATTAATATTATTGATGATGGAGAATGTGATCATGAATCCTTTCTAGCAATAGGAAAATCATGGAGAAAAAGTATTTTCTTGCTAAGGCTTGATTATTTTTATTAACAAATTTTATTACCTTGAATAGAATACTACTATATTTTTCTCTATAAAATTCGAAACTCTAGGGAGATTTGGAATGGTTTATTAATTAAAATATTAATATTTTCTTTATCAAGTAAATGAGATCTTTTATTAAAAATAATATATATAGTAATAAATCCTTTACAATAAATAAAATATTATTTATATTAAAATCTATTTGTTATTTATTAATTAAAATTTAAAATAATTCATTCATTATTAATTTTATTTATTACTAATTATTTATTATCTATTTAAAAATTAATTAAAGGTTATTTGTAATTAAAATTATTTATTATCTATTTAAAAATTAATTAAAGGTTATTTGTAATTAAATATTTATTTGTAATAAAGCTATTTTCAACCTACTATTTATTAGTACTATTTAGGACTTAATATTCAAACCTTAGTTTATTTAGTAAAAATAACACTCAAGAATTATTAATTGGGTCTATGATTTGTTAGCAATTATTTTAGAATCCTAAGTTATTTTAACTTATCAACTAAAACTTATTTTATAAAATTCTTTGTCACCTAGCCTTAAAGCTTAGGACATTAGGGTCATGACTAGTCATGGTTGTAACTACTTGAGCTAAGAAATTATTTATGTAAGGTAGGTATAGCTTGAATGTAACCTTATGTTTTGTGTTTACCCCAGGCGGGGTTAGGTCAGCCTTGGAAAACGTTTGAGTTGAGCAAGCAAAGAATCAGGTAAGCTCCTGCATGGAGTTTTGTGAAGACCAAAAAGTTATTCTGGCAAGCCAAATATGATGTATATGGACATTTATTTTGTGAAGGCAATTAAGGACTGTGTTTTCCTTTTTATTTCAGTCAAGCAAATCATTTGAAAGTTAAACAAGCAGTTTTACACAAAATGCGAAACTTTTTCTAAAACCCAACTTTGACAAGACTTTTAGAAACCCTTAATTGCTATTTCCAAATAAAGTGGATTATGATCAATTTTCTCCCAAGTGGAACAATCAACGTTGAGTACTCAATAAGGGTAGACCACCAGGACTAGTCTTTGAAGGGTTAGGGTAAGTCTCTCGATAGGTGGCCACCTTCGAGGGTGAGTCCTTCCTGGATAGGATGCCAGTCCGGTAGGTCATACCGGTCCGAGCTAGCAAGTTTCAGTCATGTGGACTGTGTGTTCAGGAGTGGACAACCGGTAAGTTTGGGTGTAGAGATGGAGGAGTATCTCACCCGGTAGGCTGTACACCTACCTTTTGTCAGCTTGCACAAAGTGTGGCATTCTGACTGTTATTTAGTCTTGGGGCCCAACGTGTGGTAACCCATGGCTATCCATTTGAGTGGTTGTATTTATTGTGCACATGTATAGTTTGAAAAGTGAAACGCCACTTTTTATTTTCAACACTTATTTATTGCTTGCCAGCACCTTTTTCTTATGAAACTTTTACAACTTGCATACATGAATTATTTTACCTGAAACACTTAAAGCACACACGGGCTTACTGAGATTTTTATCTCACCACCTTTTATACCATGTTTTTAGGAAGATCCTGCTGTGGAAGTCATTAGCTAGATGTTGCCATTGCTTTGAAGGCTCATGTTATTTACTTTATGTGATGTTTTGAGAGATTGTTGCGAACAGTTTATTTGCATTTGTTCCAGTACTTATCTTTTGGGTTGTAATAAGGTTAATTTTAAAGTCTTTATTTTATTTTATTTTTATGTAACCTAGTTATAAAGATCCCTTGTCCTCTGGACGGGGCGACATCCCCGGCCCTAATAGGCCTAGGTAGTAGGGTGTTACACAGTCTGTTGGATAGGACCGAATGGCGAACAGAATGTCTATTGCTTCCACCAGTGCACAGGGACCGGTTCAAAAGGCTGCTATGGACAAGCAAGACCAACCTACAGTAGCTGTGCAACCAGGAATTTATGCGCAGAATGCCAAGAATGCGCCTGCTGGTCATGCGGTTCATAGTATGAATAGACGGGGTAGCTCAAAGGTTAGAAGCTTGGGATGTGTTCAATCTCGATCAAATTCATGTATCACCTGTCAGGTTACTCATACTTCTTATTATTTTACTTTTATCTATGCTTATAACTCTGTTGTGGCCCATAGGGCATTGTGGGAAGATATTCAATCCTTTTCTTCTGCTCTTTCTAAACCATGGATTCTTATGGGGAATTTTAATGCTTACCTACATATTGATGACAAGATTGGTGGCATTCCACCATCAACTTATGAAATGAAGGACTTCGTAGAAACTTACACTAATACGGGCCTGGAAGACCTTCCTTCAGTTGGGCAGTGTTTTACTTGGACAAATTCTAGGGTTTGGTCTAAACTGGATAGGGTGATGGGTAATGATGCATGGTTCCAATGTAATGTCCAAGCGTCTGTTAAATTCTTCCCTATCGGTTATCTGTCTGATCATTGCCCCTGCCTTTGGTCTACCATTGAAAACCATGGTGTTTCTAAGCACCCATTAAGGTTCTTTAATTTCTGGGCTGACCATGTCTCATTTTAGGATTTGGTTAAGGGGGTGTGGGTTCGTCCCTACTTAGGGCACCACCAATTTATTCTCTTTCGTCGGTTGAAAGAGATTAAGAGGGACCTGCACAGATTAAACAGAACTAAATTCTCACATTTATCTGCACGTGTTGAACAGGCAAACAAGGATGTACAGAGAGTCCAACAGTAATTAATTGAAAACCATCATGACTTGGCCCTTATCTCCAAGTTCAAAGAGTGCAAAAGAACTGCATGGTGCTTTACGGATGTGGAATTGAAGTTCTACCAGCAACTTGAAAAAGGGAAGTATATGGCCAATGCTGATAAGAATACACGTTATTTCTTTAACATTGTCAAATGGAACAAAAAAAAGGAGCTTTATCGCATCTATTCTCAAGAAGGATGGTTCTATGACTAACACTTCTATGGCTCTTGCTAATGAATTTGTTGAGTACTATCGCAATCTACTGGGGACAAATGTTAACTGCCAACGCATTAATGTAGATTATCTCCGTGCTGGCCAAATGATCCCACATGACCTCAAGAAGGACTTAATTAGGCCGGTTTCTGACCAAGATATTCAACAGGCACTATGGGACATTGGGGACTGCAAAGCACCAGGACCGGATGGGTACTCTGCATTATTTTTTAAACGGGCTTGGGGCACGGTTGCAAAGAGCCTTTGTGATACGGTCAAGGAATTCTTCTTGTCTGGTAGAACCTCAAGCAGCTCAATCATTCTGTTATCACTCTTATTCCTAAATTTGTACATGGCGTCAGCGTGGGGGACTATAGACCAATTTCTTGTTGTAATGTTGTGTACAAGATTATTTCAAAAATTTTGACAGACAGGCTCAAGATTATTTTACCTCATATTGTGGACATCTCGCAGACAGCGTTCATAAAGAACAGACTCATGGCTGACAACATCCTACTTGTTCAAGAGCTTCTGTGTACTTATTGGAGGAAAAGAGTTTCATCTCGTTGTTTGGTTAAGGTGGACCTTAGGAAGGCTCATGACTCAGTGAACTAGGCTTTCTTGCTGGATTTACTTACTGAACTAGGATTCCCACATATATTCGTGGCTTGGATTCAGCAGTGTGTGACTACTACCTCCTTCTCTGTTGCTATTAATGGTACAGTGTACGGGTTCTTTAAAGGTGAAAAAGGTCTTCGACAGGGGGATCCTATCTCTACACTCCTATTTGTTATATGCTTGGAATATTTCACTTGGACTGTCAAAGTACGTACACTTGGGACTTTGTTCTGCTATCATCCCAAATGTGAAGCATTGATGATTACCCACCTTTCATTTGCAGATGATCTTATGCTGTTTGCAATGGGTGATCATCCATCTGTTCGAATCCTCATGGACTGCCTGGATGAATTCAATAGGTGCTCGGGTCTTCAAATCAACAAGGGAAAGTCCAATATCTATATGGCTGGTATTTGTAACACAGACCAAGAGGGTCTTTTGGCTGATATAGGTATACCTATTGGAGTATTTACTTTTCGCTACCTTGGCCTACCTATCATGCATGGAAAAATCCGTCTGTCTCTCTACAGACCTTTGCTTAATAGAATTGGATCTTACATTGGCCGTTGGCATGCACGTTCACTTTCTTATGCTGGCCGCCTACTACTTATCCAAACTGTCCTTCAGGGTGTGGAATGTTTCTGGCTGTCCATTCTCCCCACTCTGGCCACAGTGACCTCTCAGCTGGATAGGATGGCTCGTGATTTCTTATGGGACTCCAAAAGATCATTAGGTACCTGGAAGGATATCTATCTACCCAAGACTGCCGGGGGGCTTGGCTTGCATCATCTCCAGACTTGGAAGGGCCGCTCTTAACAAGAATCATCTGGGATATACAATCTGAGAAACAATCCTTGTGGGTCTAATGGTTAGATCACTACTACATAAAGGGTAAATCTGTTTGGGAGATTGAGCACCATAGAGACCATTCTCCATTATTTTGTAAAGTGCTAGGAATTCGAGACCTGATACTTGAGCGAGAAAATGGTCCCCTCTCTGCATCTGTACTTCTACATAGTTGGGCTACATCTACCTCATCCTTCACTTCTTTGGCTTATGACTACCTTCAGTTACCTTCCTCGAAGGTTTCTGGGCAAAAACTATTTGGAAGTAGGGACTTACCCCCAAGCACTCATTCATGATCTGGTTGTGTGCTAGGGGGCGTTTGAAGACTAAGGATGCTCTTGTGTTCCGCTTGGATGACTTAACTTATCCTTTGTGTAAAGCACATATGGAGATGACTAATCATTTATTTTTCAAGTGCCCAGTGTCTGCATCCATCTGGATGGAAATTACACTGTGGATGGGCTTGTCGCAAGCAATGAATACAGTATGGTCTTGTCTTAGGTGGTACAAGCATGTAAACCGTGGCTCATCCTGGATAGCAAAGGCTAAGGCTACTGCTATGGCTGCCACGTTCTACTACATTTGGACTGCACGAAACAAGGCGTTGTTTGAGGGAACCGTGTGCCAACCGTCAGATGTTACGAAAAAGATAAAAACACATGTGTACACTGCTATTTCTATATTGTACCCTAATGTTCTGACTAGTTTGGAAACTGGAGTTCACGTCTGCTAGTTAATAGTCACCTTGACTATAAACTAGTAAACATTTATGTAAATTCTATTTGATCAATAAAAAACATTTTACATTGTGATAAAAAAAAAAAAAACATCTAGCATGCTTAAACATTCATAATCTCTTAAGACATGGAAAGCATACATCGATTCTCAAGGAATTTCTCAAAGCTCAATCATGATCAATCATTCTCATGCTCCAATCTCAACCCCTTCATACATATGCATATACTCAATCCCCCATTCATATTCTATCCTCTCTATCAACATCTAAGAGACATGAATCCAGAATTCAAAAGAAAGGTTAAAGAGAAATACTTGGTTGATGACTATCTCGATGAAGATTTAAGAAGATCCACGCGCTTGAAAGTCTTGAATTGTCCAAGAGAGAAGAAAGAAAACAACCATGGTTGTAGAAACCATTTCAGCCAAGAGAGAGAGAGAGAGAGAGAGAGAGAGCATTAGTATGATGTGTTAAAGGTTGAAGGAAAGAAGATGAACAAAAGTTGTTCTTGGTTACCTTAATGATGTTCTTAAAACTTCAAGGAAAATTCTGGTTTTGATCCGATTGTCAATTTTTGTTTTCGAGATTTGATGTTATAAAATCTAGAAATAGACTCTAGGGAGTATGTAGACTTGTTCTAGAGTTTTTGGGAGAGATTGGAGGTGTTTAGAGTGGTCTTTGGCTTGAAGAAAGGTAATGTGTGTTCTTGGTGTTCTTTGTAAAAATGGAGAGAATTAGAGGGGAATGGTGGATGAATTTTCTGAAGAGGATTTGACGAATGATTGTAGGAGCTCAGGGCTTTTGGTTTTCAGTTTAGGGAGGAAGAGAAAATTTTGGTTGTTTGAAATTCAAATAGAGAAATTTAAGGAGTGTTTTGAGGTGGAAGATATGTTAATAGTGTTTGATTGACGGAGGTTTCTTGGAGTTGCAAATGGCCGACTGGTTTGCTGTGTTTTGCTGAAATGATTAAGGGTTGAGGGAACTATAAGGCTGAGCGAATTTTTAAGTCCAATGGTAGAAGAATTTCCAATTATGAAGCCTAATCCAAGGGTGTTTCCATGGAGCAAATGCTGAAAATTTTGAAATTCAAATAGAAGTTTGATTGGAGTGATTGTAGGAGAAATTTGAGGTGTGGTTATGGAGTCTAGTTGTGCAAGGTCAGTGGAGGTGGTAATGGCGTTCAGTTCATGGCTTAACAAGGATTAACTTACAGAGATTTCAGGGTGGTTTTTGGACAAGGTTGGGGAGAACAAGGCTGGAATTTTTTTCTGGTTGTGGTTCGAATGATTGTAGAATTTTCTATGTAGTTTTTTTTTGCAATATTCTAGAAGATTTGCAGTGGATTTGGAGAGGTGTTTGAGGGTCCTTTAAGGTTAGTTTCCAGCCTTCTTTATGGAGGAAAAACAGAGGCAATTTACTAGTTTGAAGGCAGTAAAAACAGCTTTGATTTCAGGCTGCCATGCAGCGAAACTGTCCAGAATTTTGTTTTCTAGTTTGTACAGTTTTGTGTAGTCCAATTTTTACACTAGAATTCTAGTCTTCAAGCTAAATAAATTGGCCATTTTTCTGGTAGCAATTGAGTAAGATAGGTGGCTGAGATTTTCGAAGGTTAGGCTGTTTAAGAATCTTGAAAAATTTCAGATTTCTTTCATGGAGGATATGAACACTATGGAGTAGAGTTTGAAGGCTCAACCATGGAGATTAATTTCTCTTGGGAACCGTCCTTAACTCCTTCCATATTTTCAGTAAAATCTCCAACCTCTAAGAATCATTTTCAAAATTCAAAGGCTAAGAATCCTTGCTAGATTTTCTAGAATTAAAAACATGAATTTGGATAAATTTTGAACAAATTGAACTGGTGAAGAGATTAGGGTAAGCTAGGGAATAAAAGGACATGAGTCCTTCAAGAATTCTTTTTAGGACATAAGAATGGGATTAGGACATTCCTTTCATCTCTCCACTAGGACAACACTCCTATTTTTATTTATGGAATGCAAGATATAAAAATCCAACCTTAAATTAAAATAATCATAATAAAACTTAAATGATGGGATTTGAACTCATAACCTTAGGATTAATTTCAAAGCTCTAACCACTAAACCACAACAACTCTTGTTCTTATTTTCTCTCCCAAATATTCTTCCTATTTAATCCTAAAAAAATCTTCCTATCTTGACCTCAAGCAAAATTACCATTTTACCTTTCTTACTCCTAAAGCATAACTAAGCCTTTTAGCCTATAAATCATAATTCTAAAGCATAAAAATCATTCAAAAATATATATATTCATGCAAAATGATATGATATGCATCCCGATCCCCTTACTATAGGGTTGGCTTTAGGTGGGGTTTCACAGCGAAGACCCAAACCATCTGCGGAACGCCTGCCCTAAACTTCTCTAAGTAGGACAAGGAAACTCGGCTCAGATCCCGAGGCCCAATTGAGCTAATACCATGGAAGTATCTAGGAGTGGAGCGCAGAAGCCTCAAGTGAAAGCAAAAGTTTTTTCTCTCAACCGGAAGGAGGTTGGAGCTAATGTAGCATTGGTGGAAGTTACGTTTATTATCTAAGGTCATTCCGTTAATGTATTGATAGACCCTGGATCTATCCATTCCAATTTAAACAAGAATTGTGCATATCATTTGGGTTGGGATGGAGTGGAACTACCTTTTACTTTATTGGTGAGTACACCTTTGGGGAAGATGGTGCAAGCATATCGGTATGTGCAAAATTATAAAATTGAAGTGGGGAGAGAAAGCTTGGAGGGTGATTTGATAATCTTGGCTATTGATGATTATAATTTGATATTAGGAATGGAATAGCTAGCGAAGCATGGGGCTAGAGTAGACTGTAAGAATAAGTCGGTTCAGTTCATTAGACCAGGGTGTGATGTGTTGGAGTTCAATGGCAAGAGAGTAAAAGAATTGAAGTTTTTGATAGTTGGGGCTAAAGCTCGGAAATTCTTGAAGCAAGGATGTCAAGGATATTTGGCTTATGTGTTAAACAAGCCAAAGGACCAGTGCACTCTGGAGGATACCGAGTTGGTAAAGGATTTTTTCGACGTGTTCCCTATGGAACTCACTTCTCTACCTCCCAACCGAGAAGTTGAGTTCATCGTTGATCTAGTTCTAGGAGTGGAACCGGTGTCCCGAACTCCGTATCAGATGGCACTGGCAGAGCTGAAAGAATTGAAAGAGCAGCTGGAAGAGCTGGTGAGGCAAGGCTACATCAAACCTAGCACGTCACCCAGGGGAGCACCTGTACTATTTGTGAAGAAGAATAATGGAACTCTGAGGTTGTATATCGACTACCGGGGCTTGAACAAACTGAATATCACGAATAAATATCCCTTACTGCTGATTGACGAGCTATTCAACCAGTTGCAATGATCTAGTTGTTACTCCAAACTGGATTTGAGGCAAGGATACTATCAAGTGAGGAGAAAAGTGGAGGATATCCCTAAGACAGCCTTCAATACAAGATATGATCACTATGAGTTCGTGGTGATGCCATTCAGGGTAACCAATGCACCAGCGGTATTTATGGATTTGATGCATCGAGTGTTTCAACACTACTTGGACAAGTTACCGGTGGTCTTTATTGACGACATACTCATTTACTCCAAGAGCCCGAAGGATCATGCAGAACATTTGAAGCTAGTACTGGAGAAGCTAAGGGAGCACAAGCTTTTCGCCAAGTTTAGTAAGTGTGAGTTTTGGCTGGATAGTGTTGTATTTCTTGGCCAGGTGGTGACCAAGGACGGGATTAAGATGGACCCAGCGAAGGTTGAAGCAGTTTTAGACTAGAAGCAGCCGAAGAACATCACGGAGATTCGAAGCTTCTTGGGATTAGCTGGTTATTATAGGAGGTTTATTAAGGGATTTTCAACGCTCACATCGTCTATGACCCAACTGCTGAGAAAGGACGTACCCTTTGTTTGGAGTGAAAAATATGAAAAGAGTTTCCAAGAGCTGAAGCGAAGATTAATGACAGCACCAGTGATGAGTCTGCCAGAGGAAGATAAGCCTTACGCACTGTATACCGATGCTTCGAAAGAAGGTTTGGGGGCAGTTTTAATGCAAGACCGAAAGGTGATCGCCTATGCTTCTCAGAAGTTGAAGCCTCATGAAGTCAATTATCCCATACATGATCTAGAACTGGCTGCCATTATGTTCACTTTAAAGAAATGGCAACACTACCTGTATGGAGCGGAATATGAAGTGTTCACTAATCATAAGAGCCTGAAGTACATCTTCACCCAGAAGGACCTGAATTTGAGACAGTGAAGATGGATGGAATTTTTGGAAGAGTACCATTGTCCTATTAACTACCATCCCAAGAAAGCTAATGTTGTTGCTGATGCCCCGAGTAGAAAATTCAAAATGGCTAGGCTAAGAGTGCAGGAGGTTCAAGTGGTTCAAGATATATTGGATAGAGAAGCGAAAGTGCAAGAGGAGAGAATTGTTGTTAGCAATCTGAAGTTGATGCCAGATCTAAGGCGGGATATTATTGAGGCCCAACAAAGTAATGCAGAATTTTAGCTTTTCAAGGACAAGGAGCTCAAACAGCAAGGCAGTGAATTCTGGTAAGACGAAGCGGGAGTTTTGTACTTCTAAGATCGTTTGTGTGTACCCGATGAGCACCAGTTGAAGGGCAAAATTTTGGAAGATGCGCATAAGAGAAATTACGCTGTTCATCTGGGAGAGGTCAAAATGTATCAAGATCTGAAAAAGGTTTATTAGTGGCCTGGAAGGAAGTAGAATGTGGTTAAATATATCTTAACGTGTTTCACCTGTTAGAAAGTCAAGAAGTCAGTAGGATTGTTGCAACCATTACCAGTACCTAAATGGAATTGGGAAGAGGTGACCATGGACTTCGTTATCGGACTCCTTATGGTAAGGACTCAAAGGGACGGCATATAGGTGGTGATGGATCGATTGATCATATCCGCTCATTTCATACCAATGAATGTTAAGGATTCCATTGAGAAGTTGGCTCAGACCTATGTGTGGGAAATAGTCAGACTGCATGGGGTGCCTTCAAGTATTGTGTCCGACCAAGATTTACAACCCGATTTTGGAGCAAGTATCAAGAATAGATGGTTTCTAGTCTGAAGTTCAGTACGACAGCGCATCCGCAAACCGATGGACACTCAGAAAGAGTTATATAGATATTAGAGGATATGCTGAGAGCCTGTGTACTAGATTTCGGGAATAAGTAGATCAAATTTGTGCCGTATGCAGAGTTATCCTACAATAACAGTTATCAAGCTTTGATTGGAATGGCTCTATATGAAGCACTGTATGGACATAAGTGTCAGGTATCGCTATACTGGAGTTGGTCGGAGGATGGCCATATAAGCAAATCGGGAGAAGTCTGTGTTCAAGAAATGTTGGACAAGGTCTCAGGGAAACGTTGCAAGCAGCCCAGAGTCGACAAAAGAGCTATGCAGATAATAGGCAAAGAGAGTTAGAATTCTATGTGGGAGACAGTGTATTCCTAAGACTGACACCGAATAGAGGAATTCTGAAGCATCCAAAAGGTGGGAAGCTGAATCCAAGGTATTTGGGACCATTTCTAATAAAAGAGAGAATTGGGCTGGTGGTGTATCGATTGGATTTGCTAGATGGGTTGACGGGAATTTACGACGTATTCCATATGTCTCAGTTGAAGAAGTACAATGCCAATCCCGGACATGTTTTGAATGATGAGCCGTTAGTTTTGCAACCCGGCTTGAGTTATGTGGAGAAACCTGTGAAAATATTAGACCGAAGTATCAAGACTCTCCGGAACAAGCAGATTCCAATAGGAGCATCATGGCACGCGAGATGCAACCTGGGAAATAGAAGAGTGGGTTAAGCAGAAGTATCCCGATCTAAGATAGAGGTATGCCTGAATTTCAGGACGAAATTCTCCTAAAGAGGGGAGGATGTGAAACCCCACATAAATCTAACCCTAGAGTAAAGGGGTAGAGATGCATATCATATCATTTTGCATGAATATATATATTTTTGAATGATTTTATGTGTGTTTTAGAATTATAATTTATAGGCTAAAAGGCTTGGTTATGCTTATTGAGTAGGAAGGGTAAAATGGTAATTTTGCTTGAGGTCAAAATAAGAAGATAGCTTGAGGATTAAATAAGAAGAATATTTAGGTGAGAAAATAAGAACAAGAGTTGTTATGGTTGAGTGGTTAGAGCTTTGTGAATTAATCTCTAAGGTCATGAGTTCAAATCCCATCATTTAAGTCTTTATCATGATTATCTTAGTTAAGTTTAAATTTTTGTTTCCTTGCATTCCATAAAAATAGGAATGTTGTCCTAGGGGAGACATGAAGAGAATGTCCTAATCCTATCATCATGTCCTAAAAATAATTCTAGAGGAATTCTTGTCCTTTTTATTACTTCTAGTTTGTCCTAACCTCTTCACAAATTAGATTTGTTCAAAATTTATCAAAATTCATCTTTAAAATTCTAGAAAATTCAGCAAGGATTTCTTGCCTTTGAATTTTGAATATGAATCTTGGAAGTCGGAGAATTAACTGAAAATAGGAGAAGAGTTAGGGAAGGTTTCCAAGGAAAATTAATCACCATGGTTGAACCTTCAAACTTATCTCCATAGTGTTCATATTCTTCATAGAAGAAATCTCGAAATTTTTTAGATTCTTGTGCAGCCTAACCTTTGAAAATCACAGCCAAATTTCTTACTCATTTGCTGCCAGAAAAATGGACAATTTATTTAGCTTGAAGACTGAAATTCATGTGCAAAAACGGACTGCACAAAAACTGCACAAACCAGAAAAAAATTTTGGGCAGCTTCGTTGATGTTCAACCAGAAAATGGAGCTGTTTCTTCTGCCATCAAGCTAGAAAAAATCCTCAATTTTCCTCCATAAAGAAGGATGGAAACCAGCCTTAAAGGACCCTTAAAAACCTCTCAAAACCCTCTACAAATTGGGCTGGATGGCAGAAAATTTCCAGCTTTGTTCCCTTCAAGCCTTGGCCAAAAACCACCCTCAAACCTCTATAAATTAACCCTTGATTAGCCATGAACTAAACACCATTTACCTCTCCACTTACCTTGCACATTTGGACTCCATAACCACACCTCAAATATCTCCTAAGATCACTCCATTCAAACTTCAATTTGAACTTCAAAAATTTCCAGCATTTGCTCCATAAAAACACTCTTGTACTTGGCTTCATAACTAGGAATTTCTCTGCCATTGAGCTCTAAATTTTGGCCATCCTTAGAGCTATATTAACATTCATTCACTTCAGCAAAACCAAACAGTCCAGCCGGCTCTATTGCAGCTCCAACAAACCTCCATCAATCAAACACCATTAACATATCTTTTACCTCAAACCACTCCTCAAATCACTCCATTTGAATTTCAAAAAATCATATTTTTCTCTCCCTTTCTAAGCTGAAAATCGAATCCCCTGAATTCCTTAAACCATTTGACCAACATTCTCCAAAAATTCGTGCATATTCTTTCTCAAATTCTCTCCATTTTCACCAAGAACACCAAAAACACACAGTACCTTTCTTCAAGCCAGAGACCACACTAAACACCTCCAATCCCTCTCAAAAACTCCATAATAATCCTACATACTCCCTAGAGTTAATTTCTAGAATTTATAACATCAAATCTCGAAATCAAAATTTGCCATTCGGATCAAAACCAGTTTTTTCCCTTCAAGTCTCAAGAACATCATCAGGGTAACCAAGAACAACTCTTTTGTTCATCTCCTTCCCTTCAACCTATAACATATCATGTTAATTCTCTCTCTCTCTCTCTCTCTCTCTCTCTCGCGGCCGAAATGGTGGTTACAACCATGACTGTTTTTCCTCCTCTCATGGACAAAACAAGGCCCTCAACCGCGTGGACCTTCTTGAATCTTCATCACAGCAAAGATAATCAAGTATTTCTCCTTAAACCTTCCTTTTAATTCTGAATTCTTGTCTCTTAGATGTTAGTAGGGAGAATATAACATGAATGGGGGATTGAGAATATGCCTATGAATGAAGGGGTTGAGAATAGAACATGAGAATGGATGATCATGATTAAGCTATATGGAATTCCTTGACAATCGATGTATGTTCATCTTGTCTTAAGAAATTATGAATGTTTAAGCATTCTAGATGTTATGACACCTTTGGTGAATAGGATTTTTATGCTCTTATCTCCTTTGAGGCCATGATTATGATTATGCTTATGCTTAGTAGAGATTTGGCCATGTGATAGTACGTATGGATTTAAACCTATGTTCATGAATGGATTAATTTTTGTTGTTTGATGTTGGAGAATGTGTTCATGATTCTTATTAGCACTAGGAAAATTATGATCATGATCTTATTGATCCTAGGTAATTTTAATTAACAAAATTTATTAGCTTAATTAAAACTATTACTATATTTTTCCTCTAAAGGCTATATTTTTCTCTAAGGATTTCGAAATTCCTAGGAAGTTTTAGAAATGGAATATTAAATGAAATAGTGATATTTTATTAGCCAAATAAATGATATATTTTATAAAAAATAATATATATATATATGTATAATAATAAATAAAAACTTTTATATAAATAATAATAAGTAAAATATTAATGACCTTGTAGACTATATATTCATAAATATTATTTATAATAAAATTTATTTGTTATCAATTAATCAAAATTTAGTAAAATTTATTTATTATTAATTATTTTATATCTATTAATTATTAATTAAGAGATTAGTAATAATTTATTATTTATTTTAATAATACTATTTAAAAATTTCCATATATTAATATCAGTTAGGACTTAGGATTCTTCAATAATTAAACCCTAGTTTATTTATTAATAATAACAGTCAAGATTTATTATTTGAGATTATAACTAATTAGTAATTACTTTATAACCCACAGTTATTTTAACTTATCAAGTTGGACTTATTTTATAAATTTTTTTATCAACTAGCCTTAAAGTATAGGACATTAAGGTCATGATTGTAATTGGCTGAACTAGGAATTATTTATGTAAGGAAAGTATAGCTTGAGTACAACCTTATATCTTGTGTTTACCCCATGCGAAGTTATGTCAGTTGTGAAAGATTTTTAAAATTTGAGCAAACAAAGGATCAGGTAAGCTCTTGCATGAACTTATTTGAAGACAAAAAATTACTGTGGCAAGCTAACTGCGATGTGTATGGATACTCATTTTGTAAAGGCAATTAAGGACTGTTTTCCTTTTTATTTCAGTCAAGCAAATCATTTGAAAAATAAAACGAGCAGATTTACACAAAATACTAAACTCTGTCTAAAACCCAACTTTGACAATAATTTTAGAAACTCTTAATTGCTATTTCCATGTAAATCAATGTATGATCAATTTTCTCCCAAGTGGGACAATCAACGTTGAGTACTAAATAAAGGTAGACTACCAGAACTAGTCTTTGAAGGATTAGGGTAAGTCTCTTAGTAAGTGGCCACCTCTGAAGGGTGAGTCCTTCCTGGATAGGATGCCAGTCCGATAGGTCATGTCGGTCCGAGCTAACAAGTTTCAGTCATATGGACTGTGTGTTTCTGGAGTGGACAACCGGTAAGTTTGGATGTAGAGATGGAGGAGTATCTCACCCAGTAGGCCGTATACCTACCTTTTGTCAATTTGCACAAAGTGTGGCATTTTGACCGTTATATGGTCATGATGCCCAACGTGTGGTAACCCATGGCTACCCCTGTGGGTGGTTGTATTTATTGCACACTGGTATGGTTTGAAAAGCAAAACACTACTCTTTATTTTTAACATTTATTTATTACTTGTCAGCACTTTCTCTTATGAAATTTTTACAACTTGCATACACGAACTGTTTTACCTAAAATACTCAAAGCACACATGGGCTTCCTGAGATTTTTATCTCATCACCTTTTATGCCATATTTTCAGGTCGATCCTACCATGGAGGTGAATAGCTGGATTTGTTGCCTATTCTTTGAAGGCTTTATGTTATTTTTCTTATGTGTTGTTTTGAGAGATGGTAGCAAACAATTTATTTTGGACTTATTCATGTATTTTTGGGTTGTAATAAGTTTAGTTTTAAACTATTGCTTTTATTTTCCTTTATGTGACCTAGTTATAAAGATCCCTTGTCCTATGGATGGGGTGACATCCCCGGCCCTGTCGGGCCTTAGTAGTGGGGTGTTACACTTTGGCCCATTCTCCTTTTCCTGAAAAATGAGTTTTAGTCATTTTACCTAGTAAATAAGATTCGCATGTGCCATATGATTTATAATCAAATGACCTTAAGTCACCAAGCTTGTGTAACTTAGAAACACGATTTTCGTTTACATGGCCCAAACGACAATGCCATATGTAAGAGGTGTTAGAGTTATAAATTTTAGGTTTCTTATTATTTATATTGAGAATTGAATTATTCAAGTCTAAAGCATATAAACCATTAACCAGAGTTGCTAAACCATAATGAATATCATTCAATGAAAAAGAACAACATTTATTCTTAAATATCAAATGAAATCCATTTAAGTCTAAACATGGAACTGAGATAATATTTTTCATTCAAACTGGTACATAATAATAGTTTTGTAGTTCTAGAACTAATCCCGAAGGTAAGTTCAGCTCGTATGTCCCCACAGCAAGTGCAGCAACCGTTGCCCCATTTGCAGTACGTAGGTCCACATCACATTTCTCTAGCCTTTTGTTGCTCTTTAGTCCCTGCAAGTTATTGCATAAATAAGATCCACGTTTAGTATCTAATACCCATATCTCATTTCTAAAGGCAATATTTATCTCAATCATAAACACAGTTGGAGTAGAAGTAGAAGTTCTTGTAAGCTTCTCCTTCTACTTCTTATCCTTGACGGTCTCCAAGTAGGCTTTGCAATTATGCTTCCAGTGGCCCATCTTGCCACAGTGAAGGAATGGGCTCTTGGCGGCAGCGTCCTTCTTGTTCACACCACATTTGGGCTTCATAGGAGCCTTCTTCTTCTTTTGAACTTTTTTCTTAGAAGAAGAAGATTCTACCATTAAAATTGCATTGGAATCCTTCTTCATGGAGGACTCCGCAATTTTGAGAAGATTGATCAACTCAGGAATAGTAGACTTAATCTTGTTCATCTGATAGTTAATCACAAATTGTGAGAAACTATTAGGCAAAAATTGCAGAATTAAGTTAATACTAAGTTATGGTCTATCGTGAACTCAAGTGATCCAAGCTTCTCTATCAAGCCTTGCATCTTCTGCCCATTAGTGACCACAGAAGAACCCTCTGCTATTTTACAACGGAATAGTTTCTTTGAGATCTCGAATCTCTCAGTTCTGGCTTGGGCATCAAATAGCTCTCGAAGATGTTGTATAATCGATTGAGCATCCATATGCTCATGCTATTTTTTGCAGCTCGTGAGTCATAGATGTCAGCATAATACATGATGCTGTATCACTGTTCTCCTTGTGCCTTTTGTGGACAGCATGCTCATTAGCATGAGCATCTTGAGCTAGTGGTAGTGGAATAGGAGCATCTAGCACGTAGAATAACTTTTCCAATTTGAGAACGATTCTCAAATTTCAATACCAGTCGACGTAGTTTGATTTGTTTAACTTGTTGGTTTCCAAGATGCTACGTAGGTTTAGGTTTGTTGACATGATGCAAGTGTCCTAGATATAATGATAGAGAGGATTAGATACTGTATATTCACATGAAATGAAATAATTAGAACTTCAATTAAACGCATTTTTACTCCACTATTTTACTCAAACCAATAGCCCCCACTACTGATTCGGAAAAGCTCATTGGAAGCTTTCCTAGTGGACCGGTATCCAAATTCCTCAAGAATAACCTTAGGTTTGCCCAACAAACCACCCTTGAGTTCATTGGTAGGTATCCAATACCAATTACATCGTATGTAACTATCGAATTATTGGGTGATTAACAGCTTTTAATCTTAAAGCCTTTTGGGCTACTCCAACTTTTCCTCTAAATTTCTTTATACTTGAGTTTGCCCAACCGGGATAAAGAATTTAGTTAAACCCATCCCATTAATCAGGAATTTAATTCCAAAGAAATTTAACTCCATAGCTTGAACATGCTCGATGTCAAGTAGGCATGGGTTTGCCCAACAACTTGGTCTCGAAAAAGGACTCTTGTTCTTACTATATTAACGGAAGGAATTAGGTTTAATATTAATTGAGGGATTTGTTTCTTTTAGTGATTTCAATAAATGACATGCATAAAAATCAATAAATTACAAAATTGATAATCATGTTAATAAAGTGATTAAGTGGTATGGTTATGGACTTTACCCTAAATTAATTTCTTTAAGCCATAAAAGAAATTAATATAGTTAACACTATGTGTTCATGCATGATTTAAGTAAAAGGTCTTACCTTCTCGCCTTGTTTCGGTTGCCATCTCCAAAATAGAATAACTCTACTTCTATCTGACCTATGTAAACTAATTACATAATTTCCTAAAGAGAGAAAACTTCGAGTTACATTCAAAGGGAGTTAGATGATAAGAGAATTACACAAGAATTCTATAGAAGGTAGGAGACGCAGGCCCTATTTCATAAAAAACCAAAACTGTAAAATGCATGAATAGATATAATTGGTTTTAGTCCACAACCATCCACCATGCCATTACTTATGCTTAAACAAAATAAACATATAATTTTTATTATTCCAAAATCACTATTTTGGAAATATAAAATAAATTCTAAAATTAATATTGTAGAAAAATACATTAATTTTAAATTTCCAAAATCATTATTTTGAAAAAAATAAAATTGTTTGTCTCAAAACTAATTTTGAGAAAATGTTTTTGCGTCCCGTCTCTGGTAGTGATAATGGCGGTCCCACTAGCCGATCAGCGGGTGGGGGGTCAAGGGGGCAGCACCCTTTGAAATAAAATTTTATTTAACTGCCTCTCATCATATAAGATTTTCCCTTTCAAATCCTGCCTTTTTTTTTTTTTTTGGAACATCCAAATAGAGCAGAACCAGTGCCGGTTTGGAAGCCAGAGCCAGCGCTGGCTACGGTCTGGTTTTTAAGGAAAAAAAATTTCCAGAAACGATTTTTGGACGTTCGCGAAATAGCATGGAACTGGCGCCAGTTGTAGTCGGGAACAAGGTGGTGATTTTTGAAAATTTTTCAGAAACAGTTTCTGGTGCCTTCTTCTTTTGCAAAATTTTAGTGAGAACAATTCTCAACAGTATTTTCTATTTTGAAGCTCAAAACAACAATCAATTTGTTAGTTTAAACAAAACCAAAACAGAAAACTAGGATGAAACGGAAGGCAATCAACCATGTTCAAGAAAATGATTTTCTACAAAAAAACTTGTAGCACATAAAGAAAGCATCTTTCGAAATATGTTGTAACTTTTACATAATCATATTTTGCTATAGACCCAACCTACAATGCTCAAAACAATTTCGACTCGAGTGAAAATGGTTTTCACAGCAAACAAGGACAGACACGAATTCATGAAAATAGCTTTCCATGCCAAAAACAATGTCTGCAATCCACACATAGCATGTCTCTGATACCACTGTTGAGTATCTCACGCATATCATATATGGCACAGTGGAAAAATAAGAATGAGATACCAACTCAGGATCTGTATATGTGTGGAAAACAAGACATATAGAGAGCAAAGGTAACAGCTTTTTACCATTCTTTGATCGTCTGAAGAACAAAAATTTTTCTTCAAGTCGAGGCGCGATCCAGCAATCCTCTTGATCAACCACCATAAGAGTTGAACGTCCAACTACTATAATCACAGTGAGTGATTATCTCTAACAAAAATCCACAGGGAGGAACACTCAAGCACCAAGATTTCTATGCTAGCAGAAACAACAATGGCGGCTAGGGTATTAACGAGAGAGAGAAGAAAGAATGTTGTGAGTTGCCCAGGTTTGGAGTTGTTTTTCATGTCTTTTTCAGCCAAAGAATTTCATGCATATATCTGCCATATATTATACACACAAAAATTGCAGAAAATCATCCAATTGAGAATTCTAAAACAGTTAGAATTCCCTAATTGTAATCAGAAACATCATGTTCTCACAATTACAATTTGGATAATAAATTATAACTAATTATAATTTGGCCACGACAATTTATCTTTCTTGCAATTAACCCCACTATGTTATCAAATAACATCTGGAGTATAAAATCCTCTTTGTGTGTGACCCACTAGGTTTCCCAGTTAATTGGTAGCGAATATGAATTAATCCAAACGTCTTTGAGATTAATAATCCATAATTAATTAGAATTAATCATATTGATTCTAATCAGGATTGGTTTATTAATTCATCAATTAAAAAACCTATATTCTCATATCATGAGTGGTATCTACCAACATATCATGACCACCCAAGAGTCTAGGAAGTCAAGTGGCTTGACATGAACCCTTCAGCAATAAACTACATGCAATTAACTCCTTTCACCATACAATATCTCATTCGGTTTGGAAGACGGAATTAGTACCAACCCCCTCCAGAATATATATTAATTCTGGACCGAATATAATAGTACTTGTACAAGGAACCTACTACTCTAGATGTGTATCAAATGGAACTGTTTCCAATACACAGTCGCCTTGGCGAAGGACATCTCGAGTAGTAATTCCTACATGTGGCCGTGAGATATTTGCCCCTACTATTAGGAGTGGTAAATCCTTTATTGACCTTCTCAACTACTTTCATTTACCTCACAATATACCCAATATCCATCCCATAGATGGCCCTCGATCTGGCTCCAGAGATTGGAATCAAAGCACAATGCTCAGCAAACAAAGTACCTTGGAGATCTCAAGTCTGAGGATACTTGTACGTTTGCAATATTAAGATTATATCACTGGCACTAAATAGTTATTCATGTGATTATCTCATAGTTAGGTCATCCAATGAACTTGTTCTATTAACAAGCATCCATGTGTCAACTTTGAGTATCTCAATACTCACAGATATGAGAACCACCGCCTGATCAAATTAAGAAGTCTAACACATGCTAGTCTTAATGCATTAAAGATATTCTGTTTCATCTTTCTTTTTTCTTTGTCTTTTCTTCTTTCACAACTCCATCTTAACACATGATACAAGACTGAAAGTAACTAGTCATGGCATTTACACAAGCATTCTCCCTCATAATTCTTCTACTTGTACTTTTATCCATCAAGAGCAATCAAAAATTCAGAAGGTAAATCAAACACTCAGAAAGAAGTAATGGACAATGTATGATAATGGGTTTAAGAAAGAAATTAACAATTTAGGCTCAAAATAGGTAGTAGAAATAATATAAAATAGGCAGGCTTGAAAAGCTCAAACTTTCCAAAGAAGGCCTATTACCATCATTCCTAAGTTAAATCATAAATGTCTTTCTTATTTCGCCTTGAGAGGTATTCAAGTAAGTTCTAGAATACTCAATGAATTTTAGCAGAAAAACAGGTTTAAGAACAATGTAAAGCATTTGATGTAATACCCCGCCCAAAACCACCTTTGACTATGGGGAAAAGTCATGCATTGCATAGCATTTCGCATTTTATGTGGTAGCTTAGAATTATTTTATTTGCATGGATGCATGTGAATTTTTCCGTTGCTTTTGCATTTAAATTAATTGATGTGAAATAGTTGTGTTGTTAAAGATTTGGATAAGGGAGGTTTGGTCAAAGATTTGGAAGGATAAGTATTGGGGGGTGGTGAGAACTGATTGTAGAAAAAATTAGTATTGGAGTTGTTTTGGAATAGCAAGGAGGTTGGTGATTTCCTTTGGTAACCCGAGTTCGAATCCTACCTTTTGTGAAGTTAGTTTCTCTTCTTGAAAATTCCTTTCCTTAGAGTTTCCATGTCTTGGCCGAAAAAGATCTAGCAAACCTAGAGAAATTTTAGTGTCATTACTCCAAGGAAATAAGTCTCTATATTTATTTCCTAAATTTAAGGACCTTGATGTGAATAAAGTTCACTTTTAATTTTCAGCTTTTATTCCTTAGGATTTTCGGAAAACCCCTAGCTAATAATTAAAATTTTAGCTTGAATTTAGCTAGATAGATCTTGCCATGGATAGTTGGAATTAATGAAGCATTTTTCTAGTAGGAAACCTTGTTGATTTTAACCCTAGAACCTAAGCTAAAAATCTGGAAAAAAAATTCCAGCAAGTGCCGCCACTTTTTAGACGAATTTTAGCTCAACTTAAACTCTTCCAAAGCTAGGAAATCTTATCCTAAATCCTTTATCAAATCAGATTTTTATTGCAATCCTAATTCGACTAGGATTTTCTTCCTAAACCTAGTAGAATTTCGGCAGCTTTGTGTTAACACAAGCTGTCCGAAATTCCAACACCTTTAAGTACAATCCAACCCTTCAAACCCTAGCTCAAATCCCCTAAAACATCTTCCATCAATTCAGATTATCTTTGCTGTGCAAAACGAAATTTTACTCACACAAATTCTAGAATTTCGGCCAGCTAGGAAACCAGGATTTTCAACAGCTTTGTACAGAAAATTTCGGCCAGCCTTGTACTCCTATTCCAACCGAAATTCTGCACACAAACACACCGAAAAACCCCAGCTGATCAAGCTATTTTTCAGAGCCTAAAACCCTCATTTTTTCTCTGGAAATTTTGGCAGAACCACAGCTAAAACAGTCCAGAAATTCTTCCTCTCCTGTTCAACAATTTCGCACAGCAAAACTACTGCACGCGCACAGAAATTTCAGCCCTAAAAACCTTCGCAAACTCTTCTTTGTTTGGCCCAAAATTCTGAACACAATTAGCCCTTCTCTTGAGTAATAGTTCGGCCAGCACAAGGGAGCAAAATTGCAGAATATTTTCTCCCTTAAACCCTCTCAAAGTCGGCAGCAAGAAGGCACTCGTGAGCTGCAATTTTCGGCCTTGCTGTCCAAGAAACCCAAAGTCATTGGGAGTCTTTCTAAACATCACCATGTAACCCTAAACCAATCTTCTCTAACTCTAAATCATAGCAGCAGTCTATCCTCTCCATTCTACACAAAAATTCCAGCAAGAACTCCACAGCAAATTTTCGAAAACCTCAAGAACAACACCTAGCAAAAACCGATCACCTTCTAAGGTAAGCAAAAACCATCTCAACTTCTTGATTCCTTTCTTCCATCAATTATCTTCCTTTTCTTCTTTGGAATCATGCCATCTCAAGGCTAATTTCATCTCTTTATGCATTCTCGGTCACAAGGAAGGAAAAAGGAGACAACTTTTCTTTTCTAATCCAACGAACTCGGGACAACCACCATAGGGGCATTGGGATCTTGCTACCCGGTTGTTGTAAGGTACGGAAATTCTTACCCTTAATGCCGGAATTAAGGTTTAAGGTAGTAGATGATGTCTATTACCTTGTTGAATATATGGTCATAGTATATGATCTTAGGGGATTGTGAATTGTTATGAAAATAAATGAGTTTGGCACATGTTCGAATTAGTTGAAGCCCTAATCATGATATTATATGGTTTAGATCAGGAGGATAATTGAGGAAAGCAAGCTATGAATTTATCTCGTTTATCTGAGGCATATCAAGTAAGTCCTTGCATAAACTATTTTGTTAAATGTTGTGATGGCAAGTCTATGTTGTGAAGCTTTGTAAAGCTATTGTTGAACTATGTTTGCTTGGGTTGTAAACGTGGATATTTATTCTTTCAACGGTTTTGTAAAACTAACGATTTTATCAAGAAAACTATTCGTTTCCTTAAACTTTTAGAAATCTCTTTTAAAGAAAATCACGTTTTACAAAGCCAAGGTTTGGAAATATTGTGAATCTGGAATTGACGGATATGTTCGTTGAGTAGTTAATAAGGGTAGGCTAACAATACTCGTCTTGGAGGGCTAGAGTAAGTCTTCTGGCAGGAGGCCACCTCCAGAAGATAAGCTCTGCTTGAAAAGGCGACAGTATTGGTTGGTCAAGCCAGTCCAAGCTAGCATGTGTACCTAGTAAGGTATTATTTATTTTCCCGGCATGGACACCCGGATGGTTTTGTTGGGTGTAAAGAATGAGGAGTATCTCACCCGGTGAGCTGTACACACACCTTGATCAGAACGCCCAACGTGTGGTAATTTGGTCCGGATAAGGTGCACAAAGTGTGGTGCCTTGGCCATTTTGTTCTCATGGAGCCTAACGTGTGGTGACATGACTGTTTATTTGAGTGGATGATTGTTTTGTGTAAAGTATGATTATAGAAAAACCCACTCTTTAAGAAAGAGAAATTATTTATGACTTGCCAAATATTTCTACAAATGTTTTCCACTTTGCATACACGTACAGTTTTAAACACCATGTGCACACACAGGACTTACTGAGATTTATTCTCACACTGTTTTACATCATGTTTTCAGGAGATAGACTGTGCTGAGTCAGCGGGGCATTGATAGTTGAAGCTTTTCTAATTATTGTCTTCTTTGCTTAGGAGACATTTGTTGTTTAAGCTGTTGAACGATTAATTGTTTTTATTTCGTTTTGCTCCAAGTCGAGCCTGATGTAATAAGAGTATTTCTTTATTTATCTAAGTTGAATCTCTTAGAGGTTACCTTTGTATTTTATACCTCATTTTAAAGACCCCTTGTCCTATGGGACGGGGCGACATCCCCGCCCTTTTAGGGTACGTAGTCATGGGGTGTTATATTTGATCGAAAACTACTTAGTCCAAGTGCGTGCAAAAAGTCATGCATAAGCCACAAATGATATAGCATATATGCTCTATGATCTAGCACAAAGTCATGCATTAAAAATGCATCTTGAAAGCTAAAAAAAATCAGAAAAAATTTTTGATAAATTTGCTCAAAAGGTTTAATGAATTTCAAGAAGAATGGAGCATAGAAGAATTCCAATTCTAACCACTCCCCTACACTTAAAATGGATATTGTCCTCAATAGCCAAACAAATAGAGCAAGGAATATTGCCACGGTACCAAAAATAACGGGGAAAAAGAGAAGAAAGAAAATACTTCCATAGTATTGTGCATTCTCATACAAAAAAGTGTTGAATTCCAATAGAAATGAGCATTGTCGGAGCACCTAGAAAGAAAAATACACAAAAGAAACACACCAAAGTATAAAAACTAGAAAATAAAAATAAGCAAAAAGTAAAGAAAATAGTATGAAAAGAAAAACATATACGACAAATTTGTGGACAACCCAAGAAGTGTTATTTTGCAGTGTTAAAGAGCATATCCATCTGATCTGTGTTGTGAAGAATTACAAAAATGAGTCCCCATATCACTAATGAGCACCTTCAGCACACCAAAATAGGTGAAAAGTTTTTTTCAGATATTTTACCACAAACTTGTTGAAAAGAACTTAAAGCTCAAAATAGAAGATAGACATGATGAATGTAGAATGAAGAGGGGTTTTTGAAAAATAGAAGGTTTATGAAAATAATTTTCCTCACTACAACAAAACACATAAACCTTTTTCCCTAACATTTTGTTAGAGAGACAAATATTTTTGTCAATATATAAGTTCACATGATCTCTAACGAATGCATCAAACTTGAAATTATCTTTTAACCCTTTAAAAGAATGTTCATAATTAAAATTCCCCTTTAAACTTAGTATTTGAGTTCTTAAAGATGAGATCAAGAAATCTATATTCTTTTTATATATCTACGAATACCAAGTTACCTCCCTTTGAAAAAGGTGAAGGGTAGAAATTACCACTATCCTCCAAGGACTTCTTATGATGTAGCGTTGAAAGATCCAACTCCTTGAGGCATGATAAATCTAACACATCATCATTTGGACCCTTGTTCTCTAAGAATTGAGAGGAACCTAAAAAATCATGTGATAAAGAGAGATTAGAATTATTAGCATGTAGAGTAGAATTGAATACCTCACTTTCCACATTGGATAATTGGTTCTCATATCCTCTCTCATTTCCTTAGATATTCTCTTGTTCAAGCATATGGGTCTTTATGGCATCCTCAACCAACTTGGCTAGTTGTGTTCTTTGATAGCTTAATCGTTGGGCTACTTCTTTATGCCACTTAATAGAGGAATTTGAATTGGCGACAAAAGAATACATTGAGGCTTCAAGTGACATCTCACAAAAAGCATCGATTCGAGATTGCAACTTTGCCAAATTCTCATCATTGTAGCTCCTTTAATCTTGTGCCCAAAAGTAGTTGTCCATAATGATGTCAATCTCGCGCTCAAAGAAAAACAAAAATCAAATCGAAAATAAAAATAAAAAAATAATTAAAAGAATAAAGAAAAGAAAAAAAATAAAAAGTAAAAAACAAATAATAGAAAAATAAAGAAAAGAAAAACACACGTATTCCTAAACTATTTAAATACAAAAGTTAGTGGTATTTATAGTATAACATGAAGTATGTTGGTCAATTAAGTCCCACAATGTTACAAATAACAAGATATAACACCGATTTACACAAAGAACATATACACATATTTACATATAGATATATAAACATATAAACATGGTTAAATCAACAAAATCCAAGCTTTCATGATATTGTTCCCCGACAACGACGCCAAAAACTTGATGTTAAATTAAGTTTTTCAAAACACCTCCATGATGAAATAGAAAAATATCCTAATCCCCGGTAACGGCGCGAAAAACTTGATGTGTTTGAATTTGGGTATAAAAATCATATAAAAATAAGTATATTCCCAATCAAGTTTAAATTAAAATGTTAACCTCAAATTACACATATGAGCAGGCGTACTCATCATTAAGCATAGCATAGGGTTTAAACCGAGTATTGATCCCCAAGGAACAAGCATGCATTAATCCACTTTCTTTCATTATTTAACCGACTCAATAAAGTGAAAAAGAATAAAAATAAAAATAAAATAAAATAAAAGAATATATACATGTCAAGGATGGAAAATTATGTAACTCAAAACATTATTTTGACAAACATGACTTTAAAGTACCCAATCATTATCATAACTAATTATTCTCTAGGCAACATGAAGGATTAAGATAGATTCACTTCTTTTCCAATCCATGAAATCACTATCTTCTACACAAATTAGCATCACATATCCTGTCTCAACTAATTCACCCAAAAAATGCATTAAACACAATCCTTGATTAAATTTCCATGTCCTAGCAAACTTAAAACATGAAATTATCCAATGAATCCATATCCTGGCAGACATCAATTAACATTTAATTACCATGTTCTTAGCAATTAACCCATTTTCCAAACAAGTTAATAGACAACAAATATGAAATTAATGAATTGAGACTACCATTAACCCCTTTTCCAAGCAAGTTAATAGAAAGAAACAACAAATTAATCTCGTAATCAGCATAAGTAATTAAATACAAAGAATTACAATCAATTAATCAAAAGATCAAAGTAACCCTAAAAATCATGAATACCTAAAACAATGTTAAATTATAATAAAACAATTAATACATCATTATTCAAGAAAAGAAAACAAAATTAAAAGAAAGCACTCATAGACAAGCCTCCTTCTTCTTCCTCCGTAGACTCTCTTACACAATCCTTCTTGATTTGATGAATTCCTCCATTAATTTGAGTTTTCTATTTTTCTCTTCGAATTCTCCCTTTTAGCTTGTGTTTTCCCTCTATTTATAGGCTTTAGAAATGCTTAAATTCGTTCATATAGGGTTTCTGGCTGAATAGAAGTAGGAAAATACCAAAACTCTGCAAATTGCCAAAAAATGCTCACAAAAATTGAGGCACTGCCTTTTTATCAGTGCATAGCCAGTGCCGCCTATCCTACCTAGGGTCGGCGCCGGTTGTGTTCTGTCCCTCTATCTGTTCACCGATTTTTCTCAATTTTCGTGCTAATTCTTCTAGATTGTAGCTGGCGCTGCCTCTAGGCTTCCAACCAGTGCCAGTTGTGTTCCACTGATTTTTATTGTCTCGAAGTGCATGCCAATAGCACGTGGCTAACGCTGCCTCTCTTTTCCTAGTCGGCACCGCCTCTAGTTTGTTTTGGCGACGATTTTGCTTTATTTTATTCCTAAAATCTAAAATAATGCACAAAATATCTTTCGAAGGGTAAAATCTCAAATATGAAGGAATATGACCAGTTATTGCACAAAACGTATCACAAAATAGCCTCAAATAACTAGAAAATATATGACTAATTTACGTTCTATCAAGGAGTGATAATCCCCGTTCCTTAAGGTTCTTCAATAATTGTAAATGATACTAAACTACACGATAGGTACACTTGCCTCTATATGTGTTTGTTGTATGATACTATTTGGCATTTTAAATATTAAAACTTCTATATATGGAGTATAATGATTGAGGTTTTTCTTACACATGCAAACACACACATCAAGTTTTTTGCGTCGTTACCGAGAATTTGCAATATTATGAAAATACTTGAGTCTTGTTGATTTAGTTATGTATATATTTGCAAATACTATATAAATATTTGTTTTCCTAGTTGTGTATAGTACTAACCATTGCTTATATATAAGCTTCTTTTCCTTTTTATATGTTGTTTGTATGCTGTTTCAATTTTTTATTTTTTTTACCTTTGACATAAATAAATTTTGTTGAATTCCAAAATGTTGTATTATTATATTTGTTGTATCATTAGTATTTTTTTTATATTGTTGTATAATACTATTTTGGACTTGTATATGTATAGTAAATTCTTAGGATTTAAGTTTTGCTTTTGTATATGACCTTCTTATTTTATACTATTATTTTTATGGGGGATATTGTACTTGTTGTTAAGTTAATATTTTTTGAGGATGAAAATGTTGTTGTCATGGGCTATTATTGTTGTTGTTGATGAGATGTTATATAATACTTATTGTGGTTCTTTATTGTATCATATGATTGGTTTCATTGTTTATGTAGTAGTATTGGAGTTTTGAGGATTTGAGTGTTGTTTGGAGGATGAAAGCATTGTATTGGTGTTTTTGTTAGAGTTATGCCCTACAGGGAATCACTTGTACATTGTATATGATATATTTTATTTTAATAAAAGACATTATTTATCTTACAGTTTCTTTTATTTACTTCTAAGTAATATAACTATTCGATAAAGTCCCTAGTACAACACTGTGTTAAGGAAATCATGATAGAGATCATGATATGAGATTCCTACTACACTGCATGGTGTTAGTACCTAAATAGTCCCTAGTCATAGTATTAATGAGATAGGACATCATTAATGCGTTAAGACTAACATGTGTTAGACTTCCTGATTTGATCAGGCGGTGGTTCACATATTCGTGAGTATTGAGATACTCAAAGTTAACACATGCATACTTGTTAATGGAACAAGTTTATTGGATGACCTAACTTTGAGATAATCACATGGATACCTATTTAGTGCGAGTAATATAATCTCAATATAACAAAAGTGCAAGTATCCTTAGACTTGAGATCTCCAAGGTACTTTGTTTGCTAAGTATTGTACTTTAATTCCAATCTCTGGAGCTCGATCGAGGGCCGCCTATGGGATGGATATTGGGTATATTGTGAGGTAAACAAAAGTAGTTGAGAGGGTCAATAAAGGATTCACCACTCCTAATAGTATGGGCGAATATCTCACGGCCACTTGTAGGAATTAATACTTAAGAAGTTCTTGGCCAAGGCGATTGTGTATTGGAAATAGTTCATACACATTTAGAGTAATGGGTTCCTGGTACAAGTACTATTGTATTCGGGCTAGAATTAATTCTGAAAGGAGTTAGCACTAATTTCGTACTCCAAACTAAATGATATATTGTATGGTGAAAAGAGTTAATTGCACTGTAGTTTGTTATTAAAGGGTTCGTGTCAAGCCACTTGACTTCCGGGACTCTTGGGTGGTCATGATGTGTTGCTGGATACCGCTCATGATCTGGGAATATGAGTTTATTAATTGATGAATTAATAAACCAATCCTGATTAGAATTAATATGATTAATTCTAATTAATTATGGATTATTAATCTCAAAGATGTTTGGATTCATTCATATTCTCTACCAATTGACTGGGAAACCTCATAGGTTACACACAATAAAGGATTATATACTAAAGATGTCATTGGATAACATAGTGGGGTTTATTGTGAGAAAGAGAAGTTATTGTGGAAAAATTATAGTTAGTTATAATTTGTGGTCCAAATTATAATTGTGAAAACTTAATGTTTCAAATTAAAATGAGGAATTCTAATAGGATTAGAATTCTCAATTTTGGTAGGGGATTTTCGTGTAACATATAGGAAAAAACATACGAAACCCTAGCTAAGGTGTGACACCAAACACCAACATAGGAAATCCTTCTCTCTTCTCTCTCTCTCGATTGTTCTCTTGTAACAAACCTAGTCGCCACTTAGTGTTTTTGCTAGCACAAAAAAAAAAATCGTGCTTGAGTGTATCCTCTGTGTGGATTACTGTTAGAGATAATCACACACTGTGATTATAGTGGTTAGACGTTCAACTTTCATGGAGTTTGATCAAGAGGATTGCTGGATCGCGCCTCAACTTGAAGAAGAAATTTTTGTTCTTCGGACGATCAAAAAAAGGTAAAAGCTGTTACCTTTGTTATCTTTATGTCTTGTTTTCCATACATATGCGGGTCCTAGGATGGTATCTCGTTCTTATTCTCTGCTGTGCCGAATATTATACGAGTCTAAGATACCTAACAGTTTTTTGTTGTTGTTGTTGTACTATATATATGTATTGGAGGTCGAAATTTGATTGTAGCAGTGGTGAATAAATTGAGGAGTTAGTTGGTTTATAGAGTTGGTGTTATGTTGATTTTTTATGGGAGATTATTTTTGTTATGTTTTTGAAAATCTTTTGTATAATAGTTTTTGTTGTGTTGATGTTTTGTTAGATTATTTGGGAGATTTTATTTTACTATGTGGAGGTGGTAGTATTCATAGATGGTGGCTTTGTTGTGGCAATCTTCTTTTGAGTTTCTTTTCAATAAGCCCATTAAGTCCTTGATTATTCACTTTTTCCTTGTAATTTACTTAGTTTATAGGGTGTTGTATGTTGTATACTAGTTCTGGTGCTTAGTATTTTTGTATTTTGTTGTATCCATAGGTTATCTATTGATGATTTTGTATTAGCTTGGGCAATTGTTTTATGTGTATTGTTGTTGGTCATTACTAGTGTATGTTATATTTGGTAATGATAAAGGTTTTGGTATTGTATTAGTTTAGCTATTATACTTGAAACTAGCCTTATTGTTTAGATATTGATAAATATGATTTTTTATGGTACTTCATTGGTTGATTATTCTTTTTTTCGGGATAGTTTATTCATAGGATATACATTTAGCTTCATATACATCTTTATTTCTCGCTGGTTGCTTTATTTTATTTTCTCATAATTCCTTAGGTTATTTGTTTTGTTAGAATTTTTACTTGTATTTTTGTTTTGTAGTATTTAATTTTCTTTTGGATAATGGAAACCTCAATTTCTTCATCAAATTCATGCAATAACAATATTTTGGGAGCTAATAAGCTTGAAGACACATAGGGAGTATTCTTACTTTTCTCCTCCTTATTTTTGTTATTTTTTATAATGTAAATATGTTTGTATTATATATTTTGGGCAATGAGGATATTTTCCCATTTAAGTATGGGGGAGGGGTTGAGTATTATTCTCAATTGCAATTTTGTATTGATTATTTTGGTTATTTTCTTGAATTTGGGGTTGAAATCCTTGTGTTTATTTAGAATTATTCTCAATAGTAATTTTGTAATGATTGTTTTGGGTATTTTCTTGAATTTGGGGTTGAAATCCTTGTGTTTATTTAGTATTATTCTCAATTACAATTTCATATTCATTATTTTGGGTAAATTTGTGAATTTGGAGTTGAAATCCTTTTGGTTATTTCTGGGCAAAAAATTTTTCATTTTTTTTTTGTGACATTGTTGGGTTAATTCTTAAGACATTTGGCTATATGTGTTGATCTGTGTTAATTTAGTGGAGTTATTATTTGTCTTTGAGCTTGGGAATTCAACTTAACATTTGTTGAGGAGAGTTATTTTTATGTGCACTTGTATATTGGGCATGACATGGACTAAGTTTGGATAAATGAGTTAATATTGTTTATGCCTTTGAAAATGTTGTGAAGCTTAATTTTTCTTTTCATATCCAGCATTCCTATCTCTACTAGTACATTGCCCTTCATCATAATCATACAATATATCATATCACCAATTATGTTCATCATATCTCTCACAACTACCTCTACTTGAGCTAGTACCATTATTATAATCATATACTTCATTTTGAGCATCATTAGATAATGAATCCCAACTGGCCATGGTATATTCTAGAGAATCAATTATAGGAAATGATAACAAAACATTAGGCCACAATTCAAATTTACAAGTCCACTAAAACTAACTATCAAAGAACTTGTGTGCAAAATTCGAAACTAAAAATATAGCAGAATTTTGAAACAATCCTAGCCTAAATTTTTAACAAAACATAAGAAATCTTCAATCTCCAATGACATATTATCAACACGGCACAAGTTTAGCACATAAAACATAATAATACTCAAAGAAAACTTGGCCTTTTTGAAGCACAATCTTGAGTTACGAGGTTTACTATTTTTGAAGCCTTTCTCCTTGGAACCAACCTTTGATAAAGATCAAAGTTCTCCTTGCTCTGATACCAACTGCTATAAGTGCAGAACTCCTCTTAGAAATCAACGATTGACAAACAAGAAATGGTAATCCAATTCTTTACCAAATACCAACGAAAGAAGAACCCTAGCTTTATAAAACTGGGACCCAAATTTTAGTATGCATTGGCCCACTATTTTAATACCTAAACACCATTGATTCTACAAAGAATTCAAGGACAAGTGGGATGGAGAAAAGTAGACACCCATCAAGGAATCCTAATATGAACACTAGGTAAAATACCCAACACCCAAGTTACACAAACAAGATGGAGTGACCTAAAAATTTAGAGACTATAAACAAAGGTGGGCCTAATCCTTTTGATAGGTTTTGATTGATTTGGGACACCCAAGAGAATCAACCACAGAACAACTCTCTCAAGAGTTCTTGAATTCTCAATATCTATTCTCAAAGTTGTGTTTACAATGAAATAAAAGGGCTATATAGAGCTCCAAACCTAAGCTATTTAAGGTTACAAACCTTAGCTAAACTAATGCTGAAAATAAGTTAGTTTGGTCTTAAAAGTCCTTACATTTCGTAGATAAAATAAGAGTACTTGAAATAAATTTAAAAAAAAAAAGTGTTCAGGAGTTTTGCAGGGTCATGCATGAGAGACGTACAGCCTTGCCAGAGATAGGCCAGTCAATTTAGCTGTGCATGAATAGCTGTGTATCTGGCCATGCATAGTGGCATTGCTTTGTACAAGACTGTGCTCCTGGCCATGCACCCTAACTATTGGAAGTGAAAATTTCTACAAAATGCATTGTTTCATGCATTCCCGTGCATTTTGGCTATGCAACCCCTGTTTTCCACACTCTAACTTGTTTCCCTTGATATCATTTGCTTAGCATTGAATGCCCTTTGCATCCATTCAAATTGTTGATTATTTTGTGCTCATTTTAGGCATTCTTTTAGCCTCCATTTCTTCATAAGTCTCTTGGGCCTTGTTTTGGTGGCTTGATATTTCTCTTAAATTTTCTTGAGTATTAATCTAACCCAAAGAGACATGAGCTACAATTTAGTCTTCCTTTCCCCTTCTTGAATTTGGCCTTTTTTCCTTGGACAATTCCTATTACTAAGCTTGCATAACTTAGAAATGTGACTCTTACTTATAATGCATAAACAACAATGCCATAAGTAAGATAAGATTGATTAGTCTTTTCTTTGCTTCTTGTTTTTTATATTGAGAATAGGATCATTCATGTCTAGAACATACAAATATTTATCAAAGTTGCAATGCTATATTGGACATCATTTAATGAAAAAAAGTATCCTTTACTCTTGAAAGTTAAATGAAAACCATTCATGTTCAAACAGCCAACTGAGATATTGTTCTTAAGCAAAATAGGTACATAATAACAGTTTCTAAGTTCTAAAATTAATACATAAGGCAAATGTAGATGATAAATACCCACAGTAAGTGCATCAACATTTGCATTATTTGCAGCACATAGGTCCATATTGCTATTTTTTAGCCTTTTAATGTCCTTTAATCCATTTAATTTTTACATAAAGTAGATTCACATCTGGTATCCAATACTTATATCTCATTTTTAAAAGTAGTATTAATCTCAATCATAAACAAACCATGAGTAGAAGTAGAAATACCCTCGAGCTTCTCCTTCTTCTTGCTTTTTCGTATGGTCTCCAAATAGACCTTGCAGTTGCACCTCTAATAGCCTATCCAATCACAATGATAACATTGGCCTTTGGCGGCTGTCTCTTTTTTCTTTAAGCCATCTTTGGGCTTAGTGACTTTTTTTTTTCTTCTTGAGAACTTTCTTCTTAGAAGAGGAAGAATCTACCTGTATAAATGCATTGACTTCCTACTTCAAAGAAGTTTTTGTAGACTTAAGAAGGTTGATCAACTTGAGATCTCGTGTCTCTCTATTCTAGAGCCCTTCACCATCTTAGATTGGAATAGCTATTTAGAGATCTCGTATCTCTCTATTCTAGCTTGCTAACCAAACAGCTCCTAAAAATGGATGATAATGGTTTGAGCATCTATATGCTCATACTATTTTTGTAGCTCAGGGGCCATTGATGCCAGCATGACATAAGATATTGTGTCACTATCTTCTTGTTGCTTCTTATAGATAGCATACTCATCAGTAGGAGCATCTTAAGCTAGTGGTGGTAGAATAGGAGTATTTAGCATGTAGAGCAATTTTTCTAACTTGAGAACAATTCTCTAGTTTCTATAGTAGTCTAGAAAATTTGACTCCATAGGCTTATTAGTTACCAAGATACTACGTAAATTCAAATCGATAGATGTGATGCCAATGACCTAGATGTAAAGTTAGAGAAATTAGCAAAATGTATATGCACATGATATACAAATAATTAGGTATTTGATTAAGTGCATAATTATTTCACTATTTTGCTCAAATCAATAGCCCCTACTATTGACTCAAAAAAGCCCATTCAAAGCTTTCCTAGTGGTTTGATATCTAAATTCTTTAAGAATGACCTTAATTGTACCCAACAAATCACCTTTAAATTCAATGGTAGGTATCCAATACCAATTACATCAAATATAACTACCGGATCATTGGGTGATTAACATCTTTTAATCTTAAAGCATTTAGTGCTATCCTAACTTAGCCTCTAATATTCTTTATGCGTAGGTGTGCCCAACCGAGATAAATATATTAGTCAAATCTAACCTATTAATCCGGAATCAAATTCTATAGTTTAAACATGCTCAATGTTGAGTTAAGCTTAGGTGTGGCCAACAACCTAATTTCAAAAAAGAACTTTTGTTTTTACTATACTAATGGAAGGCTTTATATTTAATATAGTTTGAGGGATTAAATTATTTATTGGTTGTCTTATCACTTGGCATGCATAAATATCAACATTTTGACACAATTGTAATAGATTCAATTACATGGCTTGGTAGTGAACTTTTCTATATTAATTTCCTTGAGTCTAGCAAGAAATTAATTTTGGTCAAACCTATGTGATAGGAATCTATCTATGCAACAAGGCACATTTAAAGAAGAGGGATGAAAAGTCAAGACTTACTTCAAATCTCTATGGGAATATTCAACATTCAAAAAGTTTTAGGAGGATTTTCAAGCTATCCAAGCATACAAGAAAAAAGCCAAAAAGCTTGTCCAGAGATAGATAGTGAAGGGAGTTGTAAATAGGACACAAAAAGAATAGCAATCTTTGTGAAGAATCAAGCCAACATTTAAACAAGGATTGATGTCCAAAAGAGTAACAAGAAGAGCTTAAAATGACTAGGATTTTATTCAGAAGATCAAGGGAACATATGGAAAAGGAATAGAGGTCAAATGAGCAAGGATTGGAGTGCAACAAAATAGGAGAGGCTATCCAGAGCAGACCTGTTGCTGGCCCAGAATGACGTACCTGATGCCGGACTAGATCTAGCTCAGTTCTGTCGCTTGGATAGAATCGAGCCGGTGCCCGCTCGGTGTGGTAGAGCCAGCGTCGGCCCTATTCGGGCTAGTTCCAACCTTTTTTCAATTTCTTTTATTTTTAGCCTTTTCAGTTGTAATTTTAGTTCCACGGGTTTTATTATGTTTTAACCAAATTTAAGGCATATAATAGGGCCTCAAAACATGCAGTAAGGCCATTTAATAGTTTGGATTAGTTCCTATGTAGTTTAGGTCAAGGCAACGATAAATATGCTCTTATAGCTTTGTAAAAAATAACATTTGGAGACATATGACATATTTAAGAGTTTAAGAACTCTTTTAGAGATTTGGAGAGGGTGATTCCCAAAAACATCAAGACTAAATCAAAGGACTTAGCCCTACATTTGATCTTGTTTCTAAACCTTAAGAGATTATCTCAACTTCATCTCTATTCTTGTGTGTTAGGTTGCCTTGTGTGTTGGATAGGATTGAGTTAGGTGCCTTCAAACTCCTATCCTTGGTATTCTAATTTGTAGTTAGATTAGGGTATTAGGGTGTCTTTGGAGTAGGATAGATTCACGTTATCACAATAGTGTTAAATTCTTTGCATTTTGGTGTTCTTGTGTGTGAGTTTGTTAAGGTTCTTTTAATCCACATTTTTGGAGCTTTCCAAGATCATATGAAGTGATATCAGAGCTTTCATTATGTTGATTCTAATCAGCTAACTTTCATTGGGCTATGGTACAATCTTCTACAAGATCTATTGATTTTCAAATTTTACAATATTTTCTCTTGTTATTTTGGATGTCAAAAACTTGAAATTGTGCCGTGAAAATGTTGTGAATTTGACCCTATATGGTATATTGATGTTTAAAGTGCCATTTAGTGTAAAAAATTGTTGATTTTGGGCCAAAACATAGTTGAAATTTGTTGTACTAAATTGAGCTACGGGAATGCACATAATGTGTTTAATATATTGTCCCAATGAATTGTGATTACTTATACTTAATTACTAAAGCTTCCATTCATGAAGCATGATGACTAATTTGATTAGTGGAGTGAATTTGTGAAGTTAATTGGTGTTCTTGTTGATGCTAGAAGATTTGTTCACATTACATTTGTCTTAAATTTGGAAAGCAATTGCACATCTTGAACTCGTACTACTATTTCTTGAATTTGCTTGTGTTATCAATTCCTTAAGTGATTGTTAAATTGCTAAATTTTGTTCTTGAGATTGTGATAGCATCACTGAGTTTAACAACTCTTGAAATCCATGCATTTTCCTTGTTGCACACGAAGTGTTTGATAAATTGCCTTTAAGATACCTTTCTTTCTTATTTCTTGGAATTTAGTTGACTTGACTAGTAGAACTAAATTCTTTGAAGTGAGAAAGAGTTGGGAAGAGCTTGAGTAAGGAATTGAGAGTTTGAAAAAGGCAAAAGGGTGAGTTCACCGTGATAAAAACCAAGAAAAGTGCAAACACGAGTAAAGAGTGACTACTAAAAATTGAGCATAAACATGTGAGTGAGTGAAGTGAGAAATTTTTCTTGTATTTTCTACTTCAATTTTGTGGGTACTTTACTTGAAAAAAAATTCACAATGACTAGTTGAAGTGAAAGTGAAAGGTATGACAATTATAAGGAGTCTTACTATGGTGAGAGTAATTATGGGAAATATAATGAACATGAGGAAGAATATGAAGAGGATGACTATGAGAGCATGGGATATTTGGATGAATATAATGAGGGGCCAAGTACAAGTTGAAGAGAGTATGATAGATATGAAGAAGACCTAGGGGAAAGCGATCAGGAATATGAGAACTTGAGTCATATGGAAGATTGGAGTAGGGAAAGTGAAAACAATAGAGAATCTTATTCGAGTGGGGAAGGATATGGTAGTTTTGAGGAACAAAATTGGGAATATAAAGAATAAGGACATGGGAGTAAGGAATATTGGAATAAGAAAGTTTATGTGGGAGGTGAACAAAAAACAAAAAAGCATGGGGTAAAAATAACTAGAGGGAGTGTGAATGCAAAATGTGTGGGAGTTTTGAGCACACATCCTATGATTGTCCAAAAAGAGTTAATCAAAGAGGGAGGAATGTAGTGCATGAGACAGCAGAAGAAGGGGTGCATGAGAGGAAATGCAATAATTGTTACAATAGTATGAGTGATGGCCATTATTACTACAGGTGCCTAAGTTTGCCACAACAATAAAAAGAAGGAAGAGTCGTAAGGAAAAATGGGAGAATCTCAAGCCTCTATAAGCGTGGTGGAACAAAGAAGCATTAGAGGATTGACTTGCGAGAATTGTTGTAGTACAAGGCACACGAAGGTTGATTGTCCATATAAATTGGAATATGAAAGATTTTATGAGGTGCAAAAAAATGAAGAGAGAGTTGAGAATGTTATACAAAATGGTGATAATGAAGGTAAAAGAAGATGAGTTACATGGCTTTGAGAATGAGGGGAAGCTAGAAATTGACGTTAAGTACCAAGAAATGCTCAATCAAAATGATGAAGTAGTGTACAAAAAAGTTGAGAAAAATGATGATAAGATTGATGAGGAGCTTAGTGACAATGAAGAATAAGAAATGGATCCATTGAGTTCAACAAATGGGGTGACTAGTGAATTTTACAAAATTCTCTTTTTCCTATAGGATGAGTCAAACCCATTGGGAGTGTTAGAGGAGAATGAGTAGGAAGGAGTCGAGCAAAATGGAGTAAAATTAGTTGAAAGGCAAATGCATTCAAGGAATGAGATAGAGGGGGAGCAAATGCATGCTATGGATGAAGGTTTCCAAAGAACTTCAAGTACTTATGAAGTGGGAGAAAGCTCACATCCACAAGAAGAGAAAATGAGGAGTTGGCTAGAGGTGGTCCAAGAGCAAAGGAAAATTAGTCAAACTAGTAAGAATGAAATATCTCGTTTAACTTCACCAAATGGCAACAAATCTAGTAAAGGAGATAGAGTAGATGGAAGAGATGGGGATACAGTTGAAAAACCATGTGCATTAATTGGTGTTATAAGGGAAAATGTTGAAACTTGTGTGGTTCAAGGATAAAAGGATCTACAAAGAGAAAATGTTTTCTATTTAAAGTGTCAAATCAAAGAAAAACCATGTAACTTGATTAATGATAGAGGGAGTTGTAAAAATGTGATTAGTGCTACATAGGTGAATGAATTGGGAATGGAGGCCTTGAAACATACTAAACCTAATAAGCTTCAATGGTTGAACAATTGTAGTGAAGTAAAGGTGAACAAACAAGTCAATATTACAATTGTTATAGGGGGATATAAGGATGAGGTGATGTGGAGTGTGTTTCGCATGCATGTTGGGCATATATTGTTAGGAAGGCCTAGGCTATATTATGGGGAGGTAGTTCACTATGGAAAGAAAAACACTTACTCTTTGCACAAGGATGGAAGAAAATTCATACTTTGCCCCACGTCCCCAAGTGAGATTGTAAAAGATCAAAATATTTTGAGGGAGAAAGATAGAAAGAGAAAAGAACAAAAAGAGAGGGAAAATTGAGAGAAGGAAAAATAAGATCAAGAGAGGTGAGAAAATGAGAGAAGAACAAATTAAAGAAAAAAAAGAGGCTAGAGCTCCAAATGCAAGTAAAAACAAGGAAAGAGAAAGAACACAGGGAGCAAGGAGGTAAAACAAATATGCCAACTTAGGTTTGGAGAGGTGAAAACAACAAGAGGGAAGAAAAATAGCGAAGTAAGGTGAGAGTGAAAATTTTGGTTGAGAAGAGAGGAAATAAGGCAGGAGTTATGGAGCAAAAGCCTGAAATTTTACTTTCACATACAAACTCTTGTTTGAATTCTTATGCAGGGAAATTCATACAAGCAACAAGGTGCATCGATTCAAGGACGAATCATCTAAAAGAAGGGTGAAATGATAGGAATATGTCCTTACAACTAGGCATATCTAAAGAAGGGGGATGGAATGTCAAGACTTGCTTCAAATGTCTATGAAAACATTCAACATTCAAGAAGTTTTGGGAGGATTTTCAAGCTATCCTAGCATACAAGCCAAGAGCCAAAAATTTTATCAAGAGATAGGTAGTGAAGGGAGCTATAAATAGGACACAAAAAGAACAACAATCCTTGTGGAGAATCAAGATAATATTGAAACAAGGATTGAAGTCTAAAGGAGTAACAAGAAGAGCTCAAAACGACCAACAATTCATTTGGAAGATCAAGGGAACACATGGAAAGGAATGGAGATCAAATGAGCAGGGATTGGAGTGCAACAAAATAGGAGAGGCTGCCCAAAGCAGACCCATCACCAGCCTGGATCTTACTCGGTTCTATCACTTAGACAGAATAGAGCCGGTGCTGGCTCGGTATGCTAGAGCCAGTGCGGCCCTATTCAGGCCGGTTCGACCTTCTGCAATTTATCTTATTTTTATCCTTTTTAGTTGTAATTTTAGTTGCAAGAATTTTTATGTGTACGAATTTGGATATAAAAAATCGTATAAAAATAAGCGCATTCCCAATCAAGTTAAATTAAAACGTTAATCCCAAATTACATATATGAGTAAGCGTACCCATCATTAAGCAAAGTATAAGGTTTAAAATGAGTGTCGATCCTCAAGGAACAAGTATGCCTTAATCACTTTTTATTCATTGTTTAACCGACTCCATAAAGTGAAAAAGAATAAAAATTTTAAAAAATAAAATAAAAGAATATATATATGTCAAGGATGGAGAATTATGTAACTTAAACCAACATTTTAACAAACATGACCTTAAAGTACTCAATTATTATCATAATTAATTATTCTTTTGGCATCATGAAGGATTAAGATAGATTCACTTTTTCAATCCATAAAACCACTATCTTCAGATAAATTAGTATCATATATCCTGTCTTAACTAATTTACCCAAAAGATGCATTAACCACAATCCCTGATTAAATTTCCATATCCTGGCAATTTTAAAACATGAAATTAACTAATGAATCCATATCCTGACAAACATCAATTAACCTTCAATTACCCAGTTCTTAGCAATTAACCCATTTTTCAAATAAGTTAATAGATAACAAATATGAAATTAATGAATTGAAACCACCATCAATCCCTTTTCCAAGCAAGTTAATAGAAAGAAACAATAAATTAATTTCGTAATTAGTATAAGTAATTGAATACCAAGAATAACAATCAATTAATCAAAACATCAAAGTAACTCTAAAAATCATGAATATCTAAAACAATATCAAATTATAATAAAATAATTAATACATCATTGTTCAAGAAAAGAAAACAAAGTTAAAAGAAAGCACTTATAGACAAGCCTCTTTCTTCTTCCTTCAGAGACTCTCTTGTACAATCCTCCTTGATTTGAGTGATTTGATACTTTGATTTGTTAATTCCATTTTCCTTGTGTTTTCCCTCAATTTATAGGCTTTAGAAGTGCCTAAATTCATTCCTCTAGGGTTTTTGGCCGAATTGTTGTAGGAAAATACTAAAACTCTGAAAATTGCTCAAAATGCGCACGAAAATCAAGGCACCACCTCTATACCAGTGCATAGCCGGTGCTGCCTGACCTGCCTAGGGCCGGCACCAGTTGTGGTCTATTTCTCCATCTATTCGTCAATAATTCTTGATTTTCTTGCCAATTCTTCCAGATTGTAGCTGGCGTCGCCTCTGAGCTTCCAACCAGCGCCGGCTGTGTTCTATTTAGCTCTTATTTCGTTGATTTTTTATCACCTCGAAGTGTGCACCAATAGCACATGGCCAGCGTCGGTTCTCCTGTCCTGGCCAGTGCCGCCTCTACTCTGTTTAGAGATGTTTTTGCCTTATTCTACCCATAAAATCTAAAATAATGCACAAAATACCTTTCCAAGGGTAAAATCTCAAATATGAAGGAATATGATCTGTTATTGTACAAAATGTATCGCAAAATGGCCTCAAATAACTAAGAAATATATGACTAATTTAGGCCCTATCACATTCCCCCACACTTAGCCCGTTGCTTGTCCTCAAGCAAAGTATCAAAGACAAGTAGAAAAGCATAAGTTTTCACACAATTACTCAATCAATTTCAAAATAATATTTCCAATACTTTCTTTATTCAAGATAACAAAACATATGCTACTATACCTTTCATAACAAATGTAAGACTTGTTGTGTAAGTGAAGAATGACTAGTAGAACCATCCCAACACTTAACATCATTCTCAAACCATTGGAAAGAATTTAGTTCAAGAAAAATATGCATTCCCTAAGCTTACTTTTCATACACTCTCTCCACTAATCCGAGACATATCATGATTTTACTTAGGTCAACTAGGACTTTTAAGCTTGTAATGTAAGGCTAAAGGGTTTGTAATTTAGTTGTTAAATGAATGATATAGGAAAATCAAATATCAAAGACAATGAGAGTTTGCAAGAAAATGATAAACAAAATGTACCAATAGATTCCAAGCTGTTCTTGCTCTCTTATCACAAAACCAATTGAAAACCCATAACCTTGTATAGCACTTATATTACAGTTCAAGTAAATCTTTCATTCTTTTTATCAAT
The DNA here is from genome assembly GCA_026120185.1 of Voacanga thouarsii. NCBI lineage: Eukaryota > Viridiplantae > Streptophyta > Magnoliopsida > Gentianales > Apocynaceae > Voacanga > Voacanga thouarsii. The sequence goes on along the minus strand of JANUWF010002416.1, from coordinate 2,050,900 downwards.
AATTCTCAACTCATCAATCAAATTGCACAAAGACCATCAAAATTTCAGTAATTCCTATTCCAATTCAACCAACAGTCTTCCTGTGCTCTTCTTTTCTTTTTCTTTCCTTCCACATACTGCTTTTGTTTGTTTTGTCAGTTTTTTTTTTTCTTTCAACATTTTCTAGCAGCTTTTTGTTCTTCTCAATTTTTCTTCCTCTTTTCTTCCTCCTTTCTCCTTTTACAACTATAACTCAATACATGATGCATGACTGAAAGGAACAAGTCATGACATTTACATAAGGATTTTCCCTCGTCATTCTTCTACTTGTACGTTTATCCATCAAGAGCAATCCAAGATTTGGAAGATAAATCAAACTCTCAGAAAGAGGTAATGGACAAAGTATGATAACGGGTTTAAGAAAGAAATTAAGATTTTAGGCTCAAAATAAGCACTACGGATAATATCAAATAGGTAGGCTTGAAAAGCTCAAACTATCCAAAGAAGGCCTATTACCATCATTCCTAAGTTAAATCATGAATGTCTTTCTTATTTCTCCTAAAGAGATATTCAAGTAAGTTCTAGAATGCTCAATGAATTTTAGTAGAAAAATAGGTTTAAGAATAATGTAAAGCATTTGATCAAGAACTACTTAGTCCAAGTCGTGCAAAAAGTCATGCATAAGTCATAAATGATATAGAACATATGCTCTATGATCTAGCACAAAGACATGCATTAAAAATACATCTTGAAAGCTCAAAAAAATCAGAAAAAATTTTACCTTACTCAAATTCCTATTCTAAAGAATATCAAGAAGAATGAAGCATAGAAGAATTCTCAATCTAGCCACTCCCCCATACTTAAACTGGACATTGTCCTCAATGGCCAAATAAATAGAGTAAGGAAATATTACCATGGGACCAAAAATAAAAGGGAAAAGAGAAGAAAGAAAATACTTCCATTGCATTGTGCATTCTCCTACGAAAGAGTTGAATTCCAGCAGAAATGAGCATTGTTGAAGTACCTAGAAAAAAAATATACACAAAAGAAACACATCAAAGCATAAAAACTAGAAAAGAAAAATAAGCCACAAGTAAAGAAAATAGTGCGAAAAAGAAAATTACTAGAAATAACTAGAAAAGTTATGAAAATATAAAGAAAAAAGAAAGTGACACGTAGGAACAAGGGTAGAAAAATCATCTTTGTCCTCCCCATCATCATTAATGTGATGAAAATGGCAGTTCCCTTCACTTATGTCTCAATGTGTGGAAGATGGTTATCGTCCTTTGCAACTATGTTAGCATAGAATTCTTTTATGAGCACTGGACAATAATCCCCCTACCACTAAGGAGCACCTTAGGCACACCAAAATGGGTGAAAAGTTTTTATAGAAATTTTACCACAACCCTTTTGAAAAGAACTTAAAGCTTAAAATAGAAAATAGGCATGATAAATGTAGAATGAAGAGAGGTTTTTGAAAAATATAAGGTTTATGAAAATAATTTTTCTTACTAAAACAAAACACATAAACCTCTTTCTCTAACATTTTTTTGACAAACAAATATTTCTATCAACATATAAGTGCACATGATCTCTAAAGAATGCATCAAACTTGAAATCACCTTTTAACCTTTCAAAAGAATGTTCATAATTAAAATTCCCCTTTAAACTTAGTATTTGAGTTCTTAAAGATGAGATTAGGAAATCCTTATTTTTTAAATATATCTACAAATACAAAGTTAACTCCCTTTGAATGGGGTGAAGGGTAGAAATTACCACTATCCTCCAAGGACTTCTTATGATGTAGCATTGAAAGATCCAACTCCTTGAGGCATGATAAATTTAACACATCATCATTTGGACCCTTGTTCTCTAAGAATTGAGAGGAACCTAAAAAATCATGTGATAAAAGAGAGATTAGAATTATTAGCACGTAGAGTAGAATTGAATACCTCCCTTTCCACATTGGATAATTGGTCCTCATATCCTCTCTTCTTTCCTTGGAGATTCTCTTGTTCAAGCATATGAGCCTTTTTGGCATCCTCAACCAACTTGGATAGTTGTGTTCTTTGATAGCTCAATCGTTGGGCTACTTCTTTATGCAACTTAATGGAGGAATTTGAATTGGCGACAAAAGAATGCATTGAGGCTTCAAGTGACGTCTCACAAAAAGCATCGATATGAGATTGCAACTTTGCCAAATTCTCGTCATTGTAGCTCCTTTAATCTTGTGCCCAGAAGTAGTTGTCCATGATGATGTCAATCTCGCGCTCAAAGAAAAACAAAAATCAAATAAAAAATAAAAAAAAATAATGATAATTAAAAAAATAAAGAAAAGAAAAAAAATAATATAAATATAATGAAAAGAAAAACACACGCATTACCAAACAATTAAAATACAAAAGTTAGTGGTATTTACAGTACAACATGAAGTATGTTAGTCAATTAAGTCACACAATGTTACAAACAACAAGATATAACACCGATTTACACAAAGGACATATATACATATTTACATATAGACATATGGATATATAAACATATAAACATGGTTAAATTAACAAAATCCAAGTTTTCATGATATTATTCCCAGGCAATGGTGCCAAAAAATTGATGTGTATGAATTTGGGTATAAAAATATATACAAAAATAAACACACTCCCAATAAAGTTAAATTAAAATGTTAACCCCAAATTACACATATGAGCAAGAGTACTCATCATTAAACATAGTATAGGGTTTAAAACGAATGTCGATTCTCAAGGAACAAGTATGCCTTAATCACTTCTTTTTCATTGTTTAACCGACTCAATAAAGTGAAAAAGAATAAAAATGAAAATAAAATAAACTAAAAGAATATACACATGTCAATGATGGAGAATTATGTAACTCAAACCATTATCTTGACAAACATTACCTTAAAGTACCCAATCATTATCATAACTAATCATTCTCTTGGCATCAAGAAGGATTAAGATAGATTCACTTCTTTTCCAATCCATGAAATCACTATCTTCAGACAAATTAGTATCACATATCCTGTCTCAACTAATTCACCCAAAAGATGCATTAACCACAATCCTTGATTAAATTTACATATCCTGGCAAATTTAAAACATGAAATTAACCAATGAATCCATATCTAGGCAGACATCAATTAACCTTCAATTACCCAGTTCTTAGCAATTAACCCCCTTTTCAAACAGGTTAATAGACAACAAATATGAAATTAATGAATTGAAACTACTGTCAACCCCTTTTCCAAGTAAGTTAATAGAAAGAAATAACAAATTAATCTCGTAATCAGTATAAGTAATTGAATACCAAGAATTACAATCAATTAATCAAAAGATCAATGTAACTCTAAAAATCATGAATACCTAAAACAATGTCAAATTACAATAAAACAATTAATATATCATTGTTCAAGAAAAGAAAACAAAGTTAAAAGAAAGAACTCATAGACAAGCTTCCTTCTTCTTCCTTCATGGACTCTCATGTACAATCCTCTTTGATTTGAGTGAATTTCTCCTTGATTTGAGTGATTTGATGCTTTGATCTGTGAATTCCCTTTTCCTTGTGTTTTTCCTTTATTTATATGCTTTAGAAGTGCCTGAATTCGTTCCTCTAGGGTTTCTGGCCGAATAGAAGTATGAAACTACTAAAACTCTGAAAATTGCCAAAAATGCACACAAAAAATCAAGGTATCACCTTTGTACCAGTGCACAGCCAGTGCCGCCTAACCTGCCTAGGGCCGGTGCCGGTTGTGGTCTATTTCTCCATATATTCGCTAATTTTTCTTGATTTTGGTGCCAATTCTTCCAGACTGCAGCCGGCGCCGCCTCTGAGCTTCCAATCAGCACCAGCTATGTTCTATTCAGCTCTTGTTTCACGGATTTTTCATTACCTCGAAGTGAATGCCTGCAGCACGTGGCCGGTGCCAATTTTCTGTCTTGGCCGACGCCGCCTCTACTTTGTTTAGCGACGATTTTACCTTATTTTACCTATAAAATCTGTAATAATGCATAAAATATGTTTTTAAGGGTAAATCTCAAATATGAAGGAATATGACCAGTTATTGTACAAAAAGTATCACAAAATGGCCTCAAATAACTAGGAAATATCTGACTAATTTAGGCCATATCAATTTTTATTATATTTTAACCTATTTTAAGGCATGTAATTGGCCTCAAAACATTTATTAAGGCCATTTAATAGTTAGGATTAGTTGCTAAGTAGTTTAGCTTAAGGCAACTATAAATATGCTCTTATAGCTTTGTAAAAAACAACCTTTGGAAATATATGAAAATTTTGAGAGTTCAAGAACTCTTTGAGAGCTTTAGAGAGGGTGATCTTCTTGGGTGATTCCTATAAATATCAAGACTAAATCAAAGGATTTAGTCCTACATTTGGTCTTGTCTCTAAACCTTAAGAGATAATATCTCAACTTCATCTCTATTCTTATGTGCTAGGTTAACTTGGATAGGATGGAGTTAGGTGCCTTCAAATTCCTATCCTTAGTGTTCTAATCTATTGTTAGATTAGGGTGTTCAGGTGTCTTTGAAGTAGGATAGATTCATATTATCACAAGAGTGTTAAATTTTTTGCATTTTAGTGTTCTTGTGTGTGAGTTTGTTAGCGTTCTTGTCCTTGAGTCTAATCCATATTTTTGAAGCTTCCCAAGATCATATCATTATGTGTTGAAGCATGTTTTAAGAAGAATGTCTTTCCTTCTTGTTACATCCTTGGTCCCCATCTCCATGAGCTCAAAACATAATTTCTATTCCTATCTATTCTATGTAATCTAATTACAAAAATCCTAATAAAGTAACCTCGAGTTAAATTCGAGTGAAATTAGATAAGAAGAGCAATTACAAGAGAATTATAGATAAAGGCATTACTCGTAGGCCTTATTTATTCAAAACAAAGAAATAAAATGCATAACACTATATTAATTAATCATAATTAATTGGTCTCAGTCTATAATCAAGCCAACAAGCCAAAATTTTCTTTAAACATAATAATAAACATGAAATATATATTACAAAATCATATTTTAAAAATAAAATTAACAATGCATCGAAAATCCAATTTTGTAAACTATTCGGATTCATTTTTGAAAACGAAAAATGTTTCTGGGCTAAAATCTCCCTGGGCTGCCTAGGAGCTTCCAAGGCACCCTAGGAGACGCCTAGACAACCTAGGACCTTCCTAGGCTGCCTGGGTGGCCTGGGAAAGGTTTTTTTTTTTGTTCGTTTTGATTTTTTTTTCCGTTTCGTTGTTTTAACCCAATTTTAGAAACTAACTTCCTTGTTATATTTGGTATTGCAAAACATGTTAATCTCTATTAAGAAGTTGGTGTGATGACCATCACATCTATTAATCACAACCCACTAAAACGAATTTGTACAAAAATCAAAATATTTGTGGAACAATTTCACATACCCAAATATAATTTTGAAACAATTTTAAATTTTAAAATATTTATAAAACAATTTCAAAATGCGATATTTATTTTGAAATAATTTCAAAACCAATTATAAACCAGTAAAGCACATACGAGATAACTCTGATACCACTGCTGGATTTCGATCATACAATAACAATTAATGCACAACGGAAATTAAAACGAAATTCACTCAAAGGAATCACTCATATATAATTAAACGGGTCAAGGGAGGGAAAAAAAGTCTCGTTACCTGAAAAGACGTAGCTTTTAGAATTTTCTTCGTGCATACGAGAACCCTTCCATTAACTTGTTCAAGCACAAACCACAAAATTGCAACAATAGAAATTTCTTTAATATTAATCTATATGAGGATGTATTCAACAACAACTAAAATTTTCTGCTAGAAAAACTTGTTGGTGGCTCAGGGATTAATTTTTGAGAAGAAAACATGAGATGAAAAAACTTTCATAAATTTTTTTTCCCCGTAAAGCAAAGAGGAAAAAGCCAACTAAAAATTAACCGGAAGGACGACATGTTATGGTTTATAAAAAAACCACCTTTTTGGGAAAAAAAAATAATCTATTTATTTCATAAACCATTTAGGAAGCCTACGTCCTTTTCCCTGATGCTTTCCAAAAGCATTAATTAGTCTTTTCTCTTATTGGCTTTGGGTTTCTAAAATTTTAATATAACCTCTTGAATTATAACTAGTTTATAATTCAACCACAAATCTTTTAAATAATTATAATTTTACGCAACTAATTATAACACTTTATAACTAGACCATAATTATTATTTCTTTTCACAAATTAACCCCATAAACTATCAAATAATATCTTGAGTACCAATTCATATATTGTGTGCGACCTATTAAGCTTTCAAGTCAACTGCTAGCTAATATGAAATAATTCTATCAAAATAGAATTAATAATCCTTTTATAATTAGAATTAACTTATTAATTCTAGTTAGGATTGATCTATTGATTCTCTAATTAATAAATCTATATTCGGCATATCAAGAGTGGCATCTGGCAATGTATTATGACCACCTAAAGGTCTAGAAAGTGAAATGGCTTGACATGAACATTTCAATAGCAAAACATTAGTGCAATAAACTCCTTTCATTATACTATATCTTATTCAGTTTAGAGTATGAAATTATTGCCAACTCCCACAAGAATATAATTAATTCTAGTATGAATTTATTAGTACTTGATCCAGAATCCTTTACTTAATTTGGAACTAGTTCCAATGTTACACCCCACTACCTATGCCCCATTAGGGCTGGGGATATCGCCTCATCCACAGGACAAGGGGTTTTTATAACGAGGACACGCAAAATAAAGTAAAAGAAATACTTCCAAATTTTATCTTATTACAACCCAGAAATACATGAATAAATTCAAAAAAATAAATGTCTGCCACTGTATCTCAAAAGCAATACATAAGGAAAATAACAGAGAGTCTTCAAGACATAAGCAACATTCTAGTTAATAACCTTCACAGCAGGATCGACTTGAAAACATGGTATAAAAGGTAGTGAGATAAAAATCTCAGTAAGCCCATATGTGCTTTGAGTGTTTCAGGTAAAACAGTTCATGTATGCAAGTTGTAACAGTTTCATAAAAGAAAGTGCTGCCAAGTATTAAATAAATATCATAAATGAAGAGTGGTGTTTTGTTTTCCAAAACATACATGTGCACAATAAATACAACTACTCAAAAGGTGGTAGCCATGACACCACACTTTGTGCACCATGACAATATACTGATCAGAATGCCACACGTTGACCATACTGACACAAGGTAGGTGTACGGCCTACTAGGTGAGATACTCTTCCATCTCTACACCCAAATTTACCGGTTGTCTACTCTGGAAACACACAGTCTAGTTGACGGAACTTGCTAGCTCAAACTGGTATGACCTATAGGACTGGCATCCTATCCGGGAAGGACTCACCTCTCAGAGGTAGCCACCTACTGAGAAATTTACCCTAACCCTTCAAAGACTAGTCCTACTAGTCTACCCTTATTAAGTACTCAACAGTGATTGTCCCACTTGGGAGAAAAGTGATCATATAATGATTTACTTGAAAATTGCAATCATAGTTTCTAAACCTCTTGCTGAGTTGGTTTTATGAAAGTTTAACGTTTTGCATAAAATTGTTTGCTTAGTTTTAAATAGCTTGCTTGATTGAAAGAAAGGGAAAATTGTCCATAATTACTTTACAACATAAATTCTCGTATACAATGCGTTGGCTTGCCACATTTGGTCTTCAAATGACTCCATGCAGGAACTTACCTGATCATTTGCTCTTCTTGAACTCAAAAATCCTCCAAGGTCAACCTAACCCGCCTGGGTAAACACAAGGCATAAGATAACCTTCGGACTATATCTGCCTTACGTAAATAATTCCTAGCTTAACTAGTCACAACCACAACTAGCCATGACCATAATGTCTTACACTTTAATACTAGTTGATAAAGCATTTTATAAAATAAGTCTAGCTAGATGAGTTAAAATAACTAGAGGTTCTAAAATAAATACTAATAAGTTATAGTTTCAAATAATAAATTATGAGTATTATTGCTAATAAATAAACTAATGTTAAATATTGAATAATACTAAGTCCTAAATAATATTGATAAATGGTAATCTTTAAATAATAAGTTACACTTAATTTTTAATTAATGATTAATAGATAATAAATAACAAATAAAATTAATAATAAGTGAATTATACTTAATTTTTAATTAATAAATAATATATAAATTTTAGTATAAATAATATTTATGGATTTAGTAAGACTAATTATTATGGTCTACAAGGCCATTTGACATTAATTAATTCTAATATTTTATTATTTATTTTATATATATATATATATTTAAAAAAAGATATCATTTATTTAACTAATAAAAATATTAATATTTTAATTAATATTCTATTTCCAAACCTCCTTAGCAATTTCAAATTTCATAGAGAAAATATAATAGTAATTCTAATTAAAGTAATAAAATTTGTTAATAAAAATAACCCTAGAATTAACAAAGAAAATAATCTTTCACCATGATTTCCCTATTGTTAGAAAAAATTCATGAACACATTCCCAAACATTAAATAATGTGCTAATCCATTCATGAACATATACTTGAATTAACACATACTAACACATGGCCAATCTCCTACTAGGCATAATCATCATCCATGGCTTTATTGAAAATTAAGAACATAAAGGCCTAATCACCATTGGTGTCATAACATCTATCATGCATCAAAACAACCATAAATTTCGTTAACCATGATGAGCATATATTGATTGAACAGAAAAATCCATAACACCTAATCATACATTTCAACTCTCATGTCCTAACTCCATCCCCTTCATACATATACACAACCCCCATTCATATTCATGTTGCGAAATATGCCCTCTTAGACTAGGTTTCTGATTTAAAAATCAAATATTTTAATTAAAGAATTTATTTTCAAAATTGTTTATGAATTTACAATTTTATTTGTGCACAATTACATTTGGAAATGACCCATTGTGTTTAAGTAAGTGGTCCATATGAATGGAGGTCTTTCACAGTAAGGTATGGATCACGGGTTACTTACACACATAAACATTCGTTCTTAACCGATTGATGAGAATGGGAATCCCATCATGTCTAGGTTATTATGTTGTGAATTCTAAATAGGGAATGGTCTACCTTTAGCCAGTGAGTAGTTCACCCACTTCATGACATAAGCGTATTTCAAATACGTACAATAGGACCTGTAGTAGTGGTTTCTTAAAAGTACTATATGGCAAAAACCTAGACTACTACTGCTATAGTGTAGACTAGTACTCTACGACTTAAGTATGAGTTGGTGATCTGACGAAGTTGGAAGCATGTACTTTGATATGCTATAGTTGAAGTTTTATTGTAGGGCCAATATACTTGCATGTTGAGTATATGTGACTAGTTAGTTAAAACAGACTTGTACAAGATAGTTTCTATACTATGTCGCCCATTGTGGTTGTCTGAATGATCTAAATATCTAGGGCCCTGGGAAACATGACTTGGATGTTTGCCTTAGGGTAGCTCCCTTGAAAAACGGAAAGAATCCAAGAAGTCGTGGATTATTGGACTAAAAGCCTAAGGATGGTAGATGTCATTTAGAGAGGTGTTAGTAAACTTCTTTCTCTCTAAATATGCGACGATGTATAGAGGGGTATTTCAGTCATCACACCTGTAGGTCGGAGACTTTGCTAACGCAGCATTGTCCTTGGGGTTAATATTTCCTTATGGTGATATTAGAAAATATTTAAAATGCAAAATACAGCTATTTATATGGCAAAGGTATTTTAGTCATTTTAGTAGCTAAGGTGGTGTGTCTTTTGGTTGCCAGTATAGACCGTGAGTCCTAATTAAATACGGGCTAAGGAATTGATCTTAAATTAAATAGAATTATTTTATTTAAATAGTCTGATTTAATTGTTGGGCTAGAATAAAATAAAGGTCCATGGAGAGAGAACTAAACAAATTAGTTTTGTGGGTTAATTAATTATTCAGGTCTTTAGCCCAGTTTGAATAATTAAAGATTAATCTGGAACTAAACATATATAGTTTTATTTATTAGACTAATTTATTTGGGATGGGAAATTAATCATTTGTTAGGCCAATTATTTGGTTCTAATTAGAATAATTAATTAAGTCCAAAATGCTAAAATAAGAGTCCAATGGCCCAGTCTAGTTTAACCTAGGGTTTTATTTAGGTTAAACAGGAGAATGGAAAAAATAACGTTAATTCTCTGAGACGGCTTCCTCTCCGTGAAAAAAGCCAGATGTCTTTCTTTCTACAAAAGGTTCCTTAGTCTGTTTGTTGTTCACCAACCGGAATTAGGCAGGCTATATACTGGAAGATCGAGAGTTTGGCATTCACCTACATGCAAAGACAGAGTAGGAGACTTGTAGGAATCGCATCAGAGGTCTCCACCAGCGTACCTACCCCGGTTCCACACATTCCGATCTAGCCAATTCTTAGAATGAGGAAAAGAGGTTTTTTTTTTTTTTTTCAAACCTCGGAATCCATACAGAGCACAACCGGCACCAGTTTGGGCTGCCAGAGCCCAGCGCTGGCTCTGTTCAGAGTTCCTTGTTCTTCAGTTTTCCTGTTTTTTTTTTTTTTTTTTTGTTCCCGCTTCCACTGCGTGCTCTATGTTTTCCCTTCTTAAAGCTTTCAATTAGTATTATAGCATGAAGGTTTTGTGAAAATATAGGTAGCATGCATCTAGATGAATAAAACTAGACACATATGTGTGATTAAAATTGTGATCCTTCGTTGTTTTGGTATGGATAGATTCTCAGTTAAATCTCACGGCTGGAGTTATAGAAGATTTGTAATTTACTGTTTTTCTTAGCAAATCGTGTAAGCCCAATGTTTATGGGTATCGGTGATTGTTGGTTTTAGTTGATTTCATTGTATTTGGATTGAAATTGGGGAGCTATTAATACCAAAAGTTGAGAAGAAAGCAGAGGAAATTCACAGAGGAAATGGTCCGAAGTATGATGTCTCATGCTACTCTTCTAGTATCTTTTTGGGGATATGCCCTGGAAACAGTGACATATATTCTGAACTTGGTACCTTCCAAGTCTGTACCTAGGACTCCCTATGAGATGTGGACTGGATATAAGTCAAGTCTGAATCATCTCAGGATATGGGGTTGTCTAGCTTATGTACTGGTCAAGGGAGACAGGATGGAACTAAGATCAGAATCATGCTATTTTGTTGGGTATCCAAAAGGGACAAAGGGTGGTTACTTTTATCATCCTAAGGAGCAGAAAGTACTGATTAGTATCAATGCTAGATACCTAGAGGATTATCAAAGTACTTCCACAAAAGTTCAACTAGGTTAGAACTTGAGGAAAAGTTATCTTCGGAACCAACTTCTTCTGACCCGATTGTGGAGCAAGAAGAGGCACAGCCTCAAGAGCCTGTACATATGGAGCCTCATCGTAGTGGAAGAGTGTCTAGGGTTCCAGAGAGATGCATTAAAGAAGCTTTTGAGCTAGTCTTTGACCATTAGGAACAAGACCCCACTATATACAAGGAGGCTATTATTGATGCCGATGCAAATCTATGGCATGAAGCAATGAAAGACGAGATTGAGTCTATGTACCGCAATCAGGTTTGGGACTTTGTAGCTTCACCTAAAAGGATACAACCTATTGGGTGTAAGTGGGTATACAAGAGAAAGATGGGAGTAGATGGGAAGGTGGAAACCGTCAAAACTAAGCTTGTGGTAAAAGGGTATACTTAGAAAGAGAGAATCAATTATGAGGAAACCTTTTCCTCGGTAGCCATGCTTAAGTCCAACCGTATCTCCCTTGCCATTGCATGTCATTATGACTACGAGATATGGCAAATGGATACGAAGACGGCATTTATAAATGGCCATCTTAGAGAAGACATCTATATGTCCCAGGCGGAAGGCATTATTGCTAAAAGCCAAGAATATATGGTTTGCAAGCTTAAGAAGTCCATTTATGGACTTAAGCAGGCATCAAGGGCATAGAACATTTATTTTGATAAGACTGTAAAGTCTTATAGTTTTGTTCAAAACGAGGATGAACTATGTGTATACAGAAAACTTTAAGGTATTAATGTGGTTTTTCTTATCTTGTATATAGATGATATTTTGCTTATTGGAAATGATGTAAGGTCATTGTCATCTACAAAGGTTTAGCTATCTAGTCAATTTAGTATGAAAGACTTGGGAGAAGCCAGCTATATTCTCGGGATTAAACTTCTTAGAAATAAGAAGTAGAGAATGTTAGGATCATCCCAAGCTACATACATTGACAAGATGCTTACCAGGTATAGCATGGACTCATGTAAGGGATCTCTAATTCCTTGCAGACACGGGTTATCATTTTCTTCAAGGGACTGTCCTAAGTCTCAAAAAGAAAAGGATAGGATGAGTAGGATTCCCTACGCTTTGGCTGTGGGAAGTTTCATGTACGCCATGCTGTATACTAGACTAGATATCTGCTTTGCCGTAGGCTTGGTTAGCAGATATCAGTCAAACTCTGGGGAGGTTCATTAGCAAGCTGTAAAGCATATACTCAAGTACCTCAAGAGAACGAGAGATTATATGCTGGTTTACAGGGCGGATGACTTGGTTCCTACAGGATACACAGACTCAGACTTCCAGGTGGATAAGGATGAGAGAAAATCCACTAGTGGATATATCTTCACCTTGTCTAGAGGAGCCATTTCATGGAGGAGTATCAAGCAATCTTGCATTGCTGATTCAACCATGGAAGATGAGTATGTGGCAGCTTCAGAGGCATCCAAGGAAGCAGTCTGGCTCTGGAAGTTTTCTTTAGAACTTGGAGTCGTGCTACACATGGACAGGCCGGTTGTGATAAATTGCGACAACACTGGAGCAATATCACAATCAAGAGAACCTCGAAACAACAAGAAGGGGAAGTACATCAAGAGGTAGTACCACCTGATCCGGGATTTTATCCAGAGACGGGAAGTCGTGGTGGAACAGATTGCCTCCGACAACAATCTAGCCAATCCATTCACCAAGCCTTTGGCTGAGAGAGTCTTCAAGAGACACTTAGACGCTATAGGGGTGGGCACCTATAGACTTACTTATTCATAGAGTGCAAGTGGGAGATTGTTGGGATGTATGCCCTCTTCGACTAAGTTTTTGACGTAAAAATCGAATGTTTTAATAAAAGAATTTATTTTCAAAAATTATTTATGAATTTACAATTTTATGTGTGCACAATTACGTTTGAAAAAGACCCATTGTGTTTAACTAAGTGGTCCATGTGAATGGGAGTCTTTAACAGTAAGGTATGGATCATGGGTTACTTAGCACATAAACTTTTGTTCTTAACCGATTGATGAGAATGGAAATCTCATCATATTTAGGTTATTATGTTGTAAATTCTAAATGGGGAATGGCTTACCTTTAGCCAGTGAGTAGTCCACTCACTTCATGACATAAGCGTATTTCGAATACGTAGAACATGACCTGTAGTAGTGGTTTCTTAAAAGTACTATATGGTAGAAAGCTAGAATACTACTGCTACAGTGTGGACCAGTACTCTACAACTTGAGTATAAGTTGGTGGTTTGATGAACCTGGAAGCATGTACTTTGATATGCTATAGTTGAGGTTCTATCGTAGGGCCAATATACTTGTATGTTGGGTATGTGTGACTAGTTACTTAAGACAGACTTGTACAAGATAGTTTCTATACTATATCGCCCCTTGTGGTTGTCTGAATGATCTAAATATCCAAGGCCCTGGGAAACATGACTTGGATGTTTGCTTTAAGGTAGCTCCCTTGGAAAGCGAAAACAAACCAGGAGGTAATAGATCATTAGACTAGAGGCCTAACGATGGTAGATGTCATTTAGAGAGGTGTTAGTACACTTCTTTCTATCTGAATGTATGACGATGTATAGAGGGGTATTTTAGTCATTATATCTGTAGGTCGGAGACTTTGCTAACGCAACATTATTCTTAGGGTTAATATTTCCTTATGGTGATATTAGAAAATATTTAAAATGCAAAATACAGCTATTTATATGACAAGGGTATTTTGGTCATTTTAGTAGCCAAGGCGGTGTGTTTTTTTATCCTCAGTATAGACCGTGAGTCCTAATTAAATACGGGCTAAGGAATTAATCTTAAATTAAATGCAATTTATTTTATTTAAGTAGCTTGATTTAATTACTAGGCTAGAATAAAATAAAGGTCCATGGAGAGAGATTTAATTAAACTGGTTTGGTTGGTTAATTAATTATTCAGGGCTTTGCCCCAGTTTAAATAATTAGGGATTAACCTAGGACTAAATTGATTTAGGTTCATTTAATTGGACTAGTTTATTTAGGCTAGAAAATTAATTATTTGTTGGGCCATTGAGTTGGTTCTAACTAGAATAATTAATTAAGCCCAAAAGGTTAAACCAAGAGTCCAATAGCCTAGTCCAGTTTAACCTAGGGTTTTTTATTTAGGTTAAATAGGAGAATTGGAAATAACGTTGTTGTAATCAGACACACAATAGGGACGGCTTCTTCTTTGTGGAATCCAGACATCTCTCTCTCACACTCTCTCCAGAAAATTTTCTAGCCTGTTAGTTGTTCACCAAACGGTAGTTAGGCAAGCCATATACTGGAAGACCGAGAGTTTGGCGTCCACATACATGCAAAGGCGGAGTAGGAGGCTTGTAAAAATCGCACTAGAGGCTTCTACTAGCACATCTACACCGGTTGCACACGTTCTGGTACAACCAACACTTAGAATAAGGAAAAGAGGTAAAATTTTTAAAACCTCGGGATTGGAACAGGGCATAGCTGACGCCAGCTAGGGCTGCCGGAGCTGGCACCGGCCCTGCCCAGGACTCCCTGTTCTTATTTTTTTCCAGTTTTTTTATGTTCGCTTCCGCTGCATGCTCCGTGTTTTCCCGCTTTCCATGCCTTCAATGTCGCCCTTTGTGGTTGTCTGAATGATCTAAATATCTAGGGCCCTGGGAAACATAACTTGGATGTTTGCCTTAGGGTAGCTCTCTTAAAAAGCGAAAACAAACCAGGAAGTCATGGATCATTGGACTAGAAGCCTAAGGATGGTAGATGTCATTTAGAGAGCTGTTAGTACACTTTTTCCTTTCTAAATGTACGGCGATGTTGTTGGGGATATGCCCTAGAGTCAATTTGTACTTATACTATTGTCATTATGTTTTATATAATAATATGAGGCTTTCCTTTCCATGAATAGTGAGTTTTGTTTTGTTGGTCATCAAGTACGTGACTTGATAGTAAAACCCTACAATGAATACAATGACTATTCTAAAATTGTCCCTGATCGATTGTTATTATTGGAATAATAATAAATTAAGATTAGTATGTTTATGACTTGATGGCTATGTTTTATTGGCCATGGATATTTGTGATATCGAGTCAAGACATAAATAAATGTTAGAGAACATTGTATTGGTCATGACCCACTGTGAGAGTACTTCATGGAATATGTCATAAGTACTTTCTAGCCATAATAATATTGAAAGTCCTTCGACCTAAATTCATCATAGTTTCCTACTTGATAAATTCTATATTTTGACATTGTCTAAAGTTGTCTTTAACCAGATAATAAATTAGACTACTGTTGGATATAGAATAAATCAAGGAGGGGAATATGATTGATTGTGAAGGAATTTGTCCCTCTCAGTTATGGGAGAGATATCCATGGGCCTCTTGATAAGTTAGACTATTAAAAATGCATGGCCGTGCTCAAATATATCAATCTAAGATATTGATATCATTTGTTTGAACAGTCTACTATGAAATCAAGAAATAATTGATTAAGCTTAATAAGGATGACATGCTCCGTGCCTTATGTTTAATCTGGATATCGTGTGACAAAATGACTAAATATAAAATTATGGTTTGGTTCAAAGAGATCACCGATCTTCATTTAACCTGGATAGTTATAATGTTTTGCTAGAAACCGCTTATAACTTATGGGCCATTTAAATATGATTTAGGCACACTGTCAGTGTTAAATGAACCTACAGGGTCACACAATAAACGAACTTGTTAGGTTATTTTTCTGGTGACCAGGTTCGATGAATCTGGAAATATGTCTAAGTTAATCGTACTTAGAAAATTTACCAGATACAATGAATCTGGAAATATGTCCACATTCGATGTATCTGGATGATATCCAGATTATAAGAATCTAACTCTGTAAATTAATTAGTTAAATTACCGAGATAATGGCAGAATCTTATCATATCAGTTTTAATTTAATTTGAATTTAAATTAGAATATGATAAGATATTATTAGGGTTAGACTCTAAGAGGTTTGGGGGTTTTTAAGAAAACCCTAGCCTTCTTTTCAATAGTCCAATTTTTCGGTTGAGAACATTCGTGCCATTCTCTACCAGAAAAGAAAAAAAAAAAACCCACTCAAACCCTAGGCGATAGCACTCCCCAGGTATCGAGTGAGTTCACGGTGTGTATCCGATAGAGGACGTTCGCATATTGCAGCGTCTGGTGATTGTTCGGGTTGAACGTACAACAGCGCAACCAGAATCGAAGGATTTCGATTACAGCAACCAGAGGTAATTCTTAAACGTTAGATCTTCTTAATCGTTTACTTGGGTCCTCGGGAGGGATTCGTGGATGTTTTCCGTGTTTATGAGTCCACGAATTCTAACAGATGTATAGAGGGGTATTTCAGTCATTACACCTTTGGGTCGGAGACTTTGCTAACATAATATTGTCCTTGGGGTCAATATTTCCTTATAGTGTATTAGAAAATATTTAAAATGCAAAATATAGCTATTTATATGGCAAGGGTATTTTAGACATTTTAGTAGCCTATGCGGTGTGTCTTTTGGTCCCCAATATAGACCGTGAGTCCTAATTAAATAGAGCTAAGGAATTGATCTTAAATTAAATAAAATTTATTTTATTTAAGTAGCCTGATTTAATTGTTAGGCTAGAATAAAATAAAGGTCCATGGAGAGAGAACTAAATAAATTAGTTTTGTGGGTTAATTAATTATTTAGGGCTTTGGCCCAGTTTGAATAATTAAATATTAACCTGGGACTAAACTAATATAGGCTTATTTATTGGACTAGATTATTTAGGCTGGAAAATTAATTATTTGTTAGGCCAATTATTTGGTTCTAATTAGAATAATAAATTAAGCCCAAAAGGCTAAACTAAGAGTCCAATGGCCTAGTCTAGTTTAACCTAGGGTTTTATTTAGATTAAACAGGAGAATGGAAAAAATAACGTTAATTCTCTGAGACGGCTTCCTCTCTGTGAAAAAAGCCAGACGTCTTTCTCTCTCTCTCTCTCTCTCTCTCTCTCTCTCTCTCTCTCCAGAAAAAGTTCCTTAGTCTGTGAGTTGTTCACCAAACGGAATTAGACAGGCCATATACTGGAAAATCGAGAGTTTGGCATTCACCTACATGCAAAGACGGAGTAGGAGACTTGCAGGAATCGTACCAAAGGTCTTCACCAGCGTACCTACCCCGGTTCCGCACGAGAAAAAGAGGTATTTTTTTAAAAAACCTCGAAATCTATACAGAGAACAACTGGCACCGATTCGGGCTGTCGGAGCCGGCGCCGGCTCTGTTCAGAGTTCCCTATTTTTTAGTTTTTCAAGTTGTTTTTTGTTCTCGCTTCCACTGCGTGCTCTAAATTTTCCCTTCTTAAAGCCTTCAATTCAATCTTCCTATCAACATCTAAGAGACATGTGTCTAGAAATTAAAAAGGATGATTCTAGAAGAAATACTTGATAGATGATTGCTTGATGAAGGTTTCTTGATTAGTGAAGGTCCACACGCTTGAGAGCCTTTTGGAGGTTCGGAAAACAGCCATAGTTGGTCATCACCATTTCGGCCAAGAGAGAGAGAGAGAGAGAGAGATGAATGGCATTAGAATGGAATATTAAAAGTTGAGTAGAAGAGAATGAACAAGGAGGTTGTTATTATTTTACCTTTTGATGTTCTTGGAACCTTAAAAAAAAACTAGTTTTGATTCGTTTGAAAATTCTGGTTTGTGTGATTTCGTGTTATAAAGACCAAAAATGAAGACTATAGATTATGTATGAGTGATCTGGAGTATTTGGGAGTGATTGGAGATGTTTAGGATAGATTTAGACTTGAAGAAGTGAAGTGTGTGTTCTTAGTGTTCTTGGTGTTTTTGAGAGAGTTTGAGAGGAAATGGCTTGTGAATTTCTGGAATTGTTGTTGGCCGAATGGCCTTGTGTAGTTAGGAGTTTCGATTTAGTAAGATGGAGAGAGAAGTGTTCAGTTTTTTTGAAATTCAAATGGAGGAAAATGAGGAGTTGTTTGAGGTAGAGGATTAGTTTAATGGTGGTTGTTCATGGAAGGTCTCTTGCTCTCCAATGGTGCAAGGCTGAACAAGCTAGGCTTAATGCAAAGAGTGGAGGTTGTTCAGGTTATTAACCTGGCCAAAACTTAGTCTACAATGGTAGAGAAATTCTGGTATGATCACTTGCTACAAGAGTGTTTTAATGGAGCAAAAAATCTGGAATTAGTTTGAAGTTCAAATGAGTTTTGGATAGAGTAATCTTATGAGCTTTTTGAAGTGTGATCATGGAATCCAAGCACTTAAGGTTTGTATGGAGGTCAATGGTGTTTAGTCCATGGCTGAACAAGGTCTGATTTTTAGAGGGTTGAATGCAAGTTTCAGCCTTTGGCTTGAGAAACCAAGCTGGAAATTTTCTGGTTTTCAATGCTCCAAGAGTACCTAGAATGGAGATGGTTTTTGGTGCAGAATTTTCTACATTCTTTGGCCCGATTTGCAGCTAATTCTTAACCGTGTTTGTAGGTCTTCTAATGGTGTTTTTCCAGCCTTCTTCCGGAAGAAAAATAGAGGAAGTTCTAGCTGTTCTTATGACTTAAAGGTGGCTTCAAAATCCATCTTCAATGCAGCAAATTTGTTGAAGGAAAATTCTGGTTTGCAAAGGTTGTGCAGTCCGAAAATTCTCTGAATTTTTCGCCTTCAACCTTACATGAAATGACAATTTTTGTGGCAGCAAATGGGGTAAGAATGTTGGATGAACTTTTGAAAATAACCTTGCAGAAATTATGGAAAATTTTCCAGATTTTCCCTTTACTAAATCATGAACAAGATGAAGGTAGAATTGAAGATATAACTATGGTGATTTCTTTTCCTTGGAAACCCTTCCTATCCCCTTTCCCTATTTTCAGCCATTCCCCATCCTTAAGAGCTGATTTTCGAATTCCAATTGCTAGGGGTTTATCACATAATTTTTGGGATTAAAAATGGATTAGTGAATTAAGGATAGCTAGTTTCAAAAAGGTAAGGACAAGGCTAGAAAAAATTAAAGAGGATAAGAATTCCTCTAGAATTCTTTTTAGGACATGATCACATCATCAAGACATTATCGTCATGTATTCCTTAAGACAACATTCCTATCTTTAAGGAATGTAAGAAAATAAAAAATTCGAACATAGTTAAGATAATCATGAATAAAACTTAAGTGATGGGATTCGAACTCAAGACCTTAGAGATTAATTCACAAAGCTCTAACCACTTAACCACACTAACTCAGGTTCTTATTTTCTCATCCAAATATTATTCTTATCTAAACCTCAAGCCATCTTCCTATTTTAACCTCAAGTAAAATTACCTTTTTACCCTTTCTACCTAACAAGCATAAATAAGTCATTTAACATATAAACCATAATTTTAAGGCACATAAAATCATTCAAATAGTATATTTTTATACAGAATAACATGATATGCATCCTATCTCCCTTACTCTAAGGTTGGCTTTAGGTGGAGTTTCAAATCCAATACATAGTCATATTGGCCAAGGACTTCATGAGTAATGATCTCATGCAAGTGGACATGAGATATATGCCCCTTTCTATTAGGAGTGATGAATTCTTTATTGACTCCATTAACTACTTCTATTTATTTTACACTATACACAATATTTATCCTATAGGCGGCCCTAGATGAGACTCCAAAAATTAGAATCAAAGTACAATACTTACTAAACATAGTACATGGAAATCTCAAGTCTAAAGATACTTGCATATCTGTTATAATAAGATTCTATCACTACCAGTAAATAGTTATCCATATGATTATCCCACAGTTAGGTCATCCAATGAACTTGTTCAGATAACATGCATTCATATATTAATCCTGAATATCATAATACTCACGAATGTGAGAACCTCTACAGGAACTAATCAAGGAATATAACATGTGCTAATCTTCACACATTAATGGTATCTTATCTCATTAATACTATGCCTAGAGATAATTTAAGTACAAATACAATCCAATGAAAACTCTTTCAAATCAATGCTCTTTGAGCGATAAATTTTTCTAGAGAAATTATTAAACAGTGCACTCTAAATGTATTTCTAATTCTCCATATTTGCACTGCCTATTCCGACATGAATAAACTCTATTTATAAGCATACAAATTTCCTAAAAGATTTACAATACAAAAGAAGTAATTTCCTAATAGGATTCTTGAAACATTCACAGGTCCAACAACTTAAATTAATTATGAGCTGGGATTCCTTCAGTTGGTCAAATCACTTGATCAAACTTGAAGCCACCGAAGCCGCTGAAAAGTTCAAGCCATTTCATTTCTTTCTTCAATCAAGCCGATCATGAGCCCAAGCCAACTTTACCTTTCCTTTATTTCATTGATTGAGCACAGTCCACTAGCTTTCCTGAGCCATTCCTTTTCTTTATCGAGCCGCTAAGTTGATTTCTTCCTTGTTGAGTCGAGCCAAAACCACTAAGCTGCCTTCTTTTTTCTTGAAGCTGGCTCACCTGAGCTGACTTTCTTTTTTGTTTCTTCAAGTTGGCTTGCCTGAGCCACAAGCCTCCTGCAGCTCATTTACATCCTTCTGCAAGTTCTTTCACAATTTGCACACAAATCAGGCCGCGGTTCATGTGAAGCCATTCTTAACTTGATTACTCTGTTTCTAGACAATTTTCTTCTACTTCATGTTGTTTTTCCAGACGTGGGCTGGCGTTGGGTCAGTCTTCTTGGGTTGGCACTGGGTCTCCACTAGAATTGTTCAATCAAACTTTAAATTCATCTATTTTGCATCAAATCACAGAAAAAATATTTTTATAAGCCGATTATTAAATACGAAGGAATATGACTAGTTATTAAATCAAAAGTATCATAAAATATCCTCAAATTACTAGGAAAATATAAATGAATTTAGGCCCCATCAATTTCTATGTCCAATTCTCTCCGGTCTAAACACAAAAACATGCTTACTACATATAACATCAATGTATCATTGTATACCATGTTTGCTGACAAAAGCCAACCCACAAGGCAGGAAGCTCTTAGAGCAATCATGAACACTAGAATGGTAAAGGGGGCATCAATTCACGAGTATATGCTCAAAATGTTTGCTTACTTCGAGAAGGCCAAGGTCCTCAGGGCAAGAATTAATGCTAAGAAACAAATTGACATGGTTTATGAGCATATTCTCAGTTCAAGTTAAACTATAACATGAGCAAGATAAATATGTCTTTGATTAAGTTGATGAAAGAACTCCAATATGCCGAGAAAATTATGAAGCTTGAGTAAAAATTTTTGGTTACTCGTTCAGGTTCATCTTCTAGAACTGGGTCCAAGCCTAGGAAGTTCAAGAAGAAGAAGCCCCAGAACAATGCAGAAGATAAGCCCTAGGGATCCAAGCTCGGTCCATCCAAGCCCAGTAACAAGTCCAAGGGCAAGTTCTTCAAGTATGGCAAGAAATGACATTATAAGAATGATTGTCTAGAGTTTTTAGCCAAGTCCACTCTGGGTATTGCTCTATGCTTAGAGTCTATATTGATGGTTAGGTCATCATCCACTTGGATTGTTGATTTCGGAGCCACTAACCATATATGTAACTATTTACTGGGGTTTAACAAGATAAGGCAACTCAGTAGAGGAGAGCATGGACTTAGAGTAGGCAACAGAGCACAATTGTAGGGCAAAGTAGTGGGATTCTTCGAGATTTTATTTGATTGCAATAGGATTTTAATTTTAAAAGATGTTTTATATGTTTCTAGTTTTAAATAGAATTTGATTTCAGTTTCAATATTTATTAATCAATGATATTTTATTTATTTCCATTCTGCTATTTCAATAAGTAGAAATGAAAATATTATTTGTTCTAGACACATGTATGGAAATCTTTACTATATTAATTACATTAATTGTCAAATAAATAATACTCAGACGGAATCTAAAAATAAGAAGAGAAAGGCCACATCAAATAACTCTTATTTATGGCACTTATAATTAGGATATATAAATCAAAATTGGATTCAAAGGTTAATCCAAAATTGGGTTTTAGGATTCATTGAAATTAGAAGAATGGCCTTAGTGTGAATCTTATTTTGTAGGTAAAATGACCAAAAGGTCCTTTACTCAAAATACGGAAAGGGCCAAGGAAATATTAGAGTTAGTTCATATTGATGTTTGTAGTCCTATGTTTTCGCCTATTAGAGGTTATGGATACTTCATCACATTCACAGGTAATCACACACGTTTTGGTTATGTTTACTTGATGAGGCATAAGTTCGACTCCTTTAATAAACTCAAGAAAGGCTAAGGTAGAGCATCAACCAGGTAAACTAATCGAAATGCTAACATCGGATCATGGTGGAGAGTATTTCCTTGGTGAAATCAGGGACTACTTGACACATCAGGATATAGTTTCTTAGATAACTGCACCTGGGACTCCCCGCAGATTGGAGTTGTTGAGAGAAGAAATAGAACCTTGATGGAAATGGTCAGAAGCACAATGAGTCATGCAACTCTTCCTATTTTCTTTTGGAGATATGCTCTAGAAACAGCTACATATATTCTAAACTTGGTGCCTTCCAAGTTAGTACCTAAGACACTTTATGAGTTGTGGACTGGACGAAAGCCCAGTATGAATCATCTAAAGGTATATGGTTGTCCAGTAAATGCATTGACTAAAGGAAGTAAGCTAGACCCAAGATCAAAATTATGCTACTTTGTGGGGTATCCAAAAGAAATAAGGGGTGGATACTTTTATTATCCCTAAGAGCAAAAGGTACTTATTATACTTGGAGGATGAAGTGTGTTAACTAAGGTTTTGAGTAAGGTTGAATTGGAAGATAAGTTGATTGACATTTCAACTTCAACTACCCCAATTGAGGAACCTAAAGAAGCACAACAAGTCTTCCAATACAAAATGAACTATGTCGTTGTGGGAAGATATCTAGGGTTCCTAAAAGATGGACTATAGAAGCCTTTGAGGTAGTCTCTGACCATCAGGAATAAGATCCTATTCAATACGATGAGGCCATTGTTGATATTGATGCATATAAATAGAAAGTAGCAATAGATGTCGAGATTGAGTCTATGTATCACAATCCAGTCTAAGATCTTGTCACTGCACCTGAAGGGATTAAACCCCTAAGATGCAAGTGGATATATAAGAGAAAAAGTGGTGAGGATAGAAATGTGGAAACCTTTAGAGCAAGGTTAGTTGCAAAAATGTTATATTTAGAAAGAAGGGATCGATTATGAGGATACATTTTCACCTATTGCCATGCTTAAATCCATACGTATTCTCTTGGCCATCGCATATCATTATGACTACGAGATAAGACAAATGGATATCAAGACAACCTTTTTTAATGGCTATCTTAGCGAAAACATTTATATGACCCAGCTTAAAGGCTTTGTTATGAAAGGCCAAGAGCATATGGTCTGCAAGCTTAAAAAGTCCATTTATAGACATAAGCATCCATCACGAGCATTGAACATACATTTTAATGAGATTGTAAAATCTTATGCCTTCAAACAAAATGTGGGTGTGTATAGGAAAATAAATGACAACAATGTGTCTTTTATGGTACTTTATATGGATGACATTCTACTAATTGCAAATGATGCAGAGATATTGTTATCCATAAAGTTTTGGCTATCAAGTCAATTTACCATGAAATATATAGGAAAAGGTAGCTATATTCTTGGAATCAGGCTTCTTAGAGATAGGAAGCAAAGAATGTTAGGCCTATCCCAATTTGAAGATATTGGCTAGGCTTAGCATGGATCAGTGTAAAGGGGCAATTATACCCTTTAGATACAGATTGACCTTATCTTCCAAGTAATGTTCTAAGATACAGGAAGAAAATGAAAGGATGAGTAAGATTCCTTATGCATTGGCAGTGAAAAGTCTCATGCATACCATACTTTGCACAAAGGCAGATATTTACTTTATAGTAATCATGGTTAGCAGGTATCAATCAAATCCAGGAGAAGAATATTAACATGTAAAGCATATTCTCAGGTACCTAAAGGGAATGAGGGAATATATGCTTGTTTACTGGGCCAATGACTTAGTTCTTACTAGTTACACAAATTCAGATTTTCACATGGATTAAGATGAAAGTAAATTGACTAGTGGAGTAAAACGAATCCCAGAGATCAGATTACTTGGGACCATTTTTCTCTAGCGTGAACAAGTATATGAAGAGAAGCCCCATTGAGTACTCAATGTTCAAGTGATCGCATATACATATGGCCCACTTAGGCCAGTTATTTGGGATTTTAAACAAGTAGCAAAACATGCTCAAGAATTCAAGATTCATAGTTCTCAGCCTGTTTTCAAATTCAAGTAGAAGACTCGTACTTAAATATATCAGGAAAATATCATCATTATCAAGAAAGCATTTTATTAAAATCCTGATTTGGAGTTTAAGAGAGTCACATGAAATGTCTCATATTCTTGATATTCAAGAAATCAAACACTTAAAAATGCTTTCATGTTCAAGTGTAATAATCCATGTCATGATATATCAGAAAGCACTTGTGTCTATATCAGGAAAGCATTTAACTAATTCAGGAAATTAGCAATGTGAGTTTAGAATCAAAGGAACTCACATTGTATCTTATATTGATATAGTAGTGTATATATCTACTGTAGCCTTTCACAAAGCCTTTAAAACGAATAACCTATACTGAACATTAATTCATACCTCTCTTAGTATTCTAGGAATTCACAATTAATATATTTTTCCAAAGATACATAATTAAGGAAATTACTCACTTTTCTATTTCTTTATCTCACGATAGAAATGAGATAGTCTTCTTTGAAATGATTCAATTCATTTCATTATCTCTTCCTCAAACATGTATACAAAGCTATTATGTGTTTCCTTAACCTTTCATGTGTCCAATAACATACATGGAATTAATACATGAAATTGTTCTTGCTAAACAAACTTCTTTATTTCTTCACTCCGGCATAGTTGATTGTTTACATCATAACTTTTGATCCATAAGTCCAATTAATGTCAAACTAGTTCTGAAACTCCAAGATATTCCTCTATGATTTCTAATATATGAACCACAGATTTTACTCTTGATTTCATTCAGTTTTTCTCATAACATTTCAATATTCCAATCTCGTTACTAAACTAGCAAGATTTGATATTTCCATTGTAACGTTATATTTACAATCTAAATCATGTCAAATTGGTCCCAAAATGATTCTAACAAATGTAGCTACAAGTTTTAGGTCATGGGGTTCTAGAATAATGGACCATTTCATTCATTTTTTCGTTCTTTAGAGCTGGTCAGGAATTACTCAAAACAGGATTTCCATTTTGTTCTCTAGCTTCATATAATTAATTCCCTTTGTTCTTTATGCAATATACATACCATTAACACACTCTAACACCTTTTCATGGTCTAAACATCCCATGAATTCTCTTAATTTTAATCATGAACAAAACAGTAACATTGTTACATAAATAACAGCTATGAAAACATGAATTAATCCCTTTATATTCTCAACAATTAAAATATGTTTTGCTTTTTTGTCTTTCTTCTATCTTTGCAGTTATGAACAACTCTTCAAACTCCCTTCAAAAACCACACAAAACACAGCATATAGTTCCTCTAGGCTACTAGCACACACAGCACACACAAACACTTGACAACATAGCTAAATTTCCAAAGAAAATCATAAAATTCCGTGAATTTCTCAACAATATTTATACCAAAATAATCCTTGTACATCATACTTCAACTTTAATTCATGAATTATAAACTTTTACCTGGTTTGTAGGTTGATCTAAGCTTGAAATTTCCCAAGTACTCCTTCCTTTCTTCTATGAAAATTCTTTCTCCTTTTTCTTTTTCTCCCTAATTTCTCTAATTTTTCTCCTGTTTCTTTGATGATTTTTAGCTGTTTATACAGACATTCCACCGCCACTTCCTCGTCATCTTATGACGAATTTTGGTCGTAAGTGAAATAGGCATTTAATGCTATAAAAGACTTGGAATTTTCATATTGGTTAATAGCAATTTTATCTTATTTTCCTTTCTTTTTCCCTTGTATGGTTGCCGGGTTCAAGCTATAAAAATAGCATTTCTCTCACCATTCTTTAGTCAAACTGTGGCCAATTTGGTCACAATTCATTTAAGGTTATTGTGGGCTATCATCCATGTGTAATTTCCTTATTCGCTAACTTTTCCTAATTATTTCCATAAGCTTATTTGATAAGCTTCATGTAATATAATTCATGCATGAATATTTCATGCAACCACCAATATTTTGACTCTTGTTCCATCCACCAATCACATGGTGCCACATATTTAAATTTTTTCCATTCTTTATATTATTCTCAGGAATGAACTAAACTTCTGGTTAGCAAATATTCCAATCGGAAAAACTTTTATTCCACTGATGGAATCCACACATTTTACTAATCGCAATGCTAGAAGTTAGAATTCTCAAATTCCTTCTCAATTCTTCTTAATTTGCGGTCAAAATTCCATTTGCATTCAAAATTATGACGATACCCTTGCAAACTTGTTTTATACCACGACGTCCATCTCATTGCACTGATCAACTGTTGTTCTAAAACACCCAAATTCTATCTCTATATAAAGTAATTAATAATTGAAGTGAAAAAATACGGGTAGAACAATATCAAAATTACAGCAATATCCCTAAATATTTTTATTACGCTGAATGTTCATCTTATTATACTGATCATTTGTTGTTTTGATCACTTACACAAATTCTTATTCTATACATAATAGTAGCTAATTAAAGTACTAAAAATGGAGGGATATTACATCCTCAATCAGATTTTATAGTTTTAATACTTTTACCAAATTGTTTTTCTGCTTCATTCCTAAAGTTCTTGAACTTGTCAAAGGTTTCTGATTTGTATTGTATTCCATACATATACCTGTATCGTGAACAATCATCAATAAGAGTAATAAAATATTGATAACCTTCTCTTACTTGTCTTGACATTGGGCCACATACATCAGTATGTATGAGTTTTAATAACTTTTTGGCCCTTTGCCATTTTCCAAAAAAGGGTGTTTTAGTTATTTTTCCAAGTAAACAAGACTCGCATGTACCATAAGTTTCGTAATCAATAACCGTAAGTTACCAAGCATGTGTAACTTAGAAACATGATTCTTATTTATGTGGCCTAAACTACAATGCCATAAGTAATATGATGTTGAGTTATATTTTGTTTGCTTCTTATTGTTTATATTGGAAATAATATCATTCATGTCTAGAATATGCAAACCATTTACCAAAGTTGCAACACCATATTAGACATCATCTAATGAGAAAAAACAATCTTTATTTTTAAAAATTAAATGAAAACCAATCATGTCCAAACAAGCAACTAAGATAATGTTCTTAAGAAAAATAGGCACATAATATCAATTTATAAGTTCTAGAATTAATCCTGAAAGTAAGTATAGATGATAAGTCCACACCACAAGTACAATAACCTTTGCTCTATTTGCAACATGTAGCTCCAGAACGCCCTTCTCAAGCCTTCTACTATCCTTTTTGTCCTTGTAAATTATTGCATAAATGAGAATCACATCCGATATCCAATGCCCATATCTCATTCTTAAAGGAAGTATTAATCTCAATCATAAACATACTAGGAGTAGAAGTAGAAGTGCCCGCGAGCTTTTCCTTCTCCTTCCTGTCATTTACATTCTTCAAGTAGGTCTTGCAGTTGCACTTTCAATTGCCCATCTTGCCAAAATGATGACATGGGCCTTTAGTGGCTGCCTCCTTTTTTTTCATGCCATTTTTGGGCTTAGTGGGAGCCTTCTTCTTCCTCTTGGGAATTTTCTTCTTAGAAGAGGAAGACTTTACCATCATGACTGTATAGGATTCCTTCTTCATGGAGAATTCCATAGTCTTAAGAAGATTAATCAACTCGGATAGTGTGGTGTTAATTTTTTTTATTTGGTAGTTAATCACAAATTGTTAAAAACTACTTGGTAAAGATTGTAGAATTAAGCTAACACTTAATTCCTAGTCCGCCACAAAACCAAAAAATCCAAGCATCTCATCAAAGCATGAGTGGCCACAAAAGCACCATTAGCCATCCTAAATCAAAATAGCTATTTAGAGACCTCAAATCTCTCTGTTCTAGCTTGCTAATCAAATAGCCCTCTAAGATTCTCAACTTTCTATACCAGTATGCATAGCTAGCTAGCATGCAAAATTGGTCACCATCTAAATCTTTTCTTGTTGATTCCAATTTGATGGTTTCCAATTATGCTCACAGAAGCAATTTCATATAATCACCGAACTAGCATATTTTGGTTTCCTATTTACTTAAAGAAACATTTTTCCAATTCTACACTAGGAACCAATTATGTACTGAACAATTGGAATCAATTATGAATTCACCAATTTAGAAACAATTCCCTATTGTTTTTTTTCCTGATTCAGCTGAAACGGTTTTAGTAAATTAAATTTCCAAAAAATTTTCTTTCTCTCATCTTTCTTGCTGAACTGTTTCAGTGTGCAAAAATAATTTCCACAATTTTTCTTGCTAAATGGTTTTAGTAAATTAAAATTCCAAATAATTATGAAATAATTTCATACTGCCAAATTTATTTTTTAAAATTTTAAAATAAATATAAACGTGTGAAACACATACATGATGTCTCTGATACCACTGTTGAATTTTGATCATACAAACCAGTTTACATGCAACTGAAAAATAGAACGAAATCCACTCAAAAGATCTCTCGTATGTATTTAAACGGGTTAGAAGTAGAAAGAAAATTTCGTTACTTGAAAAATGCGGCCTTAAAATTTTTTCCTTCTGCATGAATACCTTACGAAAGTCTAAATTATAAGAATAAGAATTCTCTAACAATAATCCATATAAGGAATTGTATTCAAGAATGTAAAAAAGAAACTGATGCTAGTGGGTATAATTTTTGCGGCATTAGGGATTTAGTGTAGAGAAGAAAACAAAACAACTAGAAAGGAGAAAACTTCCATTTTTCCATGAAAACAAAAGCTCTATTTTTCTTAAAGAAAAACGGCATCACCATTCTTTTCCTTACGTGAATGTATATATAAAAGATATTACAAAGAAAAACAAGATGTTCCTTTCTATATATACACTGCACAAAAGGTTTCCAAAAGCTTTTTGGAATTAGTATAATGCTTAAATTCCCTTTCCATATTATGGTCTTTGTTTTTCAAGAATTGTAATTAGGCCTTATGAATTATAACAAGTTTATCATTCTCCTATAAGGATTTAATAATTGCAATTCAATCCCAACTAATTATAACACTTTATAATTAGTCTATAATAATTATTTCTTCTCTCTAATTAACCCCGTAATATTGTCAGATAATGTCTTGCATACTAATTCCACTATTGTGTGTGACCTATTAGGTTTTCTGGTCAATTGGTAGCTAAAATAAATTAATTCAACCATAATAGAATTAACAATCCATTTATATTTAGAGATAACTTATTAATTCTAATTTTGATTAATATATTAATTCTCTAATTAATAAATCCATAATTAGGTCTCAAGCCCATCCATATCTGATTCTTCATTAAGAAAGGAGGTCTTAAGCCAGTCCACCTTTGATTCTTCCAAATATCCCTTGGCTTGTGTTCTAACAGTAACCACAGGAAGAAAGCGAGTATGTCCCTAGTCTCGCTTTTGCATTATTTACGCAATTCCTTGATCTGATCGAAACCTTACCCCTCAAGGGAAAAAAAGCTCCATACATGCATGCATACATACATACATACATACATACATACATACATACATACATACATACATACATACATACATACATACATACATACATACATACATACATACATACATACATACATACATACATACATACATACATACATACATACATACATACATACATTATATTTTTCTTTTTTTGTTCTTAATGAAAAGGAGAGGTCGTGCTGTGTAGGGCATCCATATTCAAAGATGGCAAATGCTCGACACTAGCCAAAACAAGCAATTACATATCAAGAGTAGCATCTAGCAATACATCATGGGTACCCAAAAGTCCAAACAATCAAATGGCTTAACATGAACCTTTCAATAGCAGAATATCAACGCAATAAACTTCTTGTAACATACTTATCTCATTCAGTTTAAAGTATAAAATTAGTGCCAACTCCTTCTAGAATACAATTAATTATAGTCCGAATTTATTAGTACTTGTTCCAGAATCCATTACTCAACATTTGTATCAATTTGGCACTATTTCTAACACATAATAACCTTGGCCAAGGACTCCTCTAGTAATAATTTCATATATGTGGCCACGAGATATACGCCCCTACTACTAGAAGTGATGATTCCTTTATTAACCTTCTCGACTACTTTCATTTACTTTACGTTGTTCCCAAAATCCCATAGGTGGTCATATAGGGACTCCAGAAGTTGGAATCATAATACAATGCTCAGTAAACAAAGTACCTTGGAGATCTCAAGACTAAGGATACTTGCACATTTGCTATAATGAGATTCTATCATTGACACTAAATAGTTATCCATGTAATTATCTCATAGTTAGGTAATCCAATAAACTTGTTTAAGTAAAAGTATCCATATGTTAATTTTGAGTATCACAATACCACTACTCGATCAAATTAAGAAATATAACATGTGCTAGTCTTGATGCATTAATGACATCATATCTCACATTATGATCGCTATCATAATTTTCTTAATTCTATACTATGTGTTTGGGACTTTATCTAACAGTTTTATACACATATACGTTAAATGATTAATTAAACTGAAAGATAAAAAATGTGTTTTATTATTAAATGTGCTATATACAATATATAAGTGATTACCTCTGGGACATAACACTAACAAACTCCTACTTACACTAGAGCTAATTATTTATGCATCGAATACTAAATGACTCGACATGTCTATTATATTTCTTCTAGGGCAGCACCTTAGTGAGCGGGTCGGCTATGTTCTCATCTATTGGAATTCTCTCAATCTTTAAATCCTTTCTATCTATGATTTTCTAGATTAGGTAATAGCGTCTTAGTATGTGTTTTGATCGCTGCTGAGACTGTAGTTCCTTTCTTGTACAATAGGTCCATTGTTGTCACAATATAAAAGTATTGGATCAACAATGCTAAGGACCACTCCAAGATCTGTAATGAACTTCTTGATCCAAACAGCTTCCTTAGCTACTTCAAAGCGATTATGTACTCAGCATCGGTCGTTAACTCGGCAATAATATCTTGTTCGGATCTTTTTCAACTTACGGCCCCTCCACCTAACAATAATACATAGTCCGATTGTGATTTGAAGTCATCCTTATCGGGCTGAAAGCTACCATCAGTATAACATTTTATTTTCAAATCACCTTTTTCGTATAATAATAATAAGTCCTTAGTCCTTCACAAGTACTTAAAGATATTCTTTATAGTCACCCAATGACCCTCTCCAAAGTTAAATTAGTATTTGCTCGTAAAGATGAGAGTACAGGATACATCGGGCTTGATACATATCATAGGATACATTATAGATCTAATTGTTGAAGCATATGGAATTCTACTCATGTGATCTCTTTCAACTTGTGCCTTGAAAGACATTGACTTTGTAAGGCTTACTCTATAAGATATGGGTAAGAATCCTATTTTTAATCTATGCGGAACCTCTTCAGCACTATCTCTATGTACGTTGACTGTGAAAGACCGAGCAACCTTTTTGATCTAGCCATATAGATTTTCATTCCTAGAATAAAGGTCGGTTCTCCAAGATCTTTCATGGAGAATTTCTTGGGTAACCAAACGTTTATAGATTAAAGGACAAGTATATCATTTTCTATTAGCAATATGACATCTACATAAAGTAATTGGAAAACAAATAAACTCCCACTAACCTTCTTGTGTACATAAGGTTCATCCATGTATTACATACAAATAAACTCCCACTAATGATATCGAATTCATTAATTACTTCATCAAAATGAATATTCCAATTCGTAGAAGATTGCTTAAGTCCATAGATGGACCTTTACAACTTGTACAATATTGTGCTATCTTTGGATATGAAACCCTCAGGTTGTGTCATGTACATTTTGTTAGTTAAGTCTATTAGGAATTCTCCATGCAAACTCATAGTTGTGCAGCGGAAAAAAAAAATTCCACACTGAGGATCATGTTTATGCCTTAACATGAATTAAAACAAGAGAATAATACCTTGCGTGAAGCTTCTGTAAAACAAAATTTTCTTTGATCAATTAGTTATCTCTGAGGCATGATCAACAAACACAAAGAATACTTTCTCCTTCGTTCCGTCAAAACACCACAATCGAAGTGTAGGATTGTCTCTAATAAAATCCACATGAGAATGGTGCTCAAGAAAACAACAAAATTTTGTGCTAGCAAAATTACTATGGCGGCTAGGGCTTTTGTTTTTCAAAAGAAGAAGAAGACGGCGAGAAGTCTTAGTTTTCCGTTTTAGAAAAGCTCTCTGTGAATTAACCTAGGTCACAAAGCCCATGGATCCGTATATTATCATATATATCATTCGCAAATCTTTTGGTAATTAGAATCCTATTCTTAATTACCAATTATTAATATTATTATGATTATTGTTAATTATAATATGGCCTACAAATTATAAGTAATTATAATTGAACCACAACAACTTCTTTTCACAATCAACCCTATAATGTTATCAAATAACACACCGAGCACTTAATTCTCTATTGTGTGTGATCTATTAAGTTTCTCGGTCTATTGGTAGCAAAATATAAATTAATCTAAACAGCCTTAAGATTAATAATCCTTAATAATTTTAGAATTAACTTATTAATTCTAATAAGGATGAATTTATTAATTCTCTAATTAATAAATCCATATTCAATAGATCATGAGCGGTATCTAGCGACACATCAGGACTACTCAAAAGTCCAGAAAGTCATGTGGCTTGAGATGAACCTTTCAATAGAAAATAACAATGCAATAAACTCATTTCACCATACAATATCTCATTTAGTTTGGAGTACGAAATTAATGCCAACTCATTCCAAATCAATAAATTAATTTTGGCCAAAATATTTTAGTACTTATTCCCAAAATCCACTACTCATCATATGTATCTATTAAAACCATTTCTAATATACAATCGCCTTGGCCAAGGACTTTTCAATTAGTGATTCATACATGTGGCCGTGAGATATTCGCTCCTACTATTAGGAGTGCTGAATCCTTTATTGATCCTCTCAACTACTTTCATTTACTTCATATTGTACCCAATATCCATCCCATAGGCAATCTTGTCAGAGCTCCAGAGATTAGAATCAAAGTCCAACACTTAGCAAATAAAGTATCTTAGAGATCTCTAGTCTAAGGATACTTGCACATTTGCTATAATAAGATTCTATCACTGGCACAAAATAGTTATCCATATGATTATCTCCTAGTCAGGTCATCCAATATGCTTGTTCAAGTAACAAGCATCCACGTGTTAACTTCTAGTATCATAATATTCACGTATGTGAGAACCGCCGCCTGATCAAATCAGAAGATATAACACCTGCTAGTCTTAACGCATTAATGATGTCCTATCTCAGTAATGCTATGACTAGGGATAATTTAAGTATGAACACTATCCAGTGTAGTAGGAAGTCCACATCATAATTTTCTTAACACACAGTTGCACTTTGGACTTTATATAATAGTTATTTTACACGAAAGTATAAATAAAACAAACTGAAAGATAAAGGATACCTTGTTTTATTTATTAATGCACAACATACATAATAAATGTGATTACCTCTAGGACATAACACTAAGAAACTCCTTCTTACCCTAGATCCAATCATTCATGTATCTAATACCGAATGATTCAACATGTCTTTCACGTTTCTTTTGGGATAGTACTTTTGTAAGCAAGTTAGCTATATTCTCATCCATAGGAACTCTCTCTATCTTTAAATCTTGTTTATCTATGATTTCTCTAATCAAATGAAAATATTTAAGTATATTCTTGGATCACTGGTAAGACATTGGCTCTTTTGCTTGTGCAATAGCTCCATTATTATCATAATATAAAAATATTGGTTTAGCAACACTAGGAACCACTCCAAGCTCTGTCACGAACTTCTTGATCCAAACATCTTTCGTAACTACTTCAAAAGCGGCTATGTACTCAGCTTCAGTCGTTAAGTTGGCAATAGTATCTTGTTTGGAACTCTTCCAACTTATTGCCCCTCCATACAACGTAAATACGTAGCCAGACTTTGATTTGAAATCATCTTTATTAGATTAAAAATTAGCATCCGTATACCCATTTATTTTCAAATCACTTTTTCCATATACCAAGAATACATCATTAGTCCTTTGCAAGTACTTAAGGATTTTCTTCACGGCGCCTAATGGCCCTTATCAGGGTCAGAATGGTATCTGCTCGTCAAACTGAGAGCATATAGTACATTGGTCCTGGTATATATTATAGCATACATGATGGATCTAATTGCAGAAACATATGGAATCCTACTCATATGATCCCTTTCAACTTGTGTCTTTGGAGACATCAACTTTGAAAGACTTATCCCATGTGATATAGGTAAGAATACTCTTTTAGATTGATCTACGCTAAACTTTTTTAGCACTTTGTCTATGTATGTAGACTATAAAAGACCTAGCAACCTTTTTTACCTATCTCTATAGATCCTAATTCTAAGAATATAAGTTGGATCTCCAAGGTCTTTCATGGGGAATTTCTTAGACAATAAACCTTTTACAGATTGAAGGATAGGTATATCATTTTCTATTAATAATATGTCATCTACATAAAGTAATAAGAAAATTATTGCACTACCACTAATCTTCTTGTATACAAAAGGTTCATCTATGTTTTGAATGAAATCGAACTCTTTGATTATTTCATTAAAATGGATATTCCAACTCCTAGAAACTTGTTTAAGTCCATAAATGGACATTTGCAGCTTGCACAATTTTATGCTATCGTTGGATGTGAAACCATCAGGTTGTGTATATACACTTCCTCAGTCAAGTTTCCATTTAGAAAAGTTGTTTTCACATCTATTTATCAGATCTCATAATCATAATGAGCTGCAATAGCTAGGATAATTCAGGTGAATTTCAGCGAAGCAACTGGGGAGAAGGTTTGTTATGGTTAATACTATGTTGTTGACGAGAATCCTTAGTCACCAATTGTGCTTTATAGGTAACTAGGTTACCATCCATGTCGGTTTTCTTCCTGAAAACCCATTTGCACACAATAGGTTTATTTCCTTTGGGTGGATCAACTAGAGTCCGTACTTTGTTGTCATACATGGAATCCATCTTTAATTTCATGGATTCAAGCCATTTGTCAGATTCTAAATTATTTTGAACTTCTTTGTAAGTAGTTAGCTCATCATAATCAGTGAGCAATACATCATTATGGTCACTAATAAAAAATCCATATCTCTCAGGTGCCATACGTATCGTACTTGACTTAAGAGGTTCTTGTGTAGTTGAAGGTTCATATATTCTCTCAATAGATGTAGGATTAGACGGTTGATCCTTGTTTATTTTTTCTTCTT
The DNA here is from genome assembly GCA_026120185.1 of Voacanga thouarsii. Lineage (NCBI taxonomy): Eukaryota > Viridiplantae > Streptophyta > Magnoliopsida > Gentianales > Apocynaceae > Voacanga > Voacanga thouarsii. The sequence goes on along the minus strand of JANUWF010002416.1, from coordinate 2,015,009 downwards.
GAACTTTACAAAATTCAATCTTTCTCCCACTGTCTCCTTTAAGCATGTGCTCATTCTCTAAGAAAATAGCATGTTTCGAAACAAAAGCTTTGTTTTCAGAAGGGAGATAGAAGTAATATGCGAAAGATTCTTTCAGATAACCCACAAATAAACACTTGTCAGGCTTACTGTTAAGTTTGTCTAACTGTAACTTTTTTACAAAGGTAGGGTAACCCCGTACTCTTAAGTGAGATAACTTTGATTTCTTACCAAAGAACATCTCAAATGGGGTAGTATTAACCATTTTATACGAAACTCTACTTAGCACATAAACAAAAGTCTCTAGTGTGTACTTCCAAAATGATTTTGGCAAGTCTGCAGAAGCCATCATGGTCCTTACCATGTCTAGAAGGGTTCGATTCCTTCTCACGGATACACCGTTATGTTGAGGTGTATATGATGGAGTCCAATAGGATAATATCCTATTATCTCTAAGATAATCTTGAAACTATTGATTTAAGTATTCACCTTCTCAATCAGATCTTAAAGTCTTGATACTTTTCCCAAGTTGTTTCTCCACTTCATTCTTGAAGTCTTTAAACCTTTTAAAAGCTTCAGATTTGTATTTTATTAAATACAAATACACATATCGTAAATAATCATCGATAAAGGTTATGAAATAGTGATAACCTCCTTTTGATTGTATAGAGATTGGGCCACATACATCAGAATGTATAAGTACTAATGACTCTTTGGCTATTTCCCTTTTTCTAGAAAAAAGAGGTTTAGCCATTTTACCAAGTAAACAAAATTCGCATGTGCCATATGATTCACAATCAAATGACCATAAGTCATATAGCATTTGTAACTTAGAAACGCGATTCTCATTTATATGGCCTAAACGCCAATGCCATAAATAAGATGAGGTTAAATTATGTATCCTTAGTTTCTTCTTATTTACATTGAGGATTAGATTATCCATGTCCGGAACTTATAAACCATTAACCAAAGTTGTGAAACCAAAATAAATATCATTCAATGAAAAGAACAACATTTATTCATAAAAATTAAATGAAATTCACATAAGTCTAAACATGCAACTAAGATAATATTTTTCAATAAAATTAGAAAAAATAACAGTTTTGCAGTTCGAAAACTAATCCTAAAGGCAGGTGTAGCTCATAAGTCACAACAGCAAGTGCAGCAACCTTTGTTCCATATGCAGTACGTAGGTCCATGTCACCTTTCTCAAGCCTTCTATTGTCCTTTAGTCCCTATAAGTTATTGTACAAATGAGATCCACATACAGTATCTAATACCCATACCTCATGTCTAAAGGTAGTATTAACCTCAATCACAAACATACTAGGAGTAGAAGTAGAAGTACCCGCAAGCTTCTCCTTTTGCGTCTTTTCCTTGACGGTCTCCAAGTAGGCTTTGTAGTTGTGCCTCTAATGATCCATCTTTCCACAATAATGGCATGGGTCTTTGGTGGCTACCTTCTTCTTTTTCACACCACCTTTGGGCTTTGTAGAAGCCTTCTTCTTCCTCTTATGAACCTTCTTCCTAGAAGAGGAAGATTCTACTAATACAACTACATTGGATTCCTTCTTCATGGAGGACTCCGTAGTTTTGAGTAGATTGATAAACTCGAGTATGGTAGACTCAATCTTGTTTATCTATTAGTTAATCATAAATTGTCAAAAACTACTTGGTAGTGATTATAGAATTAAGTCGATACTTATTTTATTGTCCATCACAAAACTAAGAGATCCGAGCTTCTCAATTAAGCCCAACATCTTCAGCCCATGAGTGGCCACAGAAGTACCCTCAGCATCTTTGAACGGAACAATTGTTTTGATATCTCATATCTTTCTGTTCTGGTTTGGGCATTAAACAGCTCTAGAGGATGTTAAATAATCGAGTAAGCATTTATATGCTCGTGCTATTTTTGCAGTTCAGGGGTTATTGACACTAACATCACACAAGATGTCATGTCACTGATGTCATATCACTACCCTCGTTATGTTTCTTGTGAACAACATGCTCATTAGTATGAGCATCTGGTACTGGTGGTGGCGAAATAGGAGCCTCTAACACATAGAACAACTTTTCCTACTTAAGAATAATTCTCAAGTTTCTATACCAGACAAGAAAGTTTGTTTCAGTTAGTTTATTAGTTTCCAAGATGCTACGCAGGTTTAGGTTTATTCACATGATGCAGATGATCTAGATGTAAAGATAGCAAAAATTAGCTAACTGTATATGCACATGTAATGCAAATAATTAAGTTTTTAATTAACGCATTGTTATTCCACTATTTTACTCAAACCAATAGTCCACACTATTGATTCGAGAAGTTTGTTGGAAGTTTTCATAGTGGACTGGTATCTAAATTCGTAAAAAAATGAACTTGGATTTAACCAACAAGCCACCCTTAAGTTCAATGGTAGGTATCAAATACTAATTACATCATATGTAATTACCAATCACTAGGTGGTTAACATCTTTTAATTTTAAAGCTTTTAAGCTAACCCAATCTTGCCTCTATTTTTTCTTTTTTTTTATGTTTGAGTTAGCCCAACTAGGATAAAGAAATTAGTTAAACCTGACCCATTAATCAGGAATTTAGAATGACATAGCTTGAACATGCCCAATGTCAAGTAGGCTTGGGTCAGCCAACAACCTAGTCTCAAAAAAGGACTCTCGTTCTTACTATATTAATAGAAAGCATTAGGTTTACTTTAGATTAAGGGATTTGTGATATTTGTATCTTAACATAGCATACATAATATCATCATGTCCATACATTGAAAAATAATAAAAGGTTTGGTTATGGACTTTACTATATTAATTTTCTTGAGCCACAAAGGAAATTAATTTGGCTAATCCTAAGTGTTCATGCATGATATAAGAAGAAAACCTTACCCTTCTTATTTTGGTCTTGATCATCTTCTCTTGAAATTGTAATAAATTCTATTCTATCTAAACTATGGAATCTAATTATATAAAATTCTAAGAAAGAAACCTCAAGTTACATTTGATAGGAGTTTAAATGAGAAGAGAAGTTTACATAAGAAAAATAGAAAAGGTTGGACTCACAGGCTCTATTTTAATTCAAAACCAAAGCGATAAAATGCATGAACAATTTAATTGGGTCCATAGTCCATAACCAAACCACCATGCTAATTTTGTGCGCCAAATAAAATTAAACATAGCAAATAATTCCAAAATCACTATTTTGGAACAATGGAATAAATTCTAAAACAAATATTTTAGAACATATATTAATTTCTAAAATTAATTCCAAAATCACTATTTTGGAAAATCGAATAAATTCTAAAATCACTATTTTAGAAAATATATTAATTGCTAAAATCATATTTTAGGAATTAAAATAAAATAATATATAATTAAAATCATTATTTTAGAAAATATATTAATTTCTAAAATTATATTTTAGGAATTATAATAAAATATAATATAATCTAAAATCATTATTTTAGAAAACATAATAATTGATAAAATCATATTTTGGGAATTAAAAATAATATATAATCTAAAATTAATATTTTAGAAAATATATTAATTTCTAAAATCATATTTTAGGAATTAAAATAATATATATAGTCTAAAGTCATTATTTTAGAAAATAAATTATTTTACAAAATCATGATTTTTATTTATTTATTTATTTTTTGCAAAAAATATATTAGTCCCAAAAATACCAACTTTGGAAAAATTTGGGCACCAAGTGAAAAGGAAAAAAAAAAAAAAAGAAGAAGACATCCATGGGGCATGTCGCAAGAAGACAAAACAAAGTGTAAAAGAAAAAGAATTTTTTTTAATTATCAAATAGGAATTGCATCCTGGGGAGCATGTGCATAACCTCCCCAGGATTGCACAAACACAACCCACGTGGTGCGTGTGAAATCCCAATCGAAACCAACCTTAGAGTAAGGGGGTTGGAATGTATATCATACTTTATTGCATGTTTAAATATATTTTTATATGATTTTATGTGTATTAAATTTGTGCTTTATAGTCTAGAGGGTTTGATTATGATTATTGAATGAGAAGGGAAAAATGGTAATTTTTACTTGAGGTGGAAAAAGGGTGATAGCTTGAGGGTTGAAGAGGAAAATATTTTTTAGAAAGAAAATAAGAACAAGAGTTGTTGTGGTTTAGTGGTTAGAGCTATGGAATTGATTCTTGAGGTCTTGGGTTCAAATTCCATCATAGGAGCTTTAGCTTGATTAAATTTTATTTTTGCTTGGAAAGTGTTATTTTTGGCCTTATGTGCTTTGGAGTAGGGTAAAGATGTTGTCCTAAGAGAGACATGATAGGAGTATCCTAATCCTACTCTTTTGCCCTACACAAAATTCCTAAGGGGAATTCATTTCCTCTTAATCCTTAATTTTTTTTTCTCAATCCATTAGGATGTTCAATTTGTTCAAGCCAATTTTATTCTAGAAAAATTCCAACAATGTGCTGTGGCTTTAAAGGTTCAAAATGTCTTAGTAAAAGATATCTTATGGACTGAAACCATGGAATTGGGGAAGGATTTCAAGTGAATTAATTTACCTAGTAAACTTTCTAAAACTTCACTCTATCTAGGTTCAGTTTTCTTCATGCATAGAACTGAAAATTTTCCAGCTTATTGTGCCTTCAAGGTGCCAAAATTCTTAGCCATTATTTCCTCCCAAATGCTGCTGGAAAATGGCCTTTTGATCAGCTTGAAACCTGAATTTTTCTGGCCATTTTCGGACTGCACAAAGGCTATGCAAAACCAGAAAAATCCCTGGGCAAAATCATATCTTTGGAGGTCCGAAACCAAGTTGTTTTCTTTCAGTTTTTGTTCAGCATCTTAGCCACGTTTTTCCTCTATAAAGAAGGCTAGAAACCAGCCTTGAAAGACCCCTAAAATCCCCTTCAAACTCTCTGCAAGCTTACTAAAAAGTGGCAGCTGAAAACTGCCCAGAAATTCCAGCCTCGTGAAAATTCTGTGCAGGAAAACTTTCCAGCTTTGTTTCCTAATTCATCCCTAGCCGGAACCTCAGCTTTCTTCTGCACAAACCCTCCTTAAACAACCATAAGCTGAACTCCATTGTCCCCTCTAAGCTTCTGCTCAAAATTCAGACATGGCTACCCGAAAATCTCTCCAACAAATCTCGACAATTATGCTTGATTAGTTACCAAAATTTCAGTCACCATAATTTAGCAACTTTCCATAAAATATCCCTCAAATAACTAGACTTTTCCTCCACCATTATACTTCTTATTTTCGGCCACCCTTAGCCTCCTTCAACCAGCTCCCATCCAGCCGAACTACTATACAAGTAGTCGGCCATGGCAGCTTCCCAAAAGCTCTCCAATAATCAAAGATATTCTTTTTATATTTAGTTTCCAAATTTGCTTTCCAAAAATATTCTTTAAGGATTTCAGTAACTAGCTTTTCGTTTTCCCTTCCAAACCAGAAAATCATCTACCAAAACCCTACAAGCAGTCGGCCAACCCTAATCCCTTCAGAAATTCAGCAGTCTCCAATCCAAAAGCTCTCAATTCTCTTCAACCTTCAAGAACACATAGCACACCAAGAACACCTACTCCTTTCTTTCACCTAATACCTCTCCAAATCACTTCAAACATCTTCTAAAAATTCTAGATTTCATCTATACACTACCGTGAGTCCATCCATACCATTTTTAACATCAAACTCCAAAATCCAACTCGCACTTTTGGATCAAAAATCAAAAAGTTTGTGAAGGCTCAAGAACACCTTCAAGGTAGGTTTATTCAATCAACTTCATCTTCGCTAGTCTTCAATCTCTAATGAACATATATATGTTTAAGTATGCTAATGGACTTTCTTCTTCTCTTCTCTTCTCTCTCTCTCTCTCTTGGCCGAATGATTTCATCAACCATGGCCATGCTTCCTTCATCTTCTTTGGACAAATTTAGACATCTAGGAGTTGAGATCCATTCGAAAATTCTTCAAGGTATTCATTAATCAAGTAAGCCTTTTTAACTCTTCTTTTAAATTCTAGATTCATATCTCTAGGATGATGTTGATAAAAGATGAATCATGAATAGGGTTGAGTATGTATTGTTGTGATGAGTTGAAAGTAAAGCATGAATATATGTATGAATATGTTGGAGATGAGATTTATGTACGAATGGATTATCTTGGTTGATTGTATAGTGTTTTATCGTTTAATGCATGTCTCCATGTCATATGTAGTATTTGTGATCAAGTATGTTAGAGATTATGTCACATTTGGTGAATAGGATTTATATTCACGTCGCATGGCCTTTATGGCTCGCGTTTAATTTTTCTCTCTGTTTTTTTTCCCGTCCATGGCTCCCCTGTTTCTGCGTTTTCCTTCAGTTAGTTGGTTGGTTCTTCCTATTAACTCGCCGAGACCAAGGGGGTTAGTTGATGAGGACTGGGTAATTAAAGGTTAATTTATGTTTGCCAAGACCAAGAATTCATTGGTTAATTTCATGTTATTCACTGAGACTAGGGGAATTTAATCAAGGATTGTATTTAATGCATCTTTTAGGCGAATTAGTTGAGACGAGACCAAGTGATTCTAATTTATCTAGAAGATAGTGATTTTATGGATTGAAAAAGAAGTGATTCTATCTTAATCCTTTGTGATGCCAAGAGAATAATTAGTTATGATAACAATTAAGTCTTTTAAGATCATGTTTGTCTAAACAATGGTTTGAATTATATACTTCTCCATCCTTGACATGTATATATTTTTATTTTAATTTTATTTTATTTTATTTTTTCTTTTTATTTATTTTTTACTTTTTCGAGTCGGTTGAACAATAAAAGAAATGTGATTAATGTCTACTTGTTCCTTGAGGATCGATACTCGTTTGAACCCTATGCTTGGTTAATGATGAGCAAGCTTGCTCATATGTGTGATTTGGGTTGAACGTTTTAATTTAAACTTGATTAGAAATGTACTTAGTTTTTGTATGATTTTTATCCCCAAGTCCGGACACATCATCTAGTAAACATATAGTTATATTCTCACTCAGTTTCATGGTAAACAGCTCATAGTCACGGATTAAGAGCCCTAACTTTGATTATTTTACTTTATTTGTCCCTCATGAGTGATTTTAAGTAATTTTCATATCTCATAGGCCGAATCACAACTACTAACCCAGTTGTATTCACTAGTATCAAGGGCACAACATAGTATATTCATAGCTTGAAAATTAAAGGTCATTTTTGAAGTGTCTTCACTGTTATATTTATCACTCTGTTTAGGCACTTTTCTGCCCTTGACAGTTTTGGATGGGACAAATAATCTCTTTCCAATCAGGTTCTATAACTCAAAATTGAATGAGCAAAGATAAATCTTCATTCTATTTTTCAAAAGGTATAAAATTGCTTCCATTGAACAATGGTGGTCCATTTGTTGAAGACCCTTCAGTGTACTGTAGAGATGGAGTGTTTGCCATTCGAATATTTCCTACACTGTTGTTAGATCCAAAATAATGTAGACCAAGTTGTGATACTAATTGATAAACCTTAGAGGGGGTAAATAAGGTTTATGGAAAATAAATATAAATTTTTAATGTCTTTTGGCGTGTAAAAGGGAGAACCGAAAATGTGTGTGTGCTGATAATCAGAGTTTCTGTGCATCTTTAAGTGCACAACTAAAGATCTTTCAAAACTTTACTAAATAATGAGAAGAAAAACTATATTAAAGATAGGTCGATAAAGCTTCAACAACCATTTCACTCTACTACATAAATGTCTTTAACCAAATCAATGAATGCAAGAATGCACTGCAGAAGTTTCAAATCAGTAAAATCACAGTCATAAATTTTAGAATAAACGCAAAAGAATAGACCCAAGGATTTATAGTGGTTCGATCCTCTAATGATCTACATCCACTACCTTAAGTGCACACTTAAGCATTTCAAATCAACCACTAAAACTTTTTTTCCAAACTAATGGTGGTAGGCAACACCAATAATATAATAAAGGGTTACCACACTTGGTTTTACTCCCAACCTCTATACACCCAACAATTAAGGGTTACCCCAAATGGGTTTTACTTTTCAAACCTTGGTATAACTCAGATTAAAGAGAAAATTCATAAATAGCTCACAGATTGAGCAGATCTAAACCAGCTAGAATACCTTTATCACTTTACTATTAGAACAATAGATCTCATATTGAAGCACAATGTAGATAAGGGATTTTTATTTTTCGAAAGTCTTAGGATGTTTCTGAAAGTGTTAGCATAGATGCCTTATTGAAAATCGAATTTAAATGGCTTTTATAGGGGCAAAAATTAAGGTTCGAACAGCTAGTTGTTGCTGTTAGATTTTGCAGGGATTTCTGACTAACAAGGTGAAAATTTGTGCGCCTGAAAGGTGCATCCAAAACAACACTTTTTGCCAAGAAGTATAATTTGAACAACTTTAGATTTATCCATTTTTGAGTCAAACTTTGGATGGACGTTTTGAATTCAGAGATCCATCTAGAACTACTTAAACAATTTTTTATAAAGTTAAAAGTTTTTCTTCTATAATTCTTTTCTTTATCCAAACCTGAATTAAAAATGCCCTCTTTTTTTAAATGACTTTAAGTTCTTCAATATGAAATAAATTAAACTTAAAGTAAAGAGGCATAGGAAATACAAGTAATACCTCAACTTTAATTTTCTAGTCTATAATTCTTCAAAAGTCTTCATGATATGCAACTCCTTTAGTTAGGATTTTGACTTGATCAATCCTTCTTGGACTTTATCATTTATGAGTTGCTTTACAATCCTATTTACAAGACTTTGAAGAACTGTGGTAAAACATGCCATTTCCAAAAATCCTATCACATACCGATCACACATCTTAGTCCACGCCAATATTTGCCATTAATAAAAAATATAGGAGAAAGCCATTTGGGCTAATAGTAAAGAATTAAGAAAGCATGTGAAAGCTTTGTATACTTATTTGAGAAAGAAAATGAAGGAATGGATAAGTGAACTTCTGATCATCTCAAGTATTTATATCATTTGATCAAGAAATGAAGAATTTGGAAAGTTGGAAATTTCCGTAACAACATGTAATGGCGATATGTGTTGGTTGTGATTTCTATAATAATAAAGGAAGTGTGAAATGATTGCTAATGTAGGTTTCTACCTTAAAGGTCTCGCAAAGGCTCATAGATTACGAATACAATATAATGTAGGATACGAGATGAGCCCCAAGTCTTTTAAATTCCATTTAGTTGTGTTTTTCTAAAATAATCATGTGCTTTTTGATATAGTTATTACTTTCCTGATATATTATAAGATAACATTTGAGTTTGAAAGCACTATTTAGAACTTGTTTCTTGAACATAATGGAAATGAACTGTCTTTTGTAATTTTCTCGGTTTCCAAATCCCGATTTTGGTAAAGTGTTTTCTTGATATGGAAACTGCTTTCTTGACATACTCAAGTGCGAGGTTTTCTACTTGGATTTGAAAACATGATGAATATTCTGAATCTTGAATTCTTGAACATGACAATTCTTGAATCCAATACATGGCAAACTTGAATACTTGGCGTAAGCACTAACTTGAATACTTAGTGTAAGCACTGACTTGAATACTTGACGTATGCACTGGCTTGAATACTTGGCTATGCACTGGCTTGAATACTTGGCATAAATCATACTACTTGGTATAAGCACAATACTTGGCGTTAGCACTAACTTAACTACTTGGCGTAAGCACTAACTTAAATACTCAGCATAAGCATTGACTTACATACTCAGCTTAAATTTTTGAGTACTCGATACTATGTTTGAATACTTGAGTACTCGATACTTCAATACTTGAATTAGAATATCTTATACTAGAATTCCCAAATATTTGAATCAGCATGTTGTCACTCAAAATCCTTGAATACTTATTTTAGAATGTTTTCATAAAATAATTTTAGAACTAGCTTGTTTATATTGAGATTACTCTTTATGAGATCCTTTCAGTTGAAAACACTAGCACACACGGGATTCGCTGGGCCTTACACTTACATGTGTATTATCTCTTTTGAAAAATTAAGGATTAGAGGTGCAGCAGAAGCGTGGCGAGCTCCTAGAGGCTTATGCTACATCTTGGATTTGTTATACCCTTTAGCATATGTATCAGCAATCAAACTCTATGCATATTCTTATATTCGATAAAAGTAATTTTGAAAAAATTTCTGCTACCTATTGAGTGAAGTTTGTTATAAAGACCCCTTGCCTGAGCAATCAGATGGGGCAACATCGCATAAAGTTGCAACTTATTATGCCATGGAAATACGAGGTGTTACAAATGGTATCAGAGCATAGCAGAAACTATAATAGAGCTTCTAATAGAATATAGCAGAGCCTCTAACGGGACATTGGGAATCCATCATAGTATGACTAAATGTTAATTTATAAAGATAGTGTGTTTTATGAAATTAGATATTGGAATAAATGAGACATATGGCTTTAAGGTGTCTAAGTTGGACATAATCTTTTCTAATGAGTCAGGAAGATAGATTTGAGATAATTATGATATCTTCAAAAAAGGGTATATGTTCCTGAATTCAGACAATAGTAAAGGGAACCGATAATAGTGAGATGATAAATATAAGAAGTTGAATACTTAAAGGCCCTGTGTGTATAGTGCGATATGAAGTGTGCAGATAAGGATATACATACTTGTATAATGTTCCAGTATTATATTTAAGTGCTAAAAGTACTATTTTGTGAGAATGGGTAAAAGGATATGATTATATCAACATTAATATACTAGGAATCATTAGATATTTAACGTCAAGAGTGCTTGGGCTAGAGAAATCCTAGGATGGATAACCCCTGGGAAGTACCATGAAAGTTGAAACAAAGTGATTTAGGGTAGTCCAAGGAAACAAAAGCATGATCTATATGCAAAATAATATAAATATAGGAGGTTTACTTATAGACAATATGAGAATGATATATGTGAAAGTATATTATTAGGTAGAGAGAATATAAGAATTTCTCAAGAGATACTTGGTTACATGTACAAAATAAATTTTTTATTTAATTTTATGTTATATGAATTAGAAGTTTTGAGAAGTCAATATTTGTTTGGTATTTCATAGATTTAAGAAGATAAAGATATGCCGCAAAAAGTTACCCGTAATAGCACTAGAGATCGAGTTGGAGGAAATGCAGCTAATATTACTGGAAACATTACCCCCAGAATGGAAGCACAACTCAAGGAAATAAAATGGCACAAGAATTACAAAAAATTGCCTCGGTACTTTGCAGAGGATAGTCTACTTTGCGACTTTTAGACTTCAAGGACCTACTCGAGATTGGTGGTTAATAAAGAAAGAAGTGCGAGAACAATAACAAAAGGATTGGACTTGGAAATAATTCTTAGGAGAATATAGGAATGAATTTGTGCGTCAATAGGTAGTTGAAAACAAGGAAGAAGAATTTCAAAATTTTTCACAAGTAGAAAGGACTGTTGGGAAATATACTGTTGAGTTTATTTGACTTTCCAAGTATTGCCCTTTATTGGTAAAAATAGACTCTGATCGAACTCGGTGATTTATAAATGGAATACGACTTGATTAGAAAGAAAACTAATTGCTATGGCCCTGACAGGATACAATACTATTGTAGAAATAGCCTCTCAGCTGGAAATAGTGTTGGAAAGTATGCCCTGAAAGACTATATATTATGTGTAAACATATTGTAATAAAATGTTTTTTCATTCAATTTGGTTTGTTACTTATATTATTGCATATTTAAAGGTCCAAATATGATAAGTAATGGTCTATGCGTTAGGTCATTCTTTAGAGTAAGGTATAGACCATGGGTACTTGTTATACAAATAAAATTAAGTTCTTAGTTGTTTGATAGAACTGGGCATTTCATCAAGGTAAGATTACTATGTCATGATTTCTAATGAGAAATGATTTACCTTAAATCAGTGATTGTTCACTTACATCATAGGCATAAGCGTATTTTGAATACGTAGAACTAGACCTATAATATTGGTCTCTCTTAAAATACTAAAATTTTATAGACCAAACTGTCACTGCTACAGCATGGGCGAATACCTTCATAATTTAGTACGAGTTGGTTTGGCGAAGCTATGGTTTTATAAATTGATGTATGTTGGGTGATATTTCTTTTGTGAGATCAATATCCTTGTATGTTATGTGTATTACTCTAGTTAGTTAAGACAGACTCATGCAATAGAGTTTCTATGCTTTACTTAGTGAAGTTAAATCATCCCCTTATGATTGTTCAGGATAATCTAAATGATCCAGGGCCCTAGGAACTTAACTCTAGAATGTCTGCTTTTGGGCAGCTTCCAATGATAAGCAAGTACATTCAAGTGAGTCATGGATTATTGGACTAGAAAATCAAGGATGGTAGATGTCTTTGAGATTGGTGTTAGTACATTTATCTTGTCTCATTGATGGGTGTTACATAGGGGGTGTTTTTGTCATTTCACTTATAAGTCGAAGACATTGCTTTAAGCAATATTATTCTTGGGGTCAATATTTCCATATGGTAATAAAAAGAAATATTTAAAATGACAAAATGCGGCTATTTAATAGTAATGACATTTTGGTCATTTCAATAGCCATGAATTATATATCTCTTAGTACCCGGAATAGCTCAAGTTACTTTGATGTTGTTTAGCACAATTCGGGCTTAATAGATAATTTTTTGGAAGAGAAGTAAAATTTATTGTAAGAGTCCAATTAGAATTAATTAATTAGTTTTGGATTTTAATGAGGAATACAAAAGATAATTAATTAATTAAGAGAATTGAGCTGGAATAAATTAATTAATTAGGCTGATATACATTGACATATATTAAGAGTCCAATTAGAATTAATTAATTAGTCTTAAGTATTTAATAAGGCCTAGAAAAGATAGTTAATTAATTAAGAGGAATAAGCCAATCTTGCACTTTTTTCTTAGCACAACACCTAGCCTAATTGGGCTTGGTGATTTTCGGTGGCTGGCCAAAACATATATGAAAGAACAAGCATTGTGCAATGGAATCAATAAGAGTATTCCACCTTCTTTTTTTCTCTTTAACATTCTTTCTCTTCCTTCTCTCTAGTAGAGTGTTTTTTTATCCCAAAAAATAGCTCTCACCAAGCTAACGCCAAAAGTAAGGTAGAGTCATAATCCGGAAGATGAGGAGAAGAAGCTTAGAGACGTTTGATACGTAGGAGTAGAAGATTAGTGGGGATTCTTGTGGAGCAGCAAACACCTTTTTCTCCATTTCCTAGGCAGGAAGTTCCAGTGCAATCCATCCCTACGTTGGTTAATCCGCGACCGTCATGGAAAAGTAAGTATCCTCTCCTAGATGTGGCTCACAAATCTGAAAAATTTTCTATTGCATTTTCTTTGATGTTTTCTGTGATCCTTCAAGTGCTATCAGAGACATAGTTTTCATCTAGGAGCATGTACTAGGGTTAAAATTGGAAAATACGATTCCTTTACTATTAAAAATAAATATTTTGGGATTTCATGTATTCTATGATTTTCCCAATGTTTTTTCTTGTTTTAAGTAGATTCGACACATGCCTCATGGTTAGAGGCATAGGCACTTGTAAAGGCATATTTTATTCCTGGTTTTGCGTTTCATTGTATTCTTTTAATCTGTAAATTTTGAGGACTGGAAGAACGTGATTGTTGGAATTGTTGAGGGGTGAAAGTGACTGAAAAGCTGGATTTTTTCCAGAAATCAACGAACTCCAAAGCTAACTCGGCACCAGGTGGGCCAAATGGACCAGACGCTAGGTCCACTCTGCCCAGAGGTAGTTGTGCGCAATTTTATACGAGAAGGGAAGTGACAAATTGTTCAAAAAATAGGATAGCGCTGCTGAAGTTTTGTTCCGTAGTTTTCCTTATTGTAATCATGTTTTGAAACCATTGTATGAGGTTAATTTTCTGCAATAATTTTATCTATCCATGGATGAATAATTTGCATGAAAATGAATAGTAAAGGATGGAACCACCTTAGTATTAAACATGATCATTAATTTTTAATTCAAGATGTTTAATCCAATGTTTGGTCACCTAGGAATAAATGAATAGTTTAAGCATGAAAAAGTTTACTTTTCGTATCATGCTTATTTCATTTTTGTGATCAAATGCACGAGTTCTTGTGAGACCAAAATCTCACTAGATAGGACGGTTTTTGATAAAACATTTTAATCTAAGAAACTTCAAAAACAAAAGCTCATGGTTTATTCTCTTAAAGGGTATAATCTTTGACATAGAGAATTGTGAAACCCCAGTTGAAACCAACCTTAGAGTAAGGGGGTTAGGATGCATATTATATTTTATTACATGCATAAATATATTTTTATATGATTTTATGTGCTTTGGATATGTGATTAGTAGCCTAGATGGCTTATTTGTGCTTGTGGAGTAAGAAGGGCAAAATGGTAATTTTTGCCTGTGGTGAAAATAGGAAGATAGCTTGAGGATTAAATAAAAAAAATATTTGGGAGAGAAAATAATAATAAGAGTTGTTGTGGTTTAGTGGCTAGAGCTTTGAAATTAATCCTTGAGGTCTAGAGTTCAAATTTCATCGTTGGAGTTTTAGCATGATTAAATTTTATTTTTGTGTAGGAAGGCTATATTTCGGTCCTTGCATAATTTAGTGAAGAATAGGAGTGTTGTCCTAGTGGAGACATGATAGGAATGTCCTAATTCTACTCTTGTGCCCTACAAAAAAATTCTAAGGGTTTCATACCCTTCTTGATTCCCTAGCTTTCCTTAATTCTTAATCAATTAGGTTGATTAATTTGTTCAAGCCAATTTCATTCCAGAAAATTCAAGCAAAGTTTTGTGAGATTTAGGTTTTGAAAATGGCTATGAATAAGTCATCTTGTTGGCCGAAAATAGGGAGGAGTAGTGGAAGGTTCCCAAAAGAATTAATCTCTATGGTTGAACCTTCAAACTCCAACCTAAGTATATTCATCTTGTTCATGTAGTAATCTGGAATTTTTTTTCCAGCTTGTTGTTCAGTCCAAGTGTCAAAATTTTCAGCAATCATTCCCTCCCAAATGCTACCAGAAAAATAGCCCTCTTAACCAGCTGGAAATATGAAATTATAAGGCCAAAACCGGACTGCACAAATGCTATGCAAACCAAAACATTTTCTGGACAACTTTCGCAGCTTTGGTGATCCTAAACCAAGCTGTTTCTTCTAATTTTTCATCCAGCATCTTAGCCACGTTTTTCCTCCATAAAGAAGGATGGAAACCAGCCTTGAAAGACCTCTGAATACCCCTTCAAATCTTCTGCAAGATGACTGAAAAATGGCAGTGAAATCTGCCCAGAAAAATTCCAGCAACTTGCAAAAAAGCTGAACAGAATTTTCTAGCTTTGTTCCTTCTTCAGCCATGTCCGAAACCTCCACCATTTTTCTGTACAAACTTCCCTTAAACAGCCATGAACTAAGCTTCATCATCTTCCCCAACATTTTTCTCAAAAACCAGTCCATGGCTGCTCCTAAAATATCTCCATCAATTACTCCAATCAAACCATTAATTGAAGACCAAAATTCCAGCAAACATATTTAGTAAATTACCATAAATCATTCCTCAAACAACCAGAAATCCCTTCACCATTGTGCACCATATTTTCGGCCACCATTAAGCTTCTTCAAACAACTTTCATTGTAGCAAAAATCACAGACAAACAACCGGCCACTGGAGCTTCCAAAAGCTCTCCATTGACCAAGATCTTCTTACCATATTTTGTTTCCAAAATTGATCCCCTAAAATATTCTTTTTGGATTTCAAACAACCAGCTTTCCTTTTCCTTTCAAACTAGAAAATTCAGTTGGCAAAACCCTCAAGCAATTCGGCCACACTCTTCCATAGAATTTCGGCCAGCTATCCCTCAATCCTCTCCATTCTCTTCAACCTTCAAGAATACCAAGAACACTTACTAACTTTCTCTCGCCTAAGGCCACCAAAACCACTTCAATCTTCTTCAAAAAAATTCCAGATTGTACCTACTCACTCCTGTGAATCCATTCCTACCACTTTTAACATCAAACTCGAAAATCAAGCCCTCTCATTTGGATCAAAAACCAGTATTTTTGTGAAAGCTCAAGAACGCCTTCAAGGTAAGCATGATCAATCGATTCCATCTTCACTCATCTTCAACTCCTAATGAATATATGTATATATAAACATACTAATGAACTCTCTTTTTCTCTCTCTCTCTCTCTCTCTCTCTCTCTCTCTCTCTCTCTCTCTCTGTGCCGAATGGTGAATTCAACCATGGCCATATTTTCTTCATCTCTCTTGGGCAGATCAAGTCTCCTAAGAGTTAGGATACCTTCGAAACTACTCAAAGGTAGTCATCAATCAAGTAAGCATCTTCAAACTCCTCTTTAAATTCCAGATTCATGTCTCTAGGATGATATTGTAAGGAGATGGATTATGATTAGGGTTTGAGCATGTGTTGTTGTGTTGAGTTGAGATTGAAGCATGAATAAATGTGTGTATGTGATAGAGATGGGAATTGATGCATGAGTTGATTGTCTTGGATGATTGTATGGCGTTTTAGGGTTTTGTTGCATGCTCTTTATGTCGTGAGTGGTTTATGTGGTCAAGCATGTTAGAGATTATGTCTCCTTTGGTGAATAGGGTTATGTTCATGTATTTTTGTTAAAGCCATGAATATGTTTATGCTAGTAGAGTTTGGATCATGCCTTGGTAAATTTAGATCCATGCCTTTATTCATGATTTGGATGATTTGATGAATTAGTGTGGAGTGTATGTTCATGATTATGGTTAGTAATAGAAATATGATCATGACCTTGTTGTCCCTAAGCTAATTTTTATTTCATCAATAAAATGATTATTGCTATATCTTCTTCTAGTGAATTTCGAAAACCCTAGGAAAATGTGGATTTGGTCTCTTATATAAAATAATGATATTTTAGTCAAATAAATGATAACTTTTATTAAAGAAATAAAAATATATAGGCATTATGTAAAATAAGAATATCAAATAAAGCCTTTTTCATAAATAATCATAATAGGTAAAATATTATTTTGGTAAGTCTTATATATTCATAAATACTATTAAAATTTATTTATTAGCTCTTAATCAAAACCTATTAAAATTTACTTACAACTAATTCTAGCTACCAATTATTTTCTAATCATTAACTATTACTAGATTATTATTTTACATAATACTATCTAGGACCTAGGACCCTTAATAAAATAAACCCTAATTTATTTTTAGCAAGATTTAAACTTCCCACTTATTGTACCTATTTTCCCAAATTGTAGTTATTTTAATATCGAGCTAGATTTATTTTATAAACATTTTTATTTAATTATCTAGCCTTAAATCTTGGGACACTAGGGTCATGGTCATAGTATGTTGAGCTAGGTTTATTTGTGAAAGTGAATTTCAGCTTGAGTTTAATTATGGCTTATATTTACTCCAGGCGGGGTTAGGTTAGCTGTTGGAGACATTTGTTTTATCTCAAACTAAGGATCAGGTAAGCTCCTTCATAAAACTTGTTGTTGCAAAAAGTTATTATGGCAAGCTAAACCCGAAGTTTGTGAACACTGATTTGGTAAAGGCAATTAGGGACTATTTCCTTTCTTGTTTCTGTCAAACCAATTATTTGAAAATCAACAAGAAATTTTATTCAAACACTAAACTGTTTCTAAACTGATTTTGACAAAGACTTTGGAAATTCTTAATTGCCATTTACAAGTGGTACTATGTTTTATTCATTTTTCCAACTGGGATATATATTACATTGAGTACTCAATAGGAGTAGGCTAGTAGTATTAGTTTTGAAGAGCAAGAGTGAGTCTTCTGGTAGGAGGCCACCTCCAAAAGATAAACGCAACTTAGAGAAATGTCAATACTACTTAGTCATATCGGTCCGAGCTAGCAGTTTTCAGTCATGTGGACTATGTGTTGCTGGAATGGACAACCAGTTTTGTTTGGGTGTAGAGAAGGAGGAGAATCTTACCCAGTAAGCCGATCACTTACCTTTTGTCAGTCTACACAAAGTGTGGCATTCTGACCGTTGTATGGTTGTAGGGCCCAACGTGTGGTAACCCATGACCATCTTTTGAGTGGTTGATTTTGTTGAACATGTATGGTTGGAAAAGCCAAAAACACCACTCTTGATTTTGACTATTGATTATTGCTTGCCAGTATTTCTCTTATGAAGATTTTACACTTTGCATTCACGAACTGTTTTCACTGGACACTCAAAGCACACACGGACTTACTAAAATTTTATCTCATCACTCTTTTTACCATGATTTCAGGTTGATCCTGCTGTAGAGATGAGTAGCTAGTGTTTTCTGCCTTGGAAGAAATTTTGTCAATTGTTTTTATGTAATGCATTGGGGAAGTTGAAAGTGAATAATTTTTATTATGGATTTGTTTTTGAATTCTTGGATTGTAATAAGTTTTAAGTTCAAAGTATTATTTTATTCTATTATTTTGATTGTGTGACCTAGCTATAAAGACCCATTGTTCTTTAGACAGGGCGACATCCCCGGCTCTGTCAAGCCAAGGTAGTGGGGTGTTACAAGAATAATGTTAAACTTACGGTTATTTAATAAAGCTTTACTTGGTTATTAACTTAGAATAGTAAAATAAATTCATAATTTATTCTTTCAAAGGATTGAATCCTTGGCATAGAGAATAATATTGAATTTTAGATTTTTACTAAAGTTAATGAAATCATAAGATTATAGAAAATGTTTTTTAGCATAAAACTCTATTTTTAATAAAAGATTAACTGGGTGAGGGGTTCCAATGACCCATGGCCTCCATCACAACTCTCATTAAAGATAGTGGATTTCCTCGTGTCATTCTGAGTATGACCCCCTATAGGATGGATTTCCACAAGTATCTAGAACTAATGGAAGAGTAAAATTAAAAGTTTGGGCTATTTACAAGGATCAACCAACCTACGTTGGTGGTTTTTAGCATTAGATTACCCGTAGTTGGTGTGAATCAGTGGCCATCGTATCGGTGGAACTTTTTCTAGACCATTACCTATTCTAGGAAGTTTTGATTTGTGATGGTTATACAATTAACATAGGTGCTATTAATCTTCTTACCAAGCTCTGTTAGCTTTTCTAAGAGCCAAACTATTTATATTATTGATAATGATTTTAAGAGTTATCTATTATCAATGAAATAATATAAAGAATGTGCATTTTTATTTCTTGAAAACTAAACGAATGTTTTTCGCAATATTTCAGAAATGTCTGGTTATAGTCCATTGTTAATCATTCTCGAGGACAATAAGTTGACATGCCAAAATTATGTGGATTGGAAGAGGAACCTAAACATAGTACTCACTGCCAAGGAGTACAAGTATATTCTTACGGATGTCTTGAGACTGGGGAAGAATCCACTGATCAGGAGCAAGAGGTCGAGAAGGTATGGAAGAAAGCCAATGAGATAGCTAAATGCTACATATTAGCTTCCATGTCTAGTGTGCTCCAATCTAAGCATGAGCATATGGCCACTGCATATGACATGGATTTGTTATTCCATACCATGTTTTCTAATAAGAGCTGACCCACAAGTCATGAAACTCTTAGGGCAATCATGAACACTAGTATGGCTAAGGGGGCATTGGTTTGATAGCATCTTCTTAAGATAATTACTTACTTCGAGGAGGCCGAGGTCCTAGGTGAGATGATAGATCCCAAGAGCCAAATTGACATGGTTCTTGAAACTCTACATGACTTATATTCGTAGTTCAAGTTGAACTACAGCATGAACAAGTTGGATACGAATCTCACAGAGCTTATGAAAGAGCTCCAGGCGGCAGAGAAGATTATGAAGCCTGTGTAAAAGGTTTGGTCTCTGGTTCTACTTCTTCTTCTGGAATTTAGGTAAAACCTAAGAAATTCAAGACGAAGAAGGTCCAAAACAATGTAAGGGCCTAGCCCATAGCATCTGGTCAGGTTAAGCCCAATGGGAAGTCTAAAAGCAAATGCTTCAAGTGTGGCAAGAAGGGGCATTGGAAGAAAGATTGTCTGAATTCTTAGCCTAGTCTACTTTAGGTATTACTTAATACCTAGAGTCTATTTTGATGGTTGGATCAACATCCTCCTAGGTAGTTGATTCTGGAGTCACTGACCATGTCTGTAACTGTTTATAGGGGTTTAAAAGGATAAGGAGACTCAGTAGGTGAACATGGACTTCAAGTAGGCAATGGAGCAAGAATATGGGCTTAAGCAATGGAAGATCTTGAACTTATTTTTTATTGTAATTGGAAGTTGGTTTTAAAAAATATTTTATATGTTTCTTGTTTTAAACAGAATTTGATTTCATTTTTGAAATTGATGAATCAAAGATATTCTGTTTCTTTCCATTCTAGTATTTCTATCAGTAGAGATGGTAATTTAATTTGTACAGAAAACATGTATGTGAATCTTTTTTATATACATCCTATTCGAAATCAAGTAAACAATATTTAAACTGAACCTAAAAATAAAAAGAGAAAGGCCATATCAAATGACTCATATTTATGACATCTAAGATTGGGACATATAAATCCCAAGGATTCATAGGCTAATCTTTGATGGGCCTTTAAGTTCATTAAGACAAGAAGAATGATATCAGTGTGAATCTTGCCTTACAGGTAGAACTACGAAAAGGTCATTTACTAAAAAGGTAGATAGAGCCATGGAAATACTAACACTAGTTCATACGGATGTTTGTGGTCCAATGACTATACTCGTTAGAGAAGGCTACGAGTACTTCATCACTTTGACAGATGAACACACTCGTTTTTGTTACATTTATCTGATGAGGCACAATTCTGATTTTTTTTATAAATTCAAGGAGTTTAAGGCTGAAATGGAGCATCAAACGTGTAAACTAATTAAAACTTTGAGATCTTATCATGGTGGAGAGTACCTTCTTGGTGAGTTTAAGGATTACTTGGTACATCATTTATAGTATCTCAGTTAACTGCACCTGGGACTCTGCAACAGAACGAAGTAGCTAAGAAAAGAAATAGAACTTTGATGGACATGGTCAGAAGCATGATGAGTCATGTATCTCTTCATATTTCATTTTTGGGTATGTCTTAGAAATAGCGTCATATATTTTGAACTTGGTACCTTCCAAATCAGTACCTAGGACACCTTATGAGATGTGGAATGCATGAAAGCCCAGTCTGAACCATCTAAAAGTATGAGGTTGTCCAGCTTATGTGCTGACAAAAGGAGGTAAGCTGGAATCAAGATCAGAGTTATGCTACTACATTAGGTATCCAAAAGGAATAAGAGGTAGATATTTCTATCATCCTCAAGAGCATAAAGTACTTGCTAGTACTAATATTAGATACTTAGAGGATGAACAAGTTGTATCCACCACAGGTTTAAGAAGAATACAATTAGAAGAGAAATTGGTCACTGATTCAACTTCAGATATTTCTAGCACCCCGATCGAGATACTAAGAGAAACACTGCCGAATGTTCCTATATAAATTGAGTCTCATCGTAGATCACAAGAGTTCCAGAAAGGTGGATAGGAGAGATTTATGATCTAGTCTCTGATCATCAGGAATAAGATATTACTAGATACGAGGAGACCATTGTTGATGCTGATGCAAACAAATGGCAGCTAACCAT
Organism: Voacanga thouarsii; assembly: GCA_026120185.1. Lineage (NCBI taxonomy): Eukaryota > Viridiplantae > Streptophyta > Magnoliopsida > Gentianales > Apocynaceae > Voacanga > Voacanga thouarsii. The sequence continues at coordinate 1,993,359 of JANUWF010002416.1, read as the reverse complement.
GAATGTCGAGATTGAGTCCATATACCTCAATCAGGTCTAGAATCTTACCACTGTGCCTGATAGGATAAAACTTATTAGGTGTAAGTGGATATACAAGAGGAAAAGAGGTGCCGATGGAAAGGTTAAAACCTATAAAGCGAGGTTAGTTGCTAAAGGTTATACTCAGAAAAAAGTGATCGATTTTGAGAAATCCTTTTCACCATTAGCCATGTTTAAGTCTATCCAAATTCTCTTAGCCATCGCATATCATTATGACTACTGAATGATCAAAACAAAAAATATCAAAGAAAACGCAGCAGAAAATTTTTCAATTTTTCGAGCCACATCTAGGAGAGAGTACTTACTTTTCTTTATTGGTTGCGGATTGACCAACAAGGGGCAGGGCTACACTGGAACTTGAGTTGGAAGGAGAGAAAGAGGGGTCTGCAGTTTGATCGGTATTCCTACCAATCTTCTACTCCTACACATTAAGCATCTCCAAGGTTCCTTTTTTCGTCTTTTGGAGTATAACTCTACCTTGCTCTTGGGTTAGCTTGGTGAAAGCTCCTTCTTTAGGTCATCAAAATATCTCCAAGGGAGAAAGAAGAGAAGAAAGAGAGACCAAAGGAAAAGACAACACACTTGGAGCAGAGAAGCTCAAGAAAAAAACCACATTTTTTTTCTTCCTCTCTTGCACCTTAATTTTGGCCAGCTATAGGGCTTGATAAAGCCCTAATGGCCGAAAACACTAAGCCCTTATGGGCTTGGTGCTATGCTCCAAAACCGATATAAAATTGGCTCAATCCTCTTAATTAATTAATTATTTTTCTGAACTTCATTAAATACCTATGACTGATTAATTAATTCTAACTGGACTTTTAATATATGTCAACATATATCGACCCAATAAATTAATTTATTCCAGTCCAATTCTCTTAATTAATTAATTGTCTTTTTTAGACCTTATAAAAAACCCAAGACTAATTAATTAATTCTAATTAGACTCTTAGAATAAATTTTATTCTCTTCCATATAATTATCCATTAAGTTTAGATTGTGTCTAAACAACACCAAGGTAACTTGAGCTCCTTCGAAGACCAAGAGACATATTATTCATGGCTATTAAAATTATCAAAATGCATTTACTATTAAATAGCTATATTTTACCATTTTAAATATTTTCATTTATCACCATATGAAAATATTAACCTCATCAATAATATTGCTAAAACAATGTCTCCGACCTACAGGTAAAATGATGAAAATACCCCTATATGTAATACCAATCAATGAGACAGGATAAATGTACTAACACCCATCTCAAAGATATCTGCCATCCTTAAATATCTAGTACGATAATGCATGACTCACTTGAATGTACTTGCTTATCATTGGTAGCTACCCAAAAGAACACATTCTAGAGTTGCATTTCCTGGGCCCTGGATTATTAGATTATTTTGACAATCACAATAGGGTGATTTAACTTCACAAAGTGAAGCATAGAAACCCTGTTGCGTGAGTCCGTCTTAACTAATTAGAATAACACACCTAGCGTACAAGTTTATTGATCTGACAAAAGAAATCTCACCCAACATATATCAAAGTACAAGATCTTAGCTTCGTCGACCACTAACTAATACTCAAGTATGAAGGTATTCGTCCATGCTATAGCAATAATAGACTGGTCTCTATAATTATAGTACTTTATAAGAGACCACTACTACAGTTTTAGTTCTAAGTATTCGAAATATGTTTATATCGGTGATGTAAGTAAACTAACTACTCACTGATTTAAGGTAAACTATTCATCATTGGAACTCATGGCATAATAGTCTTACCTTGATGAAATGCCCAGTTCCATCACACGACTAAGAACTCATTTTTATGTGTATGATAAGTATCTATGGTCTATACCTTACTGTGAAGAACGACTCAACACATAGACTATTACTTGCCATATTTGGACCTTAAATGTGCAATAATATAATAAATAAACTAAATTGAATGAATAAACATTTTATTGTGATATATTTACACAAAATACATAGTCTTTGAGGGCATACATTCTAATAATCTCCCACTTGCACTACAAAGACTAAGAAAGTCCATAAGTACCTATCCCAATTATATCTAAGTGTCTGCGAAACACCTTTTCTGTCAAAGACTTAGTAAAGGGATCTGCCAAGTTAGTGACAAAAGAAATCTGATCAACCCCAATTTCCTGTTTCTAGATAAACTCCCAAATGAGGTAATACTTCCTCTCCATGTGCTTGCCTATCCTATGGTTTCGAGGTTTCTTGCATTGTGAACTGCACTAGTGTTGTCGTAATAAATTGTAACAGGCCTATCTATATGCAGTACTATTCCAAGTTCTGTGAGGAACTTCCGGAGCCATACAGCTTCTTTAGAAGCTTTTGAACCAGCAATGTACTTAGCTTCCATGATACTTCTCCATGAATTAGCTCCTCCAGACAAAGTGAAGACATATCCACTAGTGGATTTTCTTTCATCTTTATCCGCTTGGAAGTCTGAGTCTGTGTAATCGGTAAGAACTAAATCATCAGCACGATATACAAGCATATAACCTCTCGTTTCCTTGAGATATTTTAGTATATACTTAATAGCTTGCCAGTAAGCTTCCCTTGGATTTGACTGATACCTTCTAACCATGCCTACTGCAAAGCAGATATCTAGCCTAATACAAAGCATAGCATACATGAGATTTTCCACAATCGAAGCATAAGGGATCCTGCTCATTTTCTTCTTGTCTTCCTGTGTCAGAGGACACTTTTTGGAAGATAAGGATAATCCATGTCTAAAGGGTATAATTGCCCCTATACATTGATTCATGCTGTACTTGACAAATATCTTGTTAATATAAGTAGACTGTGATAAGCCTAACATTCTCTGCTTCCTATCTCTAAGAAGCTTAATACATAAAATGTAGCTAGATTCTCCCATGTCTTCCATGTTAAATTGACTTGATAACCAACCCTTAACGGATGAAAATGTCCCTACATCATTTTCAATGAGTAGAATGTCATCGACATAAAATACCAAGAAAATCACTTTGCTACTGTCTGATTTCCTATACACACATGGTTCATCTATGTTTTGAATAAAACCATAAGCTTTCACAATTTCATCAAAATGTATGTTCCATGCTCGTGACGCTTGCGGAAGTCCATAGATGGACTTCTTAACCTTACAAACAATTTGTTCTTAACCTCTAGCAACAAAACCTTATGGCTGGGATATATAGATATTTTCACTACGATAGCCATTTAAGAAGGCTGTCTTGACATCCATTTACCATATCTCGTAGTCATAATGACATGCGATGGCTAAGAGAATTTGGATAGACTTAAGTATAGTTATTGGTGAAGAGGTTTCCTCAAAATCGATCATTTCTTTTTTAGTATAACTTTTAGCAACTAACCTTACTTTATAGGTTTCAATCTTTCCATCAGCACCTCTCTTTCTCTTGTATACCTACTTACACCTAATGGGTTTTATCCCATCAAGTGCAGTAACAAGATCTAAGACCTGATTGAGGTACATAGACTCAATCTCGGCATTCATGGCTAGCTGCCATTTGTCTACATCAGCTTCAATAATGGCCTTGAGCTATTTCGGGGGCTAAGAGACATATTATTCATGGCTACTAAAATGACCAAAATGCCTTTACTATTAAATAGTTACATTTTACCACTTTAAATATTTCCATTTATCATCATATGAAAATGTTGACCCCAAGAATAATATTGCTAAAGTAATGTCTCTGACCTACATGTGAAATGACAAAAATACCCCTCTATGTAACACCCATCAATGAGATAGGATAAATGTACTAACACCCATCTCAAAGACATCTACCATCCTTAGATCTCTAGTCTGATAATCCTTTACTCACTCGAATGTACTTACTTATCATTGGTAGCTACCCAAAAGCACATATTCTAGAGTTACATTCCCAGGGCCCTGAATTATTAGATTATCCTAGAAAATCATACGGGAGTGATTTAACTTTACAAAGCGAAGCATAGAAACTCTGTTATTTGAGTTCGTCTTAACTAACTAGAGTAATACTCCTAACGTATAATGTTATTAATCTCACAAAAGAAATCTCACCCAATATACATCAAAGGACAAGACCCTAGTTTCGCCAGACCACCAACTTATACTTAAGTATGAAGGTATCTGTTCACGCTGTAGTAGTAATAGTCTAGTCTCTATAGTTATAGTACTTTATAAGAGACTACTACTACGGGTCCAGTTCTACGTATTCGAAATACGCTTATGCCAGTGATGTAAGTGAACGACTCATTGATTCAAGGTAAACCATTCCTCTTTGGAACTCATGTCATAATTGTCTTACCTTGATAAAATGCCCAGTTCCATCAAATGACTAAGAACTCATTTTTACTTGTATGACAAGTACCCATGATCTATACCTTACTTGAAGAATGACCCAACACATAGACCATTACATGTCATACTTGGACCTTAAACGTGTAATAATATACGAAACAAACTAAATTGAATGAATAAATATTTTATTGCAATATATTTATATAGAATACATAGTCTTTAAGGGCATACTTTCCAACAACTACAAGATATGGCAGATGAATGTTAAGATGGCCTTCTTAAATGGCTATCTTAGCGAAGACATCTATATGTCCTAGTCAGAAGATTTTGCTGCTAGAGGTAAAAAACAAATGGTCTATAAGATTAAGAAATCCATCTATACAATTAAGCAAGCTTCACGAGCATAGAACATACGTTTTGATGAAATCGTGAAAGCTTATGGTTTCATTCAAAACGTAGATGAACTATGTGTGTATAATTAACCAGACAGTGGTAAAGTGATTTTCTTGGTACTTTATGTAGATGATATTCTACTCATTGAAAATGATATACGGACATTGTCAACCGTTAAAGTTTGGCTATCTAGTTAATTTAGCATGAAAGATATAGGAAAAGCTAGTTACATTCGAGGCATTGAACTTCTTAGAGATAGGAAGCAAAAAATGCTAGGCTTATCCCAATCTGCTTACATTGATAAGATATTGGTCAAGTACAACATGGATCAATGTAAATGGGTTATTATACCCTTTAGATATAGATTATCCTTATCTTCAAAGCAGTGTCCTCAGACATAGGAAGACAACCAGAAAATGAACAGGATCCCTTATGTTTCGATTGTGGGAAGTCTTATGTATGCTAGGCTTTGTACTAAGTTAGATATCTACATTGTAGTAGGTATGGTTAGTAGATATTAGTCAAATCCAGAGGAAGCTCATTGGCAAGCCGTAAAGCATATACTCAAATATCTTAAGGAAACAAGATATTATATGTTTGTATATCGTGCTAATGATTTAGTTCCTACCAGTTACAAAGACTCAGACTTCCAGGCAGATAAAGATGAAAGAAAATCCACTAGTGAATATGTCTTTACTTTGTCTGGAGGAGCTATTTTATGGAGAAGTATCAAGCAATCTTGCATTCCTGATTCTACCATGGAAGCTGAATACGTTACTTCTTTAGAAGCTTCTAAAGAAGTTGTGTAGCTCCAAAAGTTTCTCGTTGAACTTGGAGTAGTACCACACATGGATAGACCTATCACTATTTATTGTGACAACTCTGGAGCAGTGTCACAATGCAAGGAACATCGAAACCATAGAAAGGGCAAGCATATAGAGAGGAAGTATCACCTCATTCGGGAATTCATCTAGAAATAGGAAATACTGGTTGATCAGATTTTCTCTATCAACAATCTGGCATATCCCTTTATCAAGCCTTTGATAGAAAAGGTATTTCACAGATAATTAGATGTTATAGGATTGGCACTTATAGACTTTCTTAGTATTTGTAGTGCAAGTTGGAGATTATTGGAAAATATGCCCCCAAAGACTGTATTCTATGTAAACATATTATAATAAAGTGTTTATTTATTCAATTTAGCTTGTTACTTATATTATTACACATTTAAAAGTCCAAGTATGATAAGTAATGGTCTATGTGTTGGATCGTTCTTCAAAGTAAGGTATAGACCATGGGTACTTGTCATACGAGTAAAATTAAATTCTTAGTCATTTGATGGAACTGGGCATTTCATCAAGGTAAGACTATTATGCCATGATTTCCAATGAGGAATGATTTACCTTAAATCAGTACGTAGTTCACTCACATGATAGGCATAAGTATATTTCGAATACGTAGAATTGGACCTGTAGTTGTGGTCTCTCTTAAAGTACTATAATTTTAGAGACCAGACTATTACTGCTACAGTGTGGATGGATACTTTCATCCTTGAGTATGAGTTGGCGGTCTGGAGAAGTTAGGGTTTTATACTTTGATATATGTTGGGTGAAATATCTTTTGTGAGATCAATATCCTTATTAGTTGGGTATATTACTCTATTTAGTTAAGACGGACTCATACAATAGAGTTTCTATACTTCACTTAGTGAAGCTAAATCATCCCCTTGTGTTTGTCCAAGATAATCTAAATGTTCCTGGGCCCTGGGAATTGAGTTTAGAATGTGTGCTTTTGAGTAGCTTCCAATAATAAGCAAGTGCATTCAAGTGAGTCATGGAACGGACTAGAGATCTAAGGATGGTAGATGTCTATGAGATGGGTGTTAGTACATTTATCCTGTCTCATTAATGGGTGTTACATAGAGGGTAATTTCCGTCACCTATAGGTCGGAGACATTACTTTAAGCAATATTATTCTTAGGGTCAATATTTCCATATGGAGATAAATGAAAATATTTAAAATGATAAAATGTAGCTATTTAATAGTAAGGACATTTTGATCATTTTCGCAACCATGAATAATATGTCTCTTGGTCCCCTAGAGTAGCTTAAGTTACCTTGGTGTTCTTTAGACACAATCTGGGCTTAATGGATAATTATTTGGAAAAAAAATAAAATTTATTCTAAGAGTCCAAGTAGAATTAATTAATTAGTCTTGGGTTTTAATAAGGCCCAGAAAAGATAATTAACTAGTTAAGAGAATTAGGCTAGAATAAATTAATTAATTGGGCTTATATAAGTTAACATATATTAAGAGTCCAATTAAAATTAATTAATTAGTCTTGGGTATTTAATGAGGCACAGAAAAGATAATTAATTAATTAAGAGGATTGGATCAATCTTGCACTATTTTTTTAGCACAACACCTAGCCCAATTGGGCTTGGTGATTTTCGGCCATTAAGGCTTTAGAAGCCCTAAGTTTGGCCAAAACATATATGAAAAAACAAGCGTTGTGCAATTGAATCAATCAGAGTGTGTCGCCTCCTCTTTTTCTCTTTAATGTTCTTTCTCTTCCTACCCTCTAGTAGAGTATTTTTTTTTATTCAAAAAAGAGCTCTCACTAAGCTAACACCAAGAACAAGGTAGAGTCATACTCTAGAAAATGAAGAGAAGAAGCTTGGAGATGTTTGATGCATAAGAGTAAAGGATTGGCGAGAATTCCTATTGAGCAACAGGCGCCTTTTTCTCCCCTTCCAACATAAGAAGTTCTAGTGCAACCCGTCTCTACGTTGGTTATTTCGCAACTAGCAAGGAAAAGTAAGTATCCTCTCCTAGATGTGGCTTGGAAAATTGAAAAATTTTCCGCTGCATTTTCTTTGATGCTATTCATGATTCATCAAATAGAACATTTGAATCAAGCCAAGTAAAACTATAAGAGGGAAGCTAAAATCAGTCATCAGTACAAAGAAAAGCACACAAGAAATGAGGGATAGATTTCGAAAGGGACAAAATACATTCAATGTACTTATTGTCACAAGGGTAGACATACTTATGAGCATTGTCGGAAGAGACTTAGAGCATGTTATTAACGTGGAAAAATGGGACATACTTTAGCTAGTTGTCCATGCACTAAGAAACAAGAAAATACCCCATCTGATCATAAAGAAATCAAAACTAGAGAATCGTGGAGAAATAGAGGACCCTTTAGGATTCATGTAGACGATAGAAGGAATAGAAGACAGGAGTAACAAGAAGTATATGTCTAATGGAATTAAGGCAAATACGAATTTCGAGGACAAAATTTCTTAAAGGAGAAAAGATTGTAATAACCCTTACTTTTGTACTTTAATTAGCTACTATTTTGTATAGAATAAGAATTTGTATAAGTGACGAGAACAAAAAATGATTAGTATAATGAGATGAATGTTTTGGTGTGATAAAAATATTTAGGGGTATTATTGAAAATTTGAAATTGTAGGGACTCAGATGGAATTTTGAGATTGCTCTACCCGTACTTTTATATTTCAATTATTGACTACTTCGTATAGAATAAGAATTTGGATATAAGTTTAGAACAGAAGTTGATCATTATGATGAGACAAACATTTTGGAATAATTTGATCTTCTATGGGTATTATCATAATTTTGACCGCGAATGGGATTTTGACTGCAAATTGAAGAGGATTGAAAAAGAATTCAGAATTTTGACTCCCAATCTTGAAGTCAGTAAAATATGTAGATTGTATTAGTAAAATGAAAATTTTTCCCAATTGAAATAAATACTGACCCAAATTACAGTTCATTCCTAAAGAGAATTGTGAAATGCAGTCGAAATTGAAATAAGTGATCGAATATGATTGGTAGATGATAACAAGTGTCAAATGGTGATTGGTTATTTCATAAAGTTTAGTGAATAAGCTTTGGAAGAAAATAATTAAAGAAAAAGATTGGCGAGTACGAAAATGACACTTGGAAGGATAGCCCACAATAGCCACCATAGCTTTTAATGAATTGGTCACCATTTTTTACCAAGAATGGTGGTAGAGGAGTTGAATTTCTTGCTAAAATTCGTCCATGAGGAATAGAGAAAGAAGAGAGAAAGAAAAAGAAAGAAAAGCTAGAGAAAAATAGGAAGAAAAAGGAAAAGAGACAGAAAATAATTCTTGAAGAAAAAGAAGGAAAACTTGGAGCAATTCAAGCTTGGAGAATCTTATACATAAGGTAAAAGCCTGCACTCCATGAATTAAAGTTGTAGAACGAATCACAATGATAGTTTTGGTATTAATTTTATTGAGAAATTCCAGAAATTTATGGTTTTATTTGGAAAATTAGCTATGTTTTGAAGTTATTGTGTGTGCTATGTGTGTCGGTTGCTTGAGGAAGCTATATGCTATATTTTCTATGGTGTATGAAGGTTAATGGTGGTTTAATTGATAGTTCATGGCTGTATAAGAAGGTGTAAGAAATGGGAAGGAAAAATGGATTGAATTGTTGAAAAAATGAATTATTGTTGTTGTTGTTTATAATTGTTGATTTTGTGATAAGAAATAGATCAATTTGCTGAGTTCTTTATCTCTAAAAATTAGAGAATTGAGGACTATTATGATGGAATTTGAGATGGATTAAGTGATAGGAATCAATACGGCTACGGGGATTGAGCTCAAGAAGGGGGACAGGACAAGATTGAATCAAAACCGAGCTTGCCTGGTCTGTTGACAAGAGCTCATGCCAAACAATTCCAACAAAATCTTCAAGCATATTTACAAGCACATTTCAAGTGGGATAGCATATGGATAATACCAAAAAAGGAGCAGGAGCAGACCTTGTTGTTGGTATACGAAGAATGACAACCAGAAGATTTTTCACGTAGAAACGGCGGCACATAGAATGGAACCGGTGCCGGGCTAAGGTGCCTGAACCAGTGCCAGTTGGGATCTGTGACCAATGATGAAAGTTCTATTTTTTTGTGTCCGAAGTACTATTCCACCAAAGTGACCTGACACCAGCCCGAAGAGCCCAAACCGGTGCTGGTCGTGCTTTGGAAAGTGAATCTTGGCAATTTTTTAGCTATTTTGTGGTCGTTTTGTAATATTTAAGAGTTGTTTAGTTCAGGGATAGAACACCTTTATATATGACTTTTGTATTGTAAGGAAGGAATAACATATATCACATTTTTAACAAGAATCAAGAATTAATCTTGAAGGCTTAAAGCTTGGAAGAGATTCCTTGTTCAACTTCAATCCAAGACTAACCTAAAGGCTTAGTCCACCCTTGAGTAAATGTCTATAAACTCTAAGGATAATTCAACTAGAAAATAATAAGGGTTCTTCTTGTATGTCATCTAGGATTCTTGTTGTTTCTTGTCTGAATGCCCACAATTCCCTATCTTTTTAGTTCTTTATTTCTTGCTAAGTCAAGGGTTCTAAGGTGTTATTGTGGTAGACCTTTATCTACTAAATTTGGGGTTTTAAAAGCTAGTTCTTTTAGGGTTCTTTATTTGTGGAAAAAGGTGTTTTCTTTGTTACCTTTCTTGATCTCTTTTATCCTTTCTTATTTGTTTAAAGTCCTTAAACTTTGCCAAGGTTAAACAAAAGCCACTTTACTATCTTGTAAGACTTTCCCTCTTAAGCTCATATAAAATTTGGTATCAGAGCTTGCAATGTGTTAATTCTAATCAACCAACTTTCTTGGGTTAAGGTACAATTTTCTTTAAGATTTATTAAGAATTTTCAAATTTTTGTCACTTTTTCTCTTGCTATTTTTCAATGCCAAGAACTTGAATTTATGCCATTAGAATGTTGTTAATTTGATCCTATATGATATATTGATGTGAAAATCCTTAGTAGGGGGCTGAATAAAGTTTTTGGCAAACTAAAATTTTTAAGAAATCTACTTTGCAGAGTAGAAATGTTCTTCAAGTTTTTGACCAACAACACTTGCAATATAGAAAGCTATTCAAAGTGACTTTGAGAAATATCTAGATTCAGACTAAGATAAGATGCACGATGCAATTAATCCTATATTGAAAATAGGTTGGTGAATACCTTTAAAGATTTCTTTAAGAAACTAAGAAATTCTGAGCAGTGACAGTTTGCAAGTTTATTTGAAAATAAATGCTGACAGTAAATGTAGAGAAATGTGACATAAAATGTATAGTAGTTTGATCTACTAAGATCTACATCTACTACCTGAAGCTCACACTTAAGGATTTTCAATCAGATTTTATTTACCCAACTTAATAGGATCAATCCATACCATATACAAAAGAGGATCACCACACTTAGTTTTCCAAAACTTCTCAACCAACCAACAAATCAAAGTTCACCCCAGATAGGTTTTACACCACAACCTTAATACACAAAGATTATTGAAGATAAATAGAACTAAAATGGCTCACTTCGTTGAGCAGATGTGCACCAAGAACAAGCACAAACACTTTTACCTTTAAGACACAATTTGATTTCACTTTGAAGCACTTTGATAAAAGAGATTTTTATTTTCAATAGAGCAAGAGTGTTTCTTAGAAGGATAGGACAAAAATCTTATTTCAAATCGAGTTTAAAAGTCATATATAGAGACATAAAGTAAAGTACCAACAGCTATAAAATGGCTATTTTTTGTTGTTAGATTTACTAGCATTTTGGACTCATGTTTCGGATGGCGGTGCCTCCAAAAACTAAGTCTAAATTGACATTTTTTTAGGCAGAATTGATTTGATACTGTTCACAATGTTTTAGACGTAGCTTTTGGATATAGGGCCACCTAAAACACTCAATCTAAAATTCAGAGGATTTTAAAACTTTGAAATATTATGTTTTAGTGCTTCTCAGTGGAATTAAACTGAATCAAAAGGTAAAGATGACATAGGAATTTACCAAAGAGATACCTTAACAAGGATTCCTAGTCTATGGTTCTTCCACAATAGATTCTTTTGATTTACAATCTTTCAAGCTTGATCTTCTTCTTGATTTTCTATTTTCGGATTCTATAACTTCAAGAGTTGCTTAGAAATCTAATTTGAACATCTTGGAAGACCTGAGGTCAAACATGTCCTATAACAGGTAGATCACACATGTTAGTCCTCATCATTGTTTGTCATAAGTCAATACATAGGAGACCGCCCTTAGGGCTAACAATCTCCCCCTTTTTGAGTGATAACAAACTTGATGGGATTGTGATATAAATAATAATGATATGTACAGTATGGACATGTTTAGATCAAGAGAAATAAGAATATTTTTCAATGAAGTGTAATCTCTATTTATAGAACTCAATGAGTTTAAGATAAGAATTTTAGGCATATACTTACAAGCATGGCTCAATGAGCCTATAGCCCAACCTACCTCCATATCCTCCTTCCTTCCATCACACGACTATTCCTTAAGAGAATAGCCGTTATAATAATTTTATAAACATGTATAAAAGAGGGTATAGAAAATAAATCATGAGATGAGATGCTCCCCCTTAATGTGTGCATATATGAATATCTGTAAACTATGAGAGAAAACTGGAGTTAATTTTTGTACATCCACAATGTGCATCCAAGACTTAGTGAAGGAGAGTATGGAACTTTTTGGAATTTAGGTTTTGGATGTCCAAACTATGTGTCCAAAAATAAAATGTAGTTTAGATAGAAACTAACTCCTTTAAAAGAACATATTTTTGGACTGGACTTTTGGATCAAGAGAATATGTGTCCAAAACTTCCCCTGTTATAACATAGGAGATAATGGATTTTTAGAAATTTGATCCGTCCTAGTTTTCTCAAAGAGTTTTTGTAACACCCCGCTACCTAGACCTACTGGGGTCGGGGATGTCGCCCCGTCCACAAGACAAGAGGTCTTTATAACTAGGTCACATAAAATAAAATAAAAGAAATACTTCAAAATTAAACTTTTTACAACCCAACAATACATGAACAAATTCAAAAATAATTGTCTGCTACAATCTCTCGAAAGCAATACAAAACTAAAATAATAAAGATTCTTCAAAATCATAGGCAACAGTCTAGCTAATGGCCTTCACAGCAGGATTGACCTGAAAACATAGTATAAAAGGTGGTGAGATAAAAATCTCAGTGAGCCCATGTTTGCTTTGAGTGTTTCAGGTAAAACAGTTCATGTATGCAAGTTGTAATAGTTTCATAAGAGAAAGTGCTAGCAAGCATTAAATAAATGTTAAAAATGAAGAGTGGTATTTTGCTTTCCAAACATACATGTGCACAATAAATACAACCACACAAAGAGGTAGCCATGGCACCACACGTTGGGCCTCATGACAATATAACAATCAGAATGCCACACGTTGAGCATACTGACACAAGGTAGGTGTACGGCCTACCGGTGAGATACTCCTTTATCTCTACACCCAAACTTACTGGTTGTCCACTCCGGAAACACACAATCCACTTGACAGAACTTGCTAGCTCGAACCGGTATGACCTACCGAACTGGCATCCTATCCGGGAAGGACTCACCCCTCAGAGGTGGCCACCTATAGAGAGACTTACCCTAACCCTTCAAAGACTAGTCCTAATAGTCTACCCTTATTGAGTACTTAACGTTGCTTGTCCCACTTAGGAGAAAACTAATCATACAATGATTTCTTGGAAATAGCAATTAAGGTTTCTAAAATTCTTACCAAGGTTGGGTTTTAGAAATAGTTTAGCGTTTTGTGTAAAACTGCATGTTTAATTTCAAATGGTTTGCTTGACTGAAATAAACAGGAAAAACTGTCCTTAATTACCTTTACAAAACGAATGTTCACACACATTGAATTTGGCTTGCCATAATAATTTTGGTCTTCAAAACTCTCCATGCAGGAGCTTACCTGATCCTTTACTCTGTTGGGATTCAAAGATCTTCCAAGGTCAACCTAACCCCGCCTAGGGTAAACACAAGGTATTAGGTTACATTCGGACTATATCTGCCTTACATAATATTTCCTAGTTCAACTAGTTACAACCATAACTAACTATGACCATAATGTCCTGAGCTTTAATGCTAGTTTGATAAAGTATTTTATATAATAATTCTAGCTTGATAAGATAAAATAACTAAGGGTTCTAAAATAATTACTAAAAAGTTATAGATTCAAACAATAAATTTTGAGTATTATTGCTAATAAATAAACTAGTGTTAAATATTGAATAATACTAAGTCCTAAATAATGTTGGTAAATGGTAATATTAAATAATATTATTATAAGTAAATAAATAATAAATTACACCTAATTTTTAATTAATACTTAATAGATTGTAAATAGTTAGTAATAAATAATAAAAATAATAATAAATGAATTATATTAAATTTTTAATTAATAAATAACAAATAAATTTTAAAAGATTTTATTTTTTATTATATATGTATATATATTATCATTTTTAATAAAAGTTATTATTTATTTGACCAATAAAATATTAATATTTTAATTAATTATTCTAATCCAAACCTTCCTAGCAAGTTCGAATTTTATAGAGGAAAATATAGTAGTAATTCTAATTAAAGTAATAAAATTTGTATAATAAAAATAACCTAGGATTAACAAGAAAATAATCTTTCACCATGATTTTCCTATTGCTAGAAAAGATTCATGAACACATTCCAAAACATCAACTAATAGGCTAATCCATTTATGAACATATACTTAAATTAACACATACTATCACATGGCTAATTTCCTACTAGGCATAATCATCATTCATGGCTTCTGTGGAAAATAAGAACATAAGAGCCTAATCACTTTTGGTGCCATAACATCTAACATGCTTTAAACATCCATAACTCTCATTAAACATGGTGAACATATATTGATTCAAAAGAAAATTGCACATAGCTTAGTCATATATATCAATCCTCATGTCCTAATCCTATCCCCTTCATCCACATACATATACTCAATCCCCATTCACATTCAATCTTCCTATCAACATCTAAGAGACATGAATTCAGAAATTAAAAGGAGGATTTAAGAATAAATACTTGATAGATGATCACTTGATAAAGACTAAAGAAGGTCCACGCGTTTGAGAGTCTTGGTGTCTAAAAAATAGCCATGATTAGCCAACATCATTTTGGCCAAGAAAGAGAGAGAGAGTATTAGAATGGAATATAAAAAATTGAATAGAAGAGGAAGAACAAGAAGGTTGTTCTTGCTTTACCTTCTTGATGTTCTTGAGACCTTCAAGGAAAAAAAAGCTGATTTTGATCCGTTCGAAAATTCTAGTTTATGTGGTTTTGTGTTATAAAGACCATAATTGAAGTATAGGGATTAATTATGAGTGATCTAGAGTATTTGAGAGTGATTGAAGGTGTTTATGGTAGGTTTAGGCTTGAAAAGGTGTAGTGTGTGTTCTTGGTGTTTTTGAGACAAAAGGCTTGCGAAATTCTGGAATGCTGTTGGCCGAATGGTCTAGAGTAGATAGGAGTTTCAGTTTTCAGCTAGAAGGAGAGAGGGTGTTCAGATTTTTTTTGAAATTCAAATGGAGAAAAATGAGGAGTTGTTTAAGGTAGAAGATTAGCTAATGGTGATTGATGATAGAAGGTTTCTTTGCTCTTCAATGGTGTCGGCTGAACATGCTAGTCTTGCTGAAATAAATGGAAACTGTTCAGGTTATATGGCTGGCCAAAATTCAGTCTATGATGGTAGAGAAAATTCTGGTTTGTTCACTTGATACAAGAGTGTTTTAATGAAGCAAAAATTATAGAATTATTTTGAAGTTCAAAAGAGTTTTGGATAGAGTAATCTTAGGAGCTTTTTGAGGTGTGATCATGGAGTTCAAGCACTCAAGGTAAGTGTGGAGGTCAATGGTGTTGAGTCCATGGCTGAACAAGGTCCAATTTTCAGAGGTTTGAAGGCTGTTCTTCGGCCTTGGCATTGAGAGACAAAACTGGAAATTTTTAGGTTTCAACTTGTTCAAGGCTTCGAATGATGATGACTTTTGATGCAGAATTTTCTACACTTACTTGGCCCGATTTGCAGCTGATTTCCTGGGGTGTTTGAGGGTCTTTTAAGGGTGTTTTCCAGCCTTCTTTTCGGAGAAAAACAGAGGATGTTCCAGCTAAATTGATGACAAAAAGGCTGCTTCAATTCCAGCTTCTTAAGCTGCGAATTGTGCAGGGAATTTTTCTGGTTTTTGTGCAATTTGAACAGTCCAAAAATTGCACAGAATTTTCAGCCGTCAAGCCACATGAAATGACCATTTTTCTGGCAGCAAACGAGTAGGATTCTTTAGGTGAATTTTTTGAAAGCTGTTCTGCAAAAAATTGGAAAATTTCCAGATTTTCCTTCACCAAAAACATGAACAATATGAAGGTATGATTGAAGGTATAATCATGGTGATTTATTTCTCTTGGGAACCCATCCTAATTGTTCTCTTATTTTTGGCCATTCCCCTATCCCTCAAGATTGATTTTTAAATTTCAAGGCTAAAGAATTATCACATAATTTTTTGGAATTAAAAGAAGAGATTAATGGATTTTTGATAATTTAAATTATAAAAATGTTAGGACAAGGCTAGAGATAATAAAAGGGACAAAAATTCCTCTAGAACTCTTTTTAGGACATGAATATATGATCAAGACATTATCTTCATATCTCCCTCAAGACAACATTCCTATCTTTAAGGAATGTAAGAAAAACAAAAATTCAAACATAACTAAGATAATCATGAATAAAACTTAAGTGATGGGATTTGAACTCATGATTTTAGAGATTAATTCACAAAGCTCTAACCACGTAACCACACTAACTCGTGTTCTTATTTTTTTCACCCAAATATTCGTCTTATCTAAACCTCAAGCCATCTTCCTATTTTGACCTCAAGCAAAATTACCTTTTTACCCTTCCTACCCAATAAGCATAAATAAGCCATTTAACCTATAAGCTGCCATTCTAGAGCACATAAAATTATTCAAAAAGTATATTTTTATACAGAATGACATGATATACATCTCAACCCCCTTACTCTAAGGTTGGCTTTAGGTGGGGTTTCACAGTTTTAGTCATTATGGAAAGTTTTATGCATTATCAGAATAGCTATCTAACTGTCTGAGATTTTTATCAATGAATATGTCACAGAATCATATCAATAACTTCAAAAACCAAAGAAAATTTACCAATAGCTCTAGTCTTAATGATACCTTTATTCCTTAAAAGAGCACTTTTGATGACAATCAGGATATCAAACTGGTGTCATTTTTCGACATCAACAAATTGAGATCATAGATCATAAATTTTCATAGCATGCAATTTATCCAAATCTTGTCATGAATTTCATAGAGAGAATCGAAAGACCTTAACCATATTCAGAGATAACATTTTAGTGCAAAACATCAATTTAGAGCACAAAATTTCATTCACTTTAGTCTCCTACTTAAGGACTGTCAATCAGCTAATCATTAGTGCATTATTAACAATTAGCCACAAGGAGCATAGCATAATACCACATAGGCGGTCAATTGAAATTTTCCCATTCTTTCCTAATCAGTTTAATAATCACAGCACAACTAGCAAAGTCAGCATTTATCCAATCATAAGCAATAATTTATCCGGCAGTACCCAATCACAATAGGCAGGCATAATAGTAATAATTTATCCAGCATTATCCAATACCAATTAGTAATTTGTTCATCACAATGTATCTAGCATTACCTAATCACAATTAGTAAAATAGGCAGGCATAAGTAAAACAGGTAGGCATAACAATCACAATCCAAGTATAACAATTCAATTTATTCATCACAATGTATCCAACATTACCTAATCACAATCAGTAAAACAATCACAATCTAACTAATATCATTTTTCTCCCCTTTTGTTATCAATCAAAATGAGAAGTAATATAAATGAAGCAGGGAAAAGTATGTATATGGATATGAAGCATTCATAGGGTAAGCAGAGATACAAGTTAAAAGATTGAAAATAGATTGTTCAGATGCTGAAAATAGAAATTAAAATTATTTAAGATATTAGTGAGAATTAATTTTACTTTGGATAGAGGTCAGCTGGAGTGCAGTGTACTAATCTGGTTACTTAGGAGATGTGAACTGTTTTAATTTTCGACCCAACACCTTTTCGGCAGTGTTGGCCAGCAATCCTACTTGATTTCCTCTTAACCACCACATGTTTCTGTCTCTTCCCAGATGAGACATGAGGTTCAGAGGAGGCAGGGGTGCTACATCCTTCTGATGCGGGGATTTTTCTTTGTCGTGTGTAGTAATTGTCACTTCCTCACCAGTTTGTTCTTGTGCAGTTTCATCCTCAAGGGCTGTTATCTCTACTGTTTCTTTTACTAGAGTAGGTACTGATAGAGCAGACACCGGTTCATCCATTCTTGCCTTCTCCTCTAGTACTGTCAGTCTATTTTCAAGAGTTTGAATTTATGAGCTAAGGCCATCCAATTTAACAGCCAGAGAATTGATTATGGCATCCAAAATGCTTTCAGATAATCCTTTGTCCTGAGCCTGCTCTTTCCTTTTGGCAAAGGATACTTCTTGAGGTTCTACCTCAATCTTTCGTTTGGTTCCAACAGAAGGAGCATTCTTCCCTTCAACTTTTATTTTCAAAAATCTTTCCCTTTCCACACCATCTGTATCATGGAGCAACTTCCATTCATTTTCCATTCTCATATATCCTATGCGCTCAAAAGACTCAAAATGATATATATTCATTTTTGAGGGCACAGAAGAAACTGAATTTAAATTAACACCAAAGTATCTGAACACGTTTGTTAACAAATTTCCATATGGCAGAGGCTTACTAGAGGTGTTTCTTATCTGCAACATCAACTTAACAACTAAGAACCCAAAACATATTTTCCTTCCTTCAGCCAAAGCTAACATAATCACCATTTGCATTATGTTAATGGAGGTTTTGTGACCAAAACTTGGGGCCATCATAGTTAAGACCATGTGGTGCAAGATACTACCTTCTCCATTTTGCCACTTAGTGTTTTCGTCACTGGAATTCTTGAAACTCCTTCTACCAGCAAACATTTCTTCAAACTTCTTTAAATCAAACATGTTAGTTCCCTCCGAAAATTTATTCAGTTCAAAATACTGAATTCCTCCATCTTTAACCTACACACTCAGTATAGTAGACCGTGGTCGAACTCGATATTCTTCCTCCCAACTCTAGAAGTGTGCCATCTGATCATAAACCTTCCTCCAGTTTTCTCAAGTCGTATTTTCCTCATGTTAGCGTAGAATTCCCAAATGAGTAAGGTAAACAATTTTTCATCGACGAACAGTAAACTACCCTAACCAATAAATTCAAACATATTCAACACATTGGAGAAATTCAAGAGAGACTATGAATTTACTCGATAGCCAATAATCACAGTTCTATTTCTTGAGACCCAATCATTATAATCTGACTCACTTTTGGAATCTAAAAATTGAAGTACTTGAGTCTCAGAACTCTCTTGTTCTGGTGATGATTTTGAGGAGTCATAATGGGAAGTAGAGAAATCTGGAGCAATTTGTTTTCCTTTGTTCATTGCTGAAGACTTCTTCTTCATTATTGGAGATATTTTTCAGACCTTCTTTAGTTTTAGTGTGGTTGATTTTGTTTTTACCATTTTATTAATAAAATGAGGGCTTTGACACTTGGTTGTTCAAAGAGGAAGAACTCAGAGGATTTTAAGGAAGAAAGATTGAGGAATTGTCAATTCCAAAGTTTGGAAGAGAGAAGGAAGAGAAAGTCCTTTATGAGTACCTAGAAGTACACTCAAGTACATTGAAAAAGCCACTTTAATCAGAGATTTCAAAAAGCCATCTTGAGAAAAGTGCAATCATTTTAAAATTCAAAAATGAAAATATGGAAGCAGTTATTTTAAAAGGAAATACAAATCATCAAAGATGATTCCGTTTTGGATTCAAGCCCGATCCGAAATATACATCCAAACGGAACTTCTTCAGGGGTGAGTTTTGGAGATGGGTTTTGGACTTAAATGTTGCGTCCAAAAGCTCTGTCTTCAGTGAACATAGACAACAACCCTATCTTCTTGAAGAGTAGATATAATTTTGAACTCAACAGGTTTAAGCAATGTAATCATGCTTGGCAAGATTTCACAAAATTTAAGGATAGGTGTGAGATTTGCTTAAAATTCCTAGTTGAAAAACATAGGACTTATTGTACAAAATGCAATTTAGCAGTCTGTAGATTTTGTACAAGTCAATATTTAGGATATGATATATCTTCTCAAAAAGAAATAGAAGTAAAAGGAGAAGAAATTCAAGATGTAAGTTACAAGTCCCAAGTAACTTTACATCTTAAAACCATAGGAATAATGTAGAAATACATAGATAATCTAGAAGAAAGCCTTCGAGATTGTATATGTAAAGATAGGAAGAAGGATAGTAAACGAAAGGGAATTGTTATTGAGGAACAAAACATCTTTGAAACAATCCTTGAACCCTACAAAAATGAGCAAAATTTAGCCTTAGGAAAATATAGAACAAATAACTTACTCAATACTGTCTGTATTATAGAATTTCCTGATAAACATACACTCACATTATCAGGAATAATTGATACTGGTGCTACTATGTGTCACATCCATAGAGATTTAGTACTTGAAAAGTATTTGAAAAAAAATTAGAAACAAGTACAATAGTGTTAGATATAGTAGGAAATAGTAGAAAAATAGATGAACGGTTAGTGGATTGCACTATTAAATTTAATAGTGAAAAATATTATTTACCAACAACATGGGTATCAACCATGAATTATCAATTAATAATAGGCATGAATTTCATCAAAAATCTTCATGGTGGAATAATAGTAGAAGGTAATAAGGTAACCTTTTTTAAAAGGGCTGATACAATAGTTAGCTCACCTTTAAGTAGAGAACTTAATCTGCTACCCAATAGTCAGACATTAGAAATATCACAGGAAAAGGTAGAAATTCCTAAAATAGAAACATTTGAAAATTTTGATTTCTCAGAATTAGAATATTCAAATGAAATTAATTTTAATTTAGGAGAAATAGCTAGTGAAAAACAAGATATAGATATCTTGTTGAATCAACTAGAAAAAATCAAGATCATAGGCGAAAATCCCTTAGAACATTGGCAGAAAAATAAAATACTCTGCAAATTAGAAATAATAAATCCTGAGTTAATCATAAAGGATAAGCCTATGAACTATAACCCTAAGGATTTAGAAGAGGCCAACATGCATGTTAAAGAATTGTTGGGATTAGGAATAATTAGAAATAGTTATAGTCCACGTAGAACTCCTGCTTTTATAGTAAGGAAATATAGTCATGTGATTTTTGTAATTTCCAAACCTCTTCTCAGATTGTTGAATCTTTCTTCAGCCAGAGGTTTTGTAAAGATGTCGGCGAGTTGTTCATCAGTTAAAATATATTCAACACACACATCGCTTTTAAGCACATGATCACGGATAAAATGATGTTTAACTTCTGTATGCTTGGTCCTAGAATGTTGAACAAGATTCTTAGTTAGATTGATAGCACTTGTATTGTCATATAATATAGGTACGCAGTTAAAATTAAGACCAAAATCAAGCAATGTATTTTTCATCCACAAAATTTGTGCACAGCATCTTCTGACTACAATATATTTGGCCTCGATTGTGGATAAGGATACACATGCTTGCTTCTTGCTGTGCCATGACACTAGAGAGTGTCCAAGAAATTGATAATAGCCACTTGTGATTTTTCTTTCCACTTTAGAACCCGTATAATTCGCATTAGTGTATCCTATAAAATCAAATATGCTAGTGTGAGGATACCATAAGCCATAATCATATGTGCCAATTGAATATTGAAAGATGCGTTTTACTGCATATAGGTGTGATTCCTTTAGACATGATTAAAATCAGGCACATGATAAACTAAAAACATAATATCTGGCCAGCTAGTAGTGAGATAGAGTAAGCTTCCAATCATACCTCTATACTTATGTTCATCTACCTTCTAACCTTTTTCATCTTTGTCAAGTTTTATAGAAGTACTTATAGGTGTGTAGATTTCTTTAGCTTCGTTCATACCAAACCTTTTGAGCAGTTTCTTGGCATACTTAGCTTGATTTATGAAGATTCCATCTTTGGTTTGCTTAATTTGCAATCTGAGGAAGAAGTTTAGCTCTCCCATCATGCTTATTTTGAATTCTTGTTGTATTATCTTAGCGAATATCTTGCACAAAGAATCATTAGTGGCATAAAAAATGATATCATCAATATAAATTTGAGCAATAAGTAGATCACCAGATTTGTTAAATTTGATAAACAATGTGGTATCGATCAAGCCTCTTGAAAACCCTTTTGAAAGCAAGAATCCACTAAGCCATTCATACCAAGCTCGTGGAGCTTGTTTTAACCCATAAAGAGCCTTTGAAAGTTTGAAAACATGATTTGGAAAATGCTAATAAATAAAATCCGAAGGTTGTTCTACATACACCTCTTCCTTAATAAAACCATTTAGAAATGCACTCTTAACATCCATTTGATAGAGCATAAAATTTTTGAAGGAAGTAAAAGCAAGACGCATTCTTATAGATTTCAATCTAGTAACGGGAGCAAATGTCTCATCATAATCAATGCCCTCTTCTTGATTGAATCCTTGGGTGACCAGTTTAGCTTTATTTCTAATAACACGATCAAGTGGTCTAGGGATAAGTTTCCAAACTTGATATCTTTCAAATTGGTTTAGTTCTTCTTGCATAAAAATTATCCAAAATTCATCATGCAGTGCTACATGAATACAATTAGGTTCTATACTTGAGAGAAGGGCAAAGTTATCTATGAAATATCATCTAGTTTTGACTCCATAGCTTGGATCACTAGTGTTTTTTCTTACGAATGTCTAGTTTTGTATTTCCAATCCCTTGGTAATTGTTGATCCGTGGATTCTTCAGTTTGTTACCTTCCTTGTTCAGTTTGTTGTTCTTCAATTTCTTTTTCATTTACATGAGTATCTAGCAGTGGTGCTTTGTGTTGGTCTTTCCTTACTTTCTTTGAACCTCCTACATCATCATCATAATATTTCATTGGAACATAAATGTTAGATTCATCAAAAACAACATGTACGGATTCTTCTACACATAGAGTTCTTTTATTGTACACTATATATGCCTTTTTATTGGAAGAGTATCCAAGAAATATAGTCTTATTTGATTTGCTATCAAATTTCACAAGATTGTCTCAGGTATTAAGGATAAAACATTTGTAGCTGAACACTTTAAAATAGGAGATTGACGGAGTTTTGCCAAACCAAAGTTCAAAGGGTGTTTTTCTCAAAAATGTTCTCAACATTACTCGGTTTACAATATAGCATGTTGTATTAACAACTTCAGCCCAAAAGTATTTTCGAAGGGCATTTTCACAAATCATGGATCTAGCTATTTCGTGCAAAGTTCAATTTTTTCTATCAACAACACCATTTTGTTGAGGTGTTTTAGCTGCTGAAAAATTGTGAAACACTCCATTTTCATCACAAAAGTGTGTAAATTCATTGTTGCAAAATTCTCTACCATTATCAGTTCCAATAGAAATCAGTTTGCATTCAATAGAGTTTTGGATGCATTTTATCAGTTTTGAAAATCTAGAAAACACTGCAAGAAACTAGTGTATCAGCCATGGAATTTAGCCACGGATTAAATTTCATTGCTGATTCATGGTTGATATATGGGAGAATCCGGTCAGCACTTTTGAAGAATAAATCTGTGGCTGATCCGTATCTTATCACATACAGATCAGCCATGGATTTTTTTAAAAAAATTAATTAAAATTATAAAAATTATTCATGGTTAATCCATGGCTGATTTGCCATGGATATTTTCCAACCTGGCAATATTATTCGTGTTTGATCCATATGAGATCGGCTACAATTCAGCCACAAAAATATTTCAAAAATTAACAATCAGCAACGGATCGGCAATGCCATATACTAAAAAAAAATATCTATGTCTATTAAAACTAATCGTGGTTGATTCTTATCTAATTCGATACAAATCAGCCACATAATTTTTTTTATAAATTAAAATATTTTTGTAAATATAGTCGTGGCTGTTTTGTAGAAAATTAGCTCTAAATCAGTTATGACATATTTTTGGAAATTTTTTTTGATTATGTCGTTGGTCATCCGTGGCTATATAGCTACAAAATAGCCACGGATTGTTCCCTTTTATCTGAAAAATCAAATTCCAACAACCCAATTTCGTTTGTTCAATTCCATAGCTTTTCTTTTTCGCCATTCTGCCACACCCATTTCCTTTTCTTTCATCTATCGCTGTTGCCGTCTCCGTCAGTCGATTCGCTGCCAGCCTTTCTTCTTCGCCATTCTGCCACACCCATTTCCCTTTTTTCCTCTGTCGTCATCGCCATCCCCATCAGTCGATTCACTGCCAGCTTTTCTTTTTCGCCATTCTGCCATACCCACAATACTCCATGTGCTCTGTCACTATCGCTGTCGTCGTCCCTGTTAGCCATTCGTAGCCACAGAGGTAGCTCATCGTCCCGTTGCTGGTATTGCCATTCTGCTCGAAGGTTTATTCTTTTCTGCTTTGAATCGGCATTTAGGTGTAGTGTGTAATGTGTGTTACTTGATGTAAAATGTAATGTCTGTCGGTAATGGGTATCGGTAAAATGTATTGTATGCCACTAAATGTAGACTCTAAAATTATGTCTGCTGCTTCAACATACTGTCTATCGGTAAAATAGACACTCTAAAATTCTACCTTTCTGCTTTGAATCATCCTGTCTACCGGTAATGGGTGCTACTTTATGTAAAATGTACTGTTTTGGTCTGGGAGCAATGTGTGTTCGATTAGAGTGTGTAATATGGATAGATGGAGATTAAGTAGAATATGTGGATAGATGGATATTTGACTGAATGGGAGCATTGTAATACATTTCACTGAATTATTTTTCTTCATTTCTTTGACTATGTATGGGTGGTTATATATGTGGTGTATGAAAGAATTTGATGTGGTTGAGGAGTTTGATTGATGGTGTTAAAAATAGAGGAATGTTGGTTTGTGTTAGAGCAGAATTGGGTCATGTTTGTAAGTTAAGTTTTGTTGCTGGCTTGATTAATTTTGAGTCCCCAAGTATTGTATTAGGTGCTAAGATTAGTGAGGTGTAAATTTTGTATAGATTAAGTGAAGAAAACTCAATTTAGTGAACCTTATGCCAAAACAGTGCATTTGGTTCAGGAACCCCTGTACAAATAGCTAATTTTGAACCCCCATTAAATCCCCTTTTCCAATTGATTTGTGTCATGATTTTTGGATTGTAGAAACATCAAGATGTTTGAAAATTTTCAGAAAAATAATCATTGAAAAACCTATTGTAATTTGTTAGTTATGAATGCTCTTAGTCGAGATAGGGACTGGAATATGTATCATGTTGTTAAATACTTATTATTATAATATTTTTTTTAACTTTTTTTAAAGTTCGTAAGAGTAAAATGACAAATGTATATTCTAGAGAGAGTTAATTCATTTTCCTTTTGAAAATGACAATCAAACCGTTTTCAACTACTTAACATTGAGCTAATAATTAATGGTTGAGTGCAAAATTGTAGCTTAAGATGTTTGAGAATTAGTTCTTAATATAAAGAAAAGAATATTTATTGTTTAATAAAAAATAAAATTTAACAACTTAGTTGTAATCATTTCTTCAAAAACATTTCCAAGTTATAACTAATTCAATTATAATTTCATTTTGTAATAATTTCACCTTCATTTAAATTTACGTTATAATTATGAGTTCATTAATATTTTCCATTTAAAGTTTTTCTTAGAAATACATCGAATTTAGCAAATTGTCTCAACTATGGTCAATGCTATTGTGGTGCTCATCCTAATAGATTATAGGTAATGAAAGCCAAAAACAATTTTATCATGCAAAAAAGGCTATAAGATAGCTAAGATTCATATCAGTTTAAGATCAATAAGTATCATAAGTATGCATTTGTCTTCATGTTTTTTATTCCAAGAAATCAGGATCTAATCATTGCGATATTTTTTAAAGGTTTTTCTTTCTGATAACTGTTTAATGTGTTTCATTTTCATTGTTTCTTTGTATGTTTACGCATGAATATTTTGGAAATTTGTATTAATATTTCTGAGTATCTTAAAATTATTGTCATGTTTGAAAACTGTTTAATAGTTTCCTATTAAACTACTAAACTTATGGCTACGAAATTTATAAATCATAATTGAATAGGTGGCATATAGTCAGTTAAAATGAATGGAGATAGAAGTTGGATGTATAGTCAAATTCTCCTGAGTCGTAGAGGCATAACAAAGGAGTTTATACAAGGACTCCACGAGTTTATCTGGGCTACACGTGCGCAACCACAATTCATTCGTAGTGCAATGACAAGGTGTCCTTATTCTCAGTGCAAGCTTCTGAAATTTCAAAATCGTGAAAACTGTCATGTTCACCTTCTAAACAAAGGTTTTATGCCAAATTATTTTATCTAGACGTCCCATGGAGAATAGTATTAAACCCATGCAGAGGAACCACCCCATGTAGTGTCAAACCATCATGAAACCACAAATAGGTATTGAGAAATGGTATATGATGCTACGGGTCATTCCTTTAATGATTATTGGGCCACGGGTCCATCTAACATCTAGAAGAAAGCACCGAATCCCAATGCATAACATTTTATAATCTATTGCATGAGGCAGATGAGTCACTATTTCAGGGTTGTACACGACATTCAAAGTTATCAGTTGTGCCACGAATGTTGCATTTGAAGTCAGAACAGAATATGCCGGATATTCATTTCGATAATTGGGCCAATCTTATTAATGAAATTCTGCCAGATGATGGGAACAAAGTGCCGGACAATTTTTACAAGACTAAGAAGTTTGTGAAAGCTCTTGGGTTGCTAGTTGAGAAAATTCATGTATATGTCAATGGATGTATGCTCTTTTGGAAAGCTAATGAGGAATTAATGAACTGCAAATTCTGCAATCATTCCTGATACAAGCTAAGAATTTTTAAAAAATCCAAACCCATTCCATATCAGAAGATGCATTACCTGCCCATTACTCTAAGGCTTCAGAGGCTTTATGAGTCAAAAGAAATAGCCGAGCATATCACATGGCATAAAGACCATACGCAACAAGGCGATGAAATGAATCACCCATTAGATGGTGAAGCATGGAAGGATTTTGACATAAAACATCCAAACTTCGCACGTGAGCTACGCAATATAAGATTGACATTATGTGCAGACGGGTTTGCACCTTTTGGTATGTCTAGCAAGTCATATTCATGTTGGCCTGTCATTATCACCCATTATAATTTGCTACCTTAAATGTGCATGAAGACATCTTACATGTTTCTAGCAGCGGTAATCCTGGGACCACGAGATCCTAGGAAGATGATTGATGTGTATCTCCAACCACTTATTAAGGAGCTTAAATCACTTTGGCATATGGATATTCAAATGTATGATATTTCTAGGAAGCGTAATTTTAATATGCGAGCTGCGCTTTTGTGGATAATAGGAGACTTTCCTGCAAATAGGATGCTATCCGGGTGGACAACTTCTGGGCACATGGCGTGCCGAATTTGTATGGAAAAGAGTAAAGCATTTCAACTTCGGCATGGAAGAAAAACATGTTTCTTTGATGTTCACCGGCAATTTCTCCCACGAGATCACCCGTATAGAAGAAACAAGACTAACTTTTTGAAAAATCGTGTCAAAAATTCTCCACCACCACCTAGGCTCACGGGTGAAGAAATTTGGCAACGAGTTTAGAATATTCACAAGGTTACTGATACCGGCGGTGAAGGCACTCCTGAAGGGTATCTCAATAGTCCCAATTGGACAAAACAAAGCATATTTTGGGAACTCCATTATTGGTCTTCATTGCTTGTCTGACATAACTTAGATGTCATGCATATAGTTAAAAATTATTTTCATAATATTTCAACATAGTAATAGATGTAAAAGGTAAAACAAAAGATACAGTAAATGCTTGTTATGACATTAGAGAACTATGTCGGAGAAAAGAATTAGCATTAGACCTCGAAGTGAGCATTAGATCAAAGGCAACTTATTGTCTTTCCAAGCAAGAACAACGCATTTTGTTTGAGTGGATGAAGGATCTAAAACTTCTTGATGGCTATGCATCAAATCTATCTAGATGTGTTGATATATGGGAGTCTAAGTTGATAAACACCAAGAGTCATGACTACCATGTTTTCCTGTTGCACTTGTTACCCGTTGCTTTTAGACAAATGCTACCAAAGTTGATTTAGAATGCCTTAATTGAGTTTAGCATGTTTTTCAATGACTTATGCGCCACTAAGTTAACTGTAGGTAAGATGAGAGAGTTGGAAGAAAATATTTCTGTTATATTATGTAAGTTAGAGAGAATATTTCCACCCGCATTCTTCAACTCAATGGAGCATCTTCCAGTTCATTTGCCATATGAAGCTTGTATGTGCGGTCCAGTTCAATATCGTTGGATGTTTCTTTTTGAAAGGTAGTTCATAAAGGACTGCAATGTCTAGAAAGTTCATTTTCCAATTCTATCTCTTCGTATTATGGTCACTGCTTAAATTATTTTTACCATATGTAGATATCTCTATCATTTGAAAAAGAAGATTAGGAATAAGGTGAGAGTTGAAGCATCTATCGTCAATGCTTACTTGGTTGAAGAGGCTTCTAACTTTACAACATACTATTTTAAGCGCATGTGGTAATAAGAAGTACGCGTCCAAGTCGATATGACGATGGCAGTGACACTAGCCATTCTACAAACAATTTATTAATTTTCAATTTACCAGGGCAGTCAACAGGTAGATCTTATATGCGGTGGCTTACTGACAAAGAATACAAAGTTGCCCATCATTATGTGTTGCTAAACTGTCCCGAGATGGAACCGTTTATTAGATTTATTAAAAGATTATTTTGTTAGGTATCTCATGCATATCATATATAGCGCAGCGGAAAAATAAGAACAAAATACCATCCCAGGATCCGCATACATGTGGAAAACAAGATATAAAGAGAAAAAGATCACCTTTCTAGTGAGTCCCTATCGTTAAAATTTTCCTTTCTCATCTGAGGCGCGATCCAGCAATCCTCTTGATCAAACACCGCGAGAGTTGAATGTCCAGCCACTACAATCATAGTGTGTAACTATCTCTAACAGAAATCCACACGGAGGATCACACTCAAGCACCAAGATTTTCTATGCTAATAGAAAATAAAGTGGTGGCTAGGGTTCCCAAAGAACAATGAGAGAAAGAAAGAAGAGAAAGGTTTTGGAAGATGTTGTTTCTGTGAATAGCTGTCACCATGGGTATCATGTATATGTCTTACATATCTCACAAACAAACCTGCTAAAAACCCTCCATCTAAGCATTCTAAAACAATTAGAATTCCCTAATTGTAATTGGAAACATTATGTTCTTACAGTTACAATTTGGCCTATAAATTATAACTAATTATAATTCAGTCAGGACTACTTTTCTTTCTCGCAATTAACCCCACTATATTATCAAATAACATATTGAATATATAATCCTCTATTGTGTGTGATCTATTAGGTTTCCCAGTTAATTGGTAGCGAACATGAATTAATTTAAACATCTTTGAGATTAATAAACCATAATTAATTAGAATTAATTATATTAATTCAAATCAGGATTGGTTTATTAATGCATCAATTAATAGACCCATATCCTGCAAATCATGAGCGGTTTCTAGCAACATATCATGGCCACCCAAGAGTCTAGGAAGTCAAGTGGCTTGACATGAACCGTTCAATAACAAACTACAGTACAATTAACTACTTTCACAATACAATATCTCATTCGGTTTGGAGTACGGAATTAGTGCCAACTCCCTCCAGAATATATTAATTCTAGCTCGAATATAATAGTACTTGTACCAGGAACCCACTACTCTATATGTGTATCAATTGAAATTGTTTCCAATACACAATTGCCTTGGCCAAGGACTTCTCTAGTAGTAATTCCTACAAGTGGTGAATCCTTTATTGACCCTCTCAACTACAATCGTTTACCTCACAATGTACCCAATATCCATCCCATAGGTAGCCCTCGATCTAGCTCCAGAGATTGGAATCCAAGCACAATGCTCAGCAAACAAAGTACCTTGGAGATCTCAAGTCTAAAAATACTTACACTTTTGCTATATTGAGATTGTATCACTGACACTAAATAGTTATTCATGTGATTATCTCATAGCTAGGTCATCCAATGTACTTGTTCTATTAACAAGCATCCACGTGTTAACTTTCAGTATCTCAATACTCACGGACATGAAAAACAGCTTCTGATCAAATCAGAAAATCTATCACATGCTAGTCTTAACGCATTAATGATGTCCTATCTCATTAATACTACGATAGGGACTATTTAAGTACTAACACTATACAGTGTAGTAGGAATCTCATATCATGATTTCTATCATAATTTCTTTAACACGGTGTTGTAGTAAAGACATTATCTAATAGTTATATTACACAAAAGTAAATAAAAGAAACTGTAAGATAAATAATTCCTTCTATTAAAATAAAATGTGTTATATACAACGTACAAATAATTTCCTTTAGGGCATAACACTAACAAACTCCTACTTTCACTAGAGCCAATCATTCATGTATCTAATACCGAATGACTCAACATACCTATCATGTTTCTTTTGGGATAGTGCTTTTGTAAGCGGGTCAGCTATGTTCTCATCCATGGGAACTCTCTCTATATTTACATCATTCCTATCTATGATCTCCTGGATCAGATGATAGCATCGGAGTATGTGTTTGGATCGTTGGTGAGACCGTTGCTCCTTTGCTTGTGCAATGGCTCCATTGTTGTCACAATACAAAGATATTGGACCAACAACACTAGGAACCACACCTAGTTCCACCACGAACTTCTTGATCCAAACAGCCTTCTTAGCTGCTTCAGAAGCGGCTATGTACTTAGCTTTTGTCGTAGAGTCGGCAATAGTCTCTTGTTTGGAACTCTTCTAACTTATTGCCCTTCTGCACAACGTAAACATGTAGCCTGATTGTGATTTGAAATCATCTTTGTTAGATTAAAAACTAAAATCAGTATGCTCGTTTATTTTCAAATCACCTTCTCCATATACTAAGAACACATCCTTAGTCCTTCCTAAGTACTTAAGGATGTTATTTATAGCCACCCAATGACCCTCACCAGGGTCAAATTAGTATCTGCTCGTTAAACTAAGAGCATAAGATATATCGGGCCTTGTACATATTATAGCATACATAATAGATCTAACTATCGAAGTATATGGAATCTTAGTCATGTAATCCCTTTCAATTTATGTCTTGGGAGACATCAACTTTGAAAGACTTACACCATATGACATAGGTAAGAATCCGTTTTTGGATTTATCCATGCTAAACCTCTTTAGCACTTTATCTATGTATGTAGACTATGAAAAACCTAGCAACCTTTTGAATCTATCTCTATAGATCCTTATTCCAAGAATATAGGTTGCTTCACCAAGGTCTTTCATGGAGAATTGTTTGGACAACCAAACTTCAACTGTTTGCAAGACAGATATATCGTTTCATATTAACAATATGTCATCTACATTAAGCAATAAGAAAACGATTGCGCTCTCACTGACCTTCTTGTGTACACAAGGCTCATCCATGTTTTGAATAAAACCAAACTCCCTGATTGTTTCATCAAAACGGATGTTCCAACTCCTAGAAGCTTGCTTAAGTCTATAAATGGACCTTTGCAGCTTACACACCTTTGTGCTATCATTTAATGTGAAACCCTCAAGTTAGGTTATATACACTTCCTCAGTCAGATTTCCATTTAGGAAATCTATTTTTATATCCATTTACCAAATCTCATAATCATAATAAGCAGCAATGGCTAGGAGTATCTTGATAGATTTTAGCATGGCTACTGGTAAGAAAGTTTAGTCATAATCAATACCATGTTGTTAATGATAACCCTTTGCCACTAGTCGTGCTTTATAGGTAACTACATTACCATCCATGTCCCTTTTCTTCTTGAAAACCTATTTGCACACAATAGGTTTAATTCCTTTGGGTGGATCAACCAAAGTCCATACTTAGTTGTCGTATATGGAATCTATCTTTGACTTCATGGCCTCACGCTATTTGCCAGATTCTGAACTATTCAGAACATCCTTGTAGGTAGTAGGCTCATCTTCATCAATGAGCAATACATCATTGTGGTCACTAATGAGAAATCCATAGCTCTCAGGTGCTACACGTATCTTACTAGACCTACGAGGTTCTTGTATAGTAGAAGGTTCATCTACTCTCTCAATAGATGTGGGATCAGACGGTTGATCCTTGTTTGTTTGATCTTCTTGAACTTCACTAAGTTCAATTTTACTCCCACTCTCCCCTTTGAGCATGTACTCCTTCTCTAAGAAGATAGCATACTTCTAAATAAACACTTTATTTTCGGAAGGGAGGTAAAAGTAATATCCGAAAGATTCTTTCAGATATCCCACAAACAAACACTTGTTAGACTTACTATCAAGTTTGTCTGACGGTGAGCTTTTAACAAAAGCAGGACAACCCCATACTCGCAAGTGAGATAACTTTAATTTCTTACCATAGAACATCTCAAATGGGGTAGAATCAAACAATTTTGTCATAACTCTATTCAGTAT
Organism: Voacanga thouarsii; assembly: GCA_026120185.1. Taxonomy (NCBI): domain Eukaryota; kingdom Viridiplantae; phylum Streptophyta; class Magnoliopsida; order Gentianales; family Apocynaceae; genus Voacanga; species Voacanga thouarsii. The sequence goes on along the minus strand of JANUWF010002416.1, from coordinate 1,960,959 downwards.
ATAAACATAAGTCTCTAGTGCATACCCTCAAAATGATTTTGGTACGTCTGCAGAAGCCATCATAGTCCATACCATGCTTAGAAGGATTCGATTCCTTCTCTCAGATACACCGTTATGTTGAGGTGTATGTGGTGGAGTCCAATGAGATAATATCCCATTATCTCTATAATAACTCAGAAACTCTGCCAAGTTGTTTCTCTATTTCATTCTTGAAGTCTTTGAACTTATCAAAGGCCTCAAATTTGTATTTCATTAAATACAAATACCTGTATCGTGAGAAATCAGTGATAAAGGTTATGAAATAGTTATAACCTCCTCTTGCTTGTATTAACATTGGGCCACATACATCAGAATGTATAAGTTCTAATAACTCCTTGGCCCATTCTCCTTTTCTTGGAAAATGAGTTTTAGCCATTTTACCTAGTAAACAAGACTTACATATGCCATATGATTCATAATCAAATGACCCTAAGTCACCATGATTGTATAACTTAGAAACACGATTTTCGTTTATATGGCCTAAACGACAATGCCATAAGTAAGAAGTGTTAGAATTATCTATTTTAGGTTTCTTATTATTTATATTGAGTATTGGATTATCCAAGACTAGAACATGTAAACCATTAACCAGAGTTGCTGAACCACAATGAATATCATTCAATGAAAAAGATTAACATTTATTCTTAAATATCAAATAAAATCCATTTAAGTCTAAACAAGCAATTGAGATAATGTTTTTTTGTTAAAACTGGTACATAATAACAGTTTTCTGATTTTAGAACTAATTCTGAAGGCAGGTTCAACTCGTATGTCCCCACAGCATGTGCAGCAACCATTGCCCCATTTGCAGTACGTAGGTCCACGTCGCCTTTCTAGCCTTCTACTACTCTTTAGTCCCTGCAAGTTATTGCACAAATGAAATCCATATCCGGTATCTAATACCCATATCTCATTTCTAAAGGCAGTATTTATCTCAATCATAAACATACTCGGAGTAGAAGTAAAAGTGCTTGTAAGCTTCTCCTTCTACTTCTTGTCCTTAATAATCTCTAAGTAGGCCTTGCAGTTGCGCCTCCAGTGGCTAATCTTGCCATAATGATGGCATGGGCCCTTGCTAGCAGCATCCTTCTTATTCATACCACCTTTAGGCTTCATGGGAGCCTTCTTCTTCTTCTTTTGAACTTTCTTCTTAGAAGAAGAAGATTCTACCATTAAAACTGTATTGGAATCCTTCTTCATGGAGGACTTCGTAGTTTTGAGAAAATTGATCATCTCAAGAATGGTGGACTCAATCTTATTCATCTGATAGTTAATCACAAATTGTGAGAAACTATTAGGTAAAAATTGTAGAATTAAGTCAATACTTAAGTCATAATCCGTCACAAACCTGAGAGATCTAAGCTTCTCTATTAAGCCCAGTATCTTCAGCCTACGAGTGGCTACAGAAGAACTTTCTGCCATTTTGCTATGGAATAGTTGCTTCGAGATCTCATATCTTTTAGTTCTAGCTTGGGCATCGAACAGCTCTCGAAGATGTAGTATAATCGATTGAGCATCCATATGCTCGTGCTGTTTTTGCAGCTTGGGAGTAATGGATGCAAACATAATACATGATGTTGTATCACTATCTTCCTTGTGCCTGTTGTGGACAGCATGTTCATCAGCATGAGCATCTTGAGCTGGTGGTGGTGGAATAGGAATATCTAGCATGTAGAGCAACTTTTTCAATTTGAGAACAATTCTCAAGTTTCTATACCAGTCAAGGTATTTTCATTCGGTTAACTTGTTGGTTTCCAAGATGCTACGTAGGTTTAGGTTTATAGACATGATGCAAGTGTCCTATATGTAAAGATAGAGAGAATTAGCTACTGTATATGCACATGAAATGCAAATAATTAGGACTTTAATTAAACGCATTTTTACTCCACTCTTTTACTCAAACCAGTAGCCCCCACTACTGATTCGGGAAAGCCCGTTGGAAGCTTTCCTAGTGGACCGGTTCTACATTCCTCAAGAATAACCCTAGGTTTGCCCAACAAGCAACCCTTGAGTTCATTGGTAGGTATCCAATACCAATTACATCGTATGTAATTACCGGATCATTAGGTGATTAATAACTTTTAATCTTAAAGCCTTTTGGGTTACCCCAAGTTTTCCTCTATATTTCTTTATGCTTAAGTTTGCCTAACCGAGATAAAAAATTTAGTTAAACCCGACCCATTAATCAGGAATTTAATTCCATAGCTTGAACATGCCCGATGTCGAGTAGGCTTAAAAAAGGACTCTCATTCTTACTATATTAATGGAAGGAATTAGGTTTAATATTAATTGAGGGATTTGTTCCTTTTAGTGATTTCAATAAATGACATGCATAAAAATCAATAAATCACAAAATTGATAATCATGGTAATAAAACGATTACATGGTATGGTTATGGACTTTACCCTAAATTAATTCCTTCGAGCTATAAAAGAAATTAATATAGTTAACCCTAGGTGTTCATGCATGATTTAAGTAGAAGGTCTTACCTTCTCGCCTTGTTCTGGTTGCCATCTCCAAAATAAAATAATTCTACTCTTATCTAACCTATGTAAAGTAATTACATAATTTCCTAAAGAGAGAAAACCTCGAGTTACATTCGAGGGGAATTAGATGAGAAGAGAATTACACAAGAATTCTAGAGAAGATAAGATACGCGGGGCCCTATTTCATAAAAATCAAAACTGTAATGCATGAACAGATATAATTAGTTTTAGTCCATAACCATCCACCATGTCATTAATTATGCTTAAACAAAATAAACATATAATTTTTATTATTTTCCAAAATCACTATTTTGAAAAAATAAAACAAATTCTAAAATCAATATTTTAGAAAAATACATCAATTTTAAATTTTCAAAATCACTATTTTGAAAAAAAAATAAAATTATTTGTCTCAAAACTAATTTTGGTAAAATGCTTTTCGATCCTGTCTCTAGTAGAGAAAATTATATTTTACCGCCTCTCATCAAATGAGATTTTTCCTTTTCCAAATTCTATTTTAGAAAATTTATTAATGACTGGAATGTCGCGAAACAGGACCAAACCGATGGCGATTAGAAGCCTGAAACAGTGCCGGCGGCAGTCTGGTTTTAAGAAAATTTTTCCAAAAACGAGTTTTGGACGTCCCGGAACAGCACAGAACCAGCGCGGTTAGGGGCCAGAACCGGTGCCGGCAGCAGTCGGGAAGCGGCGGTGGGTTTTTAAAAATTTTTGCAGAAACAATTTCTGGACCCTTTATTTTCTGCAACGGTTTGGTGAGAACAATTCTCAGCTGATTTTTCTGTTTTGTAGCTCAAAACAACAACTAATTTTTTTGTTTAAACAAAAACAAAATAGAAAATTAGGATGAAACGAAAGGCAACAACCATGTTCAAGAAAACGTTTTCCTATAAAAAAAAAACTTACAGCACATAGAGAAAACATTTTTTTTTAAAATATGTTGTAACTATTACACAATCATATTGTACTATGGATTTAACCCACAATGCTCGAAACAATTTTGACTCGAGTGAAAACAATTTTTCACAGTGAATAGAGACAAACACGAATACATGAAACCAGTTTTCATACAAAAAAAATGTCTGCAAACCACAAATAGCAAGGCTTTGATACCACTGTTAGTATCTCATGCATATCATATATGGCGCAGCGGAAAAATAAGAACAAGATACCATCCCAAGATCCATATACGTGTGGAAAACAAGATATAAAGAGAAGAAGATCACCTTTCTAGTGAGTCTCTATCGTTAAAATTTTCCTTTCTCATCTAAGGCGTGATCCAGCCATCCTCTTGATCAAACTGTTGGAATGTATTCCCTCTTAGACTAGGTTTTTTATGTAAATATCGAATATGTGAATAAAAGAATTTATTTTCGAAAATCGTTTGTGAATTTATTTTCTTAATTTGTGCACAATTTCTTTTTGAAAAGACCCATTGTGAATGGAGGTCTTTCACAGTAAGGTATGGATCATGGGTTATTTAAACACATAAACATTTGTTCTTAACCAATTGATAAGAATGAAAATTTCATCATGTTTAGGTTATTATGTTATGAATTCCAAATAGGGAATGGTTTACCTTTAGCCAGTGAGTAGTCCACTCACTTCATGACATAAACGTATTTCGAATACGTAGAACAGGACTAGTAGTAGTGGTTTCTAAAAGTACTATATGGTAGAAACTTAGACTACTACCGGTACAGCGTGGACTAGTACTCTATGATTTGAGTATAAGATGGTGGTCTGACAAAGCTAGAAGCATATACTTTGATATGCTATAGTTGAGGTTCTATCGTAGGGCCAATATACTTGCATGTTGGGTATGTGTAACTAGTTAGTCAAGACAAACTTGTACAAGAGAGTTTCTACACTATATCGCCTCTTGTGGTTGTCTGAATTATCTAAAAATCCAGGGCCTTGGGAAACATGACTTGGATATTTGCTTTCGGGTAGCTCCCTTGGAAAGAGGAAACGCTCCAGGAAGTCATGGATCGTTGGACTAGAAGCCTAAGGATGGTAGATGTCATTTAGATGGGTGTTAGTACACTTCTTCCTTTCTAAATGTACAGTGATGTGTAGAGGGGTATTTTAGTTATTTTACCTATAGGTCGAAGGGTTTGCTAATACAGCATTGTCCCTGGGGTCAATATTTCCTTATGGTGATATTAGGAAATATTTAAAATGCAAAATACATATATTTATATAGTAGGGATATTTTGGTCATTTTGGTAGCCAAGGCGATGTGTCTTTTTGGTCCTCGGAATAGCTCTTAAGTGCTAATTAATTTTTGGGTTGAGAAATTGATCTCAGTTGAGAGGGTTTTATTTTATTCAGGAAGTTTAAGTTATTATTACACTGGAATAAAACAAATGGAGAGAAATTTATTATCTGGTTTAATTGGTTAATTAATTATTCAGGACCTAGGTCCAGTTTGAATAATTAAAAAATTAACCGGGACTTAAACGAGAGGAAAATAATTAATACTTAATTATTTATTGGGTTATTTATTTAATCCCAAGAAATAAATAATTAAAGTTTAATTATTTTTGGTTCATTTGGATTCATTATTTATTTATTGGGTTATTTAATTAATCCCAAGAAAAGTAATTAATGTTTATTATTTTGGGCTTTTCGGGTCCAAGAAAAATAATAAATATTATTTTGGCCTAATAGCCTAGACTATAGGATTTTTCCGGACACAGTTTAGAAGAGTTTAGGGGAAGCTAAGATTTATTTTGTTAATAATATTCGTGTGTTTAAAATATTAAATCCCGGAAATATTATTTTTCTAAAAATAATTATTTTTGGTTTCATGACTTTTGACTTTCTGTGTGGAAAAATAAAATAAAAGAAAAAGGACAAAAAATCCAAAGGTCTCTGTCTCTCCCTCTCGTGTGACTGTTGGTTTTCTGGCTTGTGGTGTTTCATCACTGGCTTTTGTTTTCTATAACAGAAAGAAGCCATGCCTTGAAAACGTATGGTCAGTGCTGTGAAAAAATTGAGAGATCTTCTTCTCACCCGAATGTATGCTCACCAACGTTTGATTAGGCTGTGGCCATATTCTGAAAATTGAAAAGCCTAGCATTATTGATTGCACTGGAGGAGAAGAAAAAGCCGAACAGTTTGGACACAGAAAGCTTCACTGGACGGAGGAGAAGGAAGCTGTGTTTTTAGATTCAAACCATTCTTCTTCAATCTTTAAGGTTTAAGGCTCCAAGAGGTATGTTTTTCATGCCTCCATGCTACTGTCATGCTCTGTTTATATTGTTTTTGTCTCCGTTTCTGTCCACCGTGATGCATGCTCTGTTTACTGTCAATCCTTCAAGTGGTATCAGAGCATGAATTTGATTGACTTAGGGAGCATGTTAGTTAATAAAAATGGAGAAGAACATTATTTGGAGCTTAAACATGTGATCCTTCGCTGTTTTGGTATAGGATAGACTGATTGTGAGCTTCACAGTGGAAGCATAGGAATTTTCTGTAAATTTTTGCTCTGGTGATTTTGGTCGTGTAAACCCAATTTAAATGGATATAAGTGGTTGTTGTTTTGGTTTGGATGAGTTTTTGTAATGAAAAATGTCCAAAGAAGCCAAAGGAAGAGACCGAAAGAAAAAAAAAACGCAGAGACAGAATGCAGAAAATTTGCGGAGAAGATGATACTATTCCTAAGCCACCGCTACTGTAGCTGAGCCGCCGACGAGCCGCGTCCATTTTTGTTCCTGCAGCCAAGTCAACTTGAGTCAAACCAGCGGCTGGAATTGAGCTGCATTCAATTGCAAAATTGCAATTGAATATATAATGCTCTATTGTGTGTGACCTATTAGGTTTCCCAGTCAATTGGTAGCGAACATGAATTAATTCAAACGTCTTTGAAATTAATAATTCATAATTAATTGAATTAATCATAGTAATTCAAATCAGGATTGGTTTATTAATTCATCAATTAATAAACCCATATTCCGTAGATCATGAGCGGTATCTAGAAACACATCATGACCACCCAAGAGTCCAGGAAGTCAAGTGACTTGACATGGACCCTTCAATAACAAACTATAGTGCAATGAACTCCTTTCACAATACAATATCTCATTCGGTTTGGAGTATGGAATTAGTGCTAACTCCCTCCAGAATATATTAACTTTGGCCTAAATATAATAGTACTTGTACCAGGAACCCACTACTCTAGATGTGTATCAATTGGAACTGTTTCCAATACAGAGTCGCCGTAGCCAAGGACTTCTCGAGTAGTAATTCCTATAAGTGGCTGTGAGATATTCGCCCCTACTATTAGGAGTAGTGAATGCTTTATTGACCCTCTCAACTACTTTTGTTTACCTCACAACGTACCCAATATCCATCCCATAGGCGGCCCTTGATCTGACTCTAAAAATTGGAATCAAAGTACAATGCTTAGCAAACAAAGTACCTTGGAGATCTAAAATCTAAGGATACTTGCATGTTTGCTATATTGACATTGTATCACTGATACTAAATAGTTATCCATGTGATTATCTAATAGCTAGGTCATCCAATGTACTTGTTCTATTAATAAGCATTCACGTGTTAACTTTGTGTATCTCAATACTCACGGTATGAGAAACACTGCCTGATCGAATTAGGAAGTCTAACACATTCTAATCTTAATGCATTAATGATGTCCTATCTCATTGATACTACAACTAGGGACTATTTAAGTACTAACACTATACAGTGTAGTAGGAATCTCATATCATGATCTCTATCATTTCCTTAACACAGTATTGTGCTAAGGACTTTATCTAACAGTTATATTACACAAAAGTAAACAAAAGAAACTGTAAGATAAATAATGCCTTTTATTAAAATAAAATATGTCATATACAACGTAGAAGTGATTGCCTCTAGGGCATAACACTAATAGATTTTACAAATGAATTCTCTAATTTAACAGAGGCTAACTCTTCCAGATGTTATAATAGTATACACTAAGTTAATTTTTATGTTATCACTTCAGTGTGTTTATTAGTCAATTGTGCACCCATCATCCACAAAATCGGACCTCGTGACATTGACAAGGAGATCGAGACCCACGTTGCTAGCTGGTTTCGTAGCCATGTATGTAATGTCTTGTTTGTGTAAATTACCACATCTCTCCTCTTTATAATACTATTACTATATTATCTAACTAGGTTTTGGGTACTAATAATAATATTGACAATCAGCTTTTAAAGGACATCTCAAGAGGACCTTTAATGGCAGTTGAAGTGTACTCCATTTACTATATTAATGGATATTGTTTTCACACCATGAGCCATGGAGAAGGAAGATCAACAACGAATTATTGGGTGTGCATTCAAGGCACGACTTATGCTCAATCAACAACTGAAGGAGATTATTATAGATTGATACAAGAAATACTCCGTGTGCAATATCCTGGCTTGCTAGAGAAGAACATTGTATTGTTTAAGTGTGAATGGTTTAATCCATAATCTCATGATAGTATGAAATTTCATCCAAGATACAGCTTGGTGGAAATTAATCATAGAAAAAGGTGGCAAAAATATGAACCATTTGTGCTAGCCCATCAAGCAATTCAGGTATACTACGCTCCCTATCGAGTACAGGACATGATATGCGTGACTTGTAGGCTATTTTTCACGTTAAAGTGAGAGAGATTTTTGATGTTCCACAAGTTGAATGCGCTTATCAGAATGACTATTCCATTAGCACATCATTACAAATTCAAGATGATCAACTAGATCCTTTATGTGATCGGGATGCTACAGGAGAAGAGGATGCCGTTGGGAGTGATGGTAATGATGAAACTACCGATGAAGAGATTGAATATAAGTCTGAAACTACCAATGAAGAGATTGAATATAAGTCTGAAAATAAGGGAGATGATGCTGACAAATCGATTGAAATTGAGGATGAGTAAAATATTATTTTTACATATTTCTAAGCTTTTACTTTTCTTACATATATACTTGCAAATTTTTTTGTTAATTTGCAAACTAACAAATCATTTGCTTTGTAGATATGCCTCGGAATAGTTCATATTTTCATTCTGAGCATCCCACCCCATCTACCTCCAATGTTCTAGTGTCACAAACTCCACATAATCCTTCATCATATGGTAGCATTACTGCTAGTGATAATGCTACTGCTTCGGTTGTCCCTTGCTCCATTCCTTATTCGTCGTAGTGGCCCGTGATACACATTCTTCCAGGGAGTGATAATGTATAAGTATATGTTTACAGAGAATATAAATTTTTACCTATAGTTTAAAATATATTTTAATACTTTTTGTTGAATCACTCTAATTTTTTTATCAATGTCTTTGTGTTAGGTTTAGACCCATAGAGATTCAGTAAAAAATCCATAACTGCATGTCAAACTACATCAAGCTGAAATTTGATGCCCCGCACAAAAAGTGGTTGCATGTGGATTTTGACATGAAGAATACTTGGTTTCAAGAATTCGAGGTAAGTGGTTAATAATTAAATGTTTCGTGATCTTGTTACTCTCCAATAAAGTCTCGAGTTGAAGTATCTCATATAATTTTTTTTTTATTGTAGAAACGATATAGATGGAGGGCAAAGGATAGTGAAATGATCCGAAAAGCTTGGAACTCCAAGGCGGGGGAGCTATTCTTAGGGATTATTGCTTCAACCAAAAAGGCATGGTTGAAAGATAGAGTTAAACTTCCATAGATGCTTGAGGATGTATTTGATGCTATGGTAGCATATTCGCAGAGTCTAGAGACACAGGTGTGGTCAGCGCAAAATTCTCATAATCGCCGAAACCAAGGAGAGAATTCCTCATGCATGCACACGGGCAAGTCCATGCCGCATCTCACACATGCATATTACATTGTAAGTGTCGAATAAATTTTAGATATATTGTAACACCCCTCTACTACGTACCCTAAAAAGGGCGGGGATGTCGCCCTGTCCCGAGGATAAGGGGTCTTTAAAACGAGGTACACTAACATAAAGTCAACTTAAAGAACTTAAACTTAGATAAATAAAGGAAAACTCCTATTACATCAAGCTCAAACTGGAGCAAAACTAAATAAAAACAAACATATGATCCAAAAGCATAAATCAACAATTATCTCTCAAAACATAATGGGAAAATAACAAAACTCCAACTATTACATATCCTGCTTGCTCAGCATAATCAATCTCCTGAAAATATGATATAAAACAGTGTAAGATTAACATCTCAGTAAGTCCTGTGTGTGCACATGGTACTTTGAACAGTTCGTGTATACATAGCTGAAAACATTTGTAGAAATAATTGGCAAGTCATAAATAATTTCTCTTTGCAAGGAGTGGATTTTTTCATTGTCACACTTTGTACAAAATAATTCATCCACTCGAATAAACAGTCATGTCACCACACTTTGGGCTCCATGATAAGAAACGGTCAAGGCACCACACTTTGTGCACCATGCCAGGACCAGATTACCACACTTTGGGCGTTCTGATCAAAGGTGAGTGTATAACCCACCGGGAAAGATACTCCACCATCTCTACACCCAACAAAACCATCCAGGTGTCTTTGCTGGGAAAATAAATAATACCTTACCAGGTACAAATGCTAGCTCGGACCAGCCTGACCAACTAATATTGTCGCCTTTTCAAGCGGAGCTTATCTTCTGGACGTAGTCGCTTGCCAGAAGACTCACTCAAGCCTTCCAAGACTAGTATTGTTAGCCTACCCTTATTGAGTACTCAACGAACATATCCGCTAATTCCAGATTCACAATAATGATTCCATACCTTGGTTTTGTAAATTGTGGTTTTCTTGAAAAATGAGTTTTATAAAATATTTAAGAGAAATAATAGTTCTTGATAAAGGCATTAGGTTGACAAAACCATTTAGAGAATAAACATCTATGTTTACAACCCAAATAGTCATAGTTCAACAATAGCTTCACAAAGCTTTACAATATTCGATTTGCCACCACATACATTTAACAGAAGAGTTTGTGCAAGGACTTACTTGATACACCTCAGATAAACAAGATAAAATCACAGCTTGCTTCCTTCAAAAACCCTCCTGATCTAGAATCACATAATATCATGATCAGGGTCTCAATCGACTTAAGCATGCATGAAACTCATTTATTCCCACAACAAATCATGATCCATAATCTAACTTCAAGTAAATCACCCATTCCTCAAAGTACATATACCATGACCATATATCCATTAAAGACATGAATATTATATCAAAAAGGTCTTGACTTAACCAACATAATTCACATCCATCATTATCACGTCGAACATAGCATTGCTATCTATTGAACATGCTTAATCCATTACTCGACTCCAAATATTCATCTATCCCAACTAAGCACATTTATCATGCTATCACACTTTCATAGATATCATCAATCTCATTAGATCTTAATTTCGACATCAAGGGTAAGAATCCCCTTATCTCACAACCACCGGATTAACAAGGTCTCGGTGCTCCTATGGTGATTGTCCCGAGTTCATTTGAGAAGTAGAGAAAAGCTGCCTTCTTTACTCCTCTTGACCAAAAATTGAGAAAGGAGATGAAATCAGCCTCTATGTGGTGTGATTTAAGGGAAGGAAAACAGAAGAATCAACGAAAGAAAGGAATCAAGAGGTTGAGAGGTCTTTTGCTTACCTTAGGAAGTGCTCGATTTTTTGGCCTATGATTGCTCTTGAGTTTTTCGTGTAGTTAGGTTGGATTAGGTGGCTGCTGTGGTTTAGGGTTAGAGGAGTTTGATTTAAGGTTAGAAGGTGATGCTAAGAAGGACTCCTAATTGTTCTAGGTTTCTTTGGTAGCAATGGCGAAAAACTGTAGCTTGCTGCACTTTTATTGCTGCCAAAATTGAGAGGAGTTGAGAGCAGAAAAATAGTTTGAAGTTGCTCTCCTAAGCTAGCTGAAAACTGCACTAGGGAAGGGTTGTGTGTGTTCAGGTTTTTGGACAAAACAAGGAAAAGGTTGTGTGGATTTTGACCACCAAAATTCTGTGCAAAATTTGTGACCAAAAGAGAGGATTTTCTGGACTATTTTGGCTGTTATTTTGTCCGCAATTCAGAGAGGGAATAATGAGTTCTTTAGGTGTTGTACTTGGCAAATTCAATAAGGAGTTTTCGTAGGGTTTGAAGTGCAGAATTTCGTGCATTGCACTGAGCAAAGCTGGTAGAAATTCCTGTGCACAAGCTGGCCGAAATTCTGGGAATTTTAGTGGATAAAAATCTGATTTTGTGTAGCTAAAGTAATCTGGTTTGGTGAGAGGTGTTCTAGGTGATTTGAGCTAGGTTTAGAAGAGTTTGATTGCCCTTAGGATTGTAGAATTTTCGTGCAGCGTGTGCATGCACAAGGCTGACCAAAAATTACAAGATAAGAGGAACAAATATCTAGTTTGTTTAGGATTAGGGTAAAGCCTGATTTGCAAGAGGATTTAGGATAACATTTCCTAGTATTGGAAGAGTTTGTGTTGAGCTAGAACTTCTTCAAGGTGGTGGCACTAAGCTGGAAAATTTTCTAGATTTTTAGCTAAGGTTCCATGATCAAAATCACCAAGATATTGAACTAGAAAATAACAATTTAATTCTAGCTATCAATTATAAAATCTGCTAAATTAAAATCAAGCTGAAATTTAATTACCCTAGCTAGAATTTTCGAAAAATCAAAAAGGAAAAAGCTGAAAATAAAATCACTCTTTATCCTTATAAAAAATCCTTGAATTTAGGAGATAATTATTGAGACTTATCTCCTAAGAAGATGGCGCTGAAAATTTAAAAAGCAAGGCTGGGATTTTCGTCCAAGCATGAGGAAATCTAGGAAAAAGAATTAAAAAAGAAAGCTTAGATTCGCAAGAGGTAAGATTCGAACTCTGGTCACCAAAGGACAATTACCAAACCTGACCATTAATCCAAATCAACTCCGGTGTTACTATTTCTCTAAGAAATTCTTTTCACCCTAATTCTCATCCCTCTTTGTCCTCTACTAAATTTCACCTACAATAATTTCCAATTAATGCAACAACACCATGATTTCCCATCAAATAAATTAAATGCAAGAGTAACCTTGAAAATCACATACACCCATACAAGAATAATTTTTGAGATAACACATGAAATGCAAAATGCTATGCAATGTATGACTTTTTCCCCATAGGTCAAAGGTGGTTTTGGGCAGGGTATTACATCCCCTACCCCTTAAGAGAATTTCGTCCTGAAATTCAAATTACATACCCTTAGAGCATATCTGGATATTTTCGCCTTAACCATTCATCGATTTCCCACGTCGCATGCTGCGCTCCATGATGATCCTAAAGTATTTTTACCATAGGTATCTACTTGTTTCGAAGTGTCTTGACACTCCGCTCCAAAATCTTGACTGGTTTCTCCACATAACTCAAATTTGGCTGCAACTCCAAAGGTTCCTCATTAAGCACATGAGTTGAATCGGGGTTGTACTTCTTTAGCTGAGACACATGGAAAATATCATGTATCCCAGTTAGTCCATCAGGTAGATCCAGTCTATAGGCGACCGGCCCAACCTTCTCCATTATCGAAAACGGTTCCAAATACCTAGGACTCAACTTTCCTCCCTTCGGCTGCCTCAGTATTCCTCTGCTAGGAGTCAACTTCAAGAACACACGATCGCCCACTTGGAATTCCAGTTCCCTCTTCCTATTGTCTGCGTAACTCTTTTGTCGGCTTTGTGCTGTTCTCAGTCTTTCTCGGATGACCCTAACCTTATTTGTCATCTCTTGAATACATACTTCACCAGTCTTCCTAATATGCCCCTCTTCTATCCATCCCCAGTATATCGGTACTTGACATTTCCGCCCATATAATGCTTCGTACGGCGCCATCCCAATCGATGCCTGATGATTGTTGTTATATGCTAATTCTGCATATGGTAAACATTCAATCTATTTGTCCCCAAAGTCTACAATACACGCTCGGAGCATAACCTCCAGTATTTGAATAACTCTTTCGAATTAACCGCCGGTTTGCGGATGAGCAGAGGTGTTGAACTTCAACGTAGTACCCAAAGGCTCCTGAAACTTATTCAAGAATCTTGAAGTGAACCTGGGCTCCCTATCTGATATGATGCTTAACGGTACACCAAGCAACCTTACAATTTCCCGGGTATAAGTTTGAGCTAACTTTTCTATCGAGTCCCTTACGTTTATCCGTATAAAATGCGCTGCCTTGGTTAGTCTGTCCACTACACCCAAACTGCATCCTTGTGCGACTTGGTCATCGGAAGGCCAGTCACAAAATCCATAGTCACCTCTTCTCATTTCCACTCGGGAATCAGTAATGGTTGCAATAAACCTACAAACTTCTTATGCTCCATCTTAACTTTTTGGCATGTCAGGCACATTGATACATACTGAACCACATCTCTCTTCGTTCCAGCCCACCAATATTTCTTCCTCAAGTTATGATACATCTTTACTTCCCCAGGGTGTATGGTATACTTACTCCTATGACCTTCGTCCAGTATCCTCTTCCTTAAGTCTTGGGTGTCAGGTACACATATTCGGTCCCGAAAATACAGTGTCCCTTTCTTATCGGTCCAAAAATCTTTACCTCCTCTCCTAATCTCTTTTTCTTTGAAACCCTAAAATTCTACACTGTCCTGCTGGGTTGTTACAATTTCCTACTCTAGGTCGGGCTTCAAGGTCAGATTACTTAAATAAATCTTCCCCTCTTGAACTTCTGCTTTATGCTCCAGTATTTCCTGCACTGCTTACACTTCCAGAATTCTCAAGTGTACTATATTCACTTTGCGGCTCAAAGTGTCAACTACCACATTTGCTTTGCCAGGATGGTAATTGATAGGGCACTTATACTCTTCCAAGAACTCCATCCATCTCCGCTGCCGAAGATTCACGTCCTTTTGCGTGAAAATGTACTTCAAACTCTTATGGTCGGTGAAGACTTCATATTGTGCCCTATACAGATAATGCCGCCACTTCTTCAAGGCAAATACTATGGCTGCCAGCTCCAAATAATGGGTCGGATAATTGACTTCATGCGGTTTTAGCTTCCTAGACGCGTAAGCAATGACCTTCCCATCTTGCATCAGCACAGCTCCCAAACCTTCCATGGATGTGTACGTGTAGAGTGCATAGGGCTTATCGGCCTCGAGTAAACTCAGTACTAACACTGTAAGCAATCTCCTTTTAAGCTCTTGGAAACTCTTCTCGCATTTCGTGCTCCAAGCAAAAGCAATATCCTTCTTTAATAGCCGCGATATCGGTGAAGCCAGAGTAGAGAAATTCTTAATAAAACGCCGATAGTACCTAGCCAACCCAAGAAAATTTCGTATCTCAGTAACATTCTCCGGTTGCTTCCAATTAGCTACGGCATCCACCTTGGCAGGGTCCACCTTGATCCCATTCTTGGATATCACATGGTCAAGGAAGGATACCGAGCTTAGCCAAAACTCACATTTACTAAATTTAGCGAAGAACTTGAATTCCCTCAGCTATTCTAGGACCAACCTTAAGTGTTCCGCGATATCCTTCGGATTCTTAGAGTAGATTAAAATATCATCGATGAAGATAACCACAAACTTATCCAGATATGGCTGGAAAACTCGATACATCAAATCCATGAAAACTGCTAGTGTGTTAATTACACCGAACGACATTACCACAAATTCATAGTGGCCATACCGCGTGTTGAAAGCAGTCTTAGGAATGTCTTCCTCCTTAATCCCCAGCTGGTAGTATCCTTGTCGTAGGTCCAACTTTGAAAAGCAAGCTGCGCCTTGAAATTGATCAAACAGCTCGTCGATCAAGGGTAAAGGATACTTGTTCTTGATTGTTAAGTTGTTCAGTCCCCGGTAATCAATGCACAATCTCAAAGTACCATCTTTCTTCTTAACAAACAACACCAGTGCTCCCCACGGTGATGTACTCAGTCGAATATATCCTTGCCTCACCAACTCTTCCAGTTGCTCCTTTAATTCCTTTAGTTCTGTCGGTGCCATCCGGTAGGGGGTTCTTGACACAGGTTCCGCTCCACGGATCAAATCCACGATAAACTCAACTTCTCGCTCATGGCGTAAAGAAGTGAGCTTAGTAGGAAAAACGTCCAAAAAGTCCTTTACCATCTCAGTACTCTCTAAGGTGCACTGATCTTTGGGTTTATTCAGAAGATATGCCAAATATCCTGCACATCCGCTCCTAAGAAACTTTCGAGCCTTAGTGCTAGCAATCAAGAATTTCAATTCCTTTTCCCGCTTACCGTTAAATTCAATCACATCTCACCTGGGTCTCACAAATTGCACCGTCTTGACCTTGCAGTCAACACGAGCTCCGTGCTTCGATAACCAATCCATGCCCAAGATCAGGTCATAATCATCAATGGGCAAAATTATAAGGTACACTTCTAGAATTTCCTTTCCTACCTTAACTTCACAACTTTCCATTAACTTACCCGCTTCTACCACTCTTCCCAAAGGCGAGCTTACTACTAAGGTATAGGGCAATTCCTTTCCTTCCCAACCCAGATGCGATGCATATACCTTACTTACATAAAAATGTGTGGATCCTGAATCTATCAAAACATTAACAAGACGGCTAGAAAGATTACCTTCAATCACTGCTGCATCTGCTCCAATTTCTTCTCGGTTCAGGGCAAAGACCTTAGCCTTCACTTAGGGTTTCTGACCTCCCACTCCAGCTATTCTAGCAGCAGCACCTCGGTTGACTCCCATCGGCTACGTCGGGGCCGTCTGCCCAATCCTTAGAGGTTTAGGGCAGGCGTTCCTTAGATGGCCCGGGTCGCCACAGTTGAAGCACCTTCTTACTCCCCCATTGGTCTAGCAGTTCCTCTCGGTGTGTCCACGTTTTCCACAAAGTTGGCAATTGAGATTACTTTGCATCAGTCCTGACATAGGCACTCGAGGTTGCTTCCCCTGGTTTCCCCATTACATAGGGCTAGCAGGTCGCTTGTTACTCAGAGGCCTCATTGGTGGTCGAGTCGGTTGAAAAGGCCTACTCACCAGTCGGTACCAATCTTCATTCTCTGTCCGGGAAGCTGCGTCTATGGCGGTTGTGTAGGATGTTGGCGGCGATGGAGCCAATGCCTTTCTCAGATCTGGCCTCAGCCCCTTCACAAACTATCGAGTTTGCTTCTGCTCTATGTCGACCAAACATCTGCAGTACTTGGACAACTGCGTAAAGCGGGCTACATACTGAGCAACTGTCATACTGCTTTGCTTGAGGGTTTGGAACTCATCCTCCCTCTTCTCAGCCACCCACCGGGGAATATACTCAGCACGGAAAGCTTCGGTAAAGTTGTCCCATGTCCATTCCTGCTCCTCTTTTTCCCAGTCTCTCTGTACCCATTGCCACCATGCTCGCGATGGCCCCCTCAGTCGAAAAGTAGTAAACTTCACCATCCTCTCCTCCGCGTATTGTAAAATAGCAAAGATGTCCTTCATTTGTTCGATCCACTACTTGGCCTTCTCATCCTGCTCCACCACCTCCTGGAATGTGGGAGGTTGGAATTTCAAAAATCGCTCCAGGGCCTCATGTTCCCCCCGCGGTGATCTCTTAGCCACCTTGTCCACTCTCTCTGTCAAATTCTGAAGGATCAAAGCCATCTTGTCAAAAGCCTGACCCATAGTCACATCTCGAGATCTCTCAGAAGCTTCCCCTGGCTCCTGTTGCAAGTGTTCCTCCACGTTAGGGGTGGAACATTGCATCAGCTCAAATTCTAGAGTCAACGACCCATTTTCCTACACGATTTTGCTATGAACGATTGTCCTGCGTCTTTGTGCCATCTTTGATCACATTCACTCAAAGTCAGATAGTTACCAAGGGGAAAAGTATGCTCAGGTGCATGATCAGTTAATAATGATATCTACTTATTTCAAAAGAAATCTTGATGATAATATGTAGGGAAAAACCAAGTAATAAATAAACCTCATGCTTTTCATAAAGAATCATACTTCCATGAAGAAAGGGTTATCACATGTGATACCCTTTTATTTAATAAAATAATCGAGCCCTACAAGAAACATGCTTCTTTAAAAAGAATCAATGAACAAAAGAATGCAAATCCCAAACGAGAGAGAAAATGCCGCTAGTCCTCTATACTCTACTCGCCGCTCGATTCAGCAGAGGCATCTGAATCGTCAGAGCCTGGTTCCATGAGCCACCCCATGGAGCTTTCGGGTTTCCCAACATAATCCCTCGCAAAACCCATCGAATCCGCACTCCCACTTGGCTGACCTAAATCAACCCTATTGCCCCTCTTGGCTCTCATGGCGGTCTCATAAAACTTATCCAAGGCTAGCTTGATCGCACTCTTAAGTGCAGGCCTCTCATCCTCCGAGTCATATAAGTCAAACAATCCCTTTCTCCTCAGCTTAGCATCTATTCCCAGTCCGTATCGAGGTCCGCTCTTCTTAGGACTCTCTTCTAGCTTCCCTTTTCTCTTATCCTCTATTCCTAAAACAGGCTGCCTAAGTTCCCTCACTGCTGAGGTAACTCCATCCCTTAGCCTCTGTCCCTCATCACTGGACTCCTTAAGATCATAATAAGTAGAGGTCCTATCAAACTCACCTATCTGCGGGGTCCGGGGAGCCTCCCTTGCCATCTCATCCTCCTCCTCTATCTCGTCCATCTCTCCCTCACTCTCATCATCACCATCATCCTCAAGCTCGTCTGCCTCTCCTTCACTCAGCTTCGCCATCCCCTCATCTTTCTCATCCTCACTGGCAAGCTCGCCTACCTCACCCTCATCATCCCCATCATACTTGCCTATGGCCCCATCAACCTCCATCTCTGCCTCAGTACCTGGGTCATCTAGCATAGGTGGCTCATGCTCCATCTCATCCAACCAACCTTCCTCAGGCTCTGTCTCCGAATCAGATGAGGGTGGTTCTGCTACGGGAAGTGAGGCAAGTAGATTCTTGCAACAAGCGGGCCAGTCTCTGACAGCCGATACAACTCTCTTGACTATCCTATAAACAAAACGCACAGATTAGAACTAGATCAAAATACACAAGGAATAAAAATCCAGCAAGATAAATAATTGCCTAAACTTAGGCTCTGATACCACTTGTAACACCCCTCTACTACGTACCCTAAAAAGGGCGGGGATGTCGCCCAGTCCCGAGGATAAGGGGTCTTTAAAACGAGGTGCACTAACATAAAGTCAAATCAAAGAACTCAAACTTAGATAAATAAAGGAAAACTCCTATTACATCAAGCTCAAACTGGAGCAAAACTAAATAAAAATAAACATCTGATCCAGAAGCATAAATCAACAATTGTCTCTCAAAATATAATGGCAAAATAACAAAACTCTAACTATTACACATCCTACTTGCTCAGCATAATCAATCTCCTTAAAACATGATATAAAATATTGTGAGATTAACATCTCAGTAAGTCCTGTGTGTGCACATGGTATTTTGAACAGTTCGTGTATGCATAGCTAAAAACATTTGTAGAAAAAATGGGCAAGTCATAAATAATTTCTCTTTGCAAGGAGTGGATTTTTTCATTGTCACACTTTTTACAAAATAACTCATCCACTCGAATAAACCGCCATGTCACCACACTTTAGGCTCCATGATAAGAAACGGTCAAGGCACCACACTTTGTGCACCTTGTCAGGACCAGATTACCAAACTTTGGGCGTTCTGATCAAAGGTGAATGTACAGCCCACCGGGTGAGAAACTCCTCCATCTCTACACCCAACAAAACCATCTGGCTGTCCATGTCGGGAAAAAAAATAATACCTTACCAGGTACAAATGCTAGCTCGGACTGGCCTAACCAACCAATACTGTCGCCTTTTCAAGTGGAGCTTATCTTCTGGAGGTGGCCGCCTGCCAGAAAACTCACTCACGCCCTCCAAGACTAGTATTGTTAGCCTACCCTTATTGAGTACTCAATGAACATAACCGTCAATTCCAGATTCACAATAATGATTCCATACCTTGGTTTTGTAAAACGTGATTCTCTTGAAAGAGGAGTTTTCTAAAATATTTAAGAGAAAGAACAGTTCTTGATAAAGGCATTAGGTTGACAAAATCATTTAGAGAATAAACAACTATGTTTACAACCCAAATAATCATAGTTCAATAATAGCTTCACAAAGCTTTACAATATTTGACTTGCCACCACATACATTTAACAAAAGAGTTTATGCAAGGACTTACTTGATATACCTTAGATAAACAAGATAAAATCACAGCTTGCTTCCTTCAAAAACCCTCCTGATTCAGAATCACATATTATCATGATTAGGGTCTCCATCGACTTAAGCATGCATGAAACTCATGATCCATTATCTAACTTCAAGTAAATCACCCATTCTACAAAGTACATATACCATGACCATATATCCATCAAATACATGAATATTATATCAAGAAGGTCTTGACTTAACCAACACAATTTACATTCATCATTATCACATCAAACATAGCATCCCTATCTATTGAACATGCTTAATCCATTACTCGACTCCAAATATTCATCTATCCCAACTAAGCACATGTATCATGCTATCATACTTCCATAGATATCATCAATCTCATTAGATCTTAATTTCGACATCAAGGGTAAGAATCCCCTTATCTCACAACCACCGGATTAACAAGGTCTCGGTGCTCCTATAGTGATCGTCCTGAGTTCGTTTGAGAAGAAGAGAAAAGCTGCCTTCTTTGCTCCTCTTGACTGAAAATTGATAAAGGAGATGAAATTAGCCTCTATGTGGCGTGATTCAAGGGAAGAAAAACAAAAGAATCAATGGAAGAAAGGAATCAAGAGGTTGAGAGGTCTTTTGCTTACCTTAGGGAGTGCTCAATTTTTTGGCCTAGGATTGCTCTTGAGTTTTCGAAAATTGCAGTGGAGATTTGCTGGAATTTTTCGTGTAGTTAGGTTGGATTAGGCGGCTGCTATGGTTTGGGGTTAGAAGAGTTTGATATAGGGTTAGAAGGTGATGCTAAGAAGGACTCCTAATGGTTCTAGGTTTCTTTGGCAGCAATGGCAAAAAACTGCAGCTTGCTGCACTTTTATTACTGCCGAAATTGAGAGGAGTTGAGAACAAAAAACAGTTTGAAGTTGCTCTCCTAAGCTAGCCGAAAACTGCACTAGGGAAGGGTTGTGTGTGTTTAGGTTTTTGGCCAAAACAAGGAAAAGTTTGTGTGGATTTTGACCACCAAAATTCTGTGCAAAATCTGTGAGCAAAAAAGATGATTTTCTGGACTGTTTTGGCTGTAATTCTATTCGCAATTCAGAGAGGCAATAATGAGTGCTTTAGGCGTTGTACTTGGCCAATTCAATAAGGAGTTTTAGTATTGTTTGAAGTGCAGAATTTCATGCATTGCACTGAGCAAAGCTGGCCGAAATTCCTATGCACAAGCTGGCGAAATTCTGGGAATTTTAGTGGATAAAAATCTGATTTTGTGTAGGTAATGTAATCTAGTTTGATGAGAGTTTTTCTAGGTGATTTGAGCTAGGTTTAGAAGAGTTTGATTGCCCTTAGGATTGCTTAATTTTCGTGCAGCTTGTGCATGCACAAGGCTAACTGAAAATTGCAAGATAAGAGGAACCAAAATCTAGTTTGTTTAGGAAAGATTGATTTGCAAAAGGATTTAGGATAAGATTTCCTAGTTTTGGATGAGTTTGTGTTAAGTTAGAACTTCTTCAAAGGTGGTGGCACTAAGCTGGAAAAATTTCCAGATTTTCAGCTAAGGTTCCATGATCAAAATCACCAAGATATTGAACTAGAAAATTAATAAATTAATTCCAGCTATCAATTATAAAATCTGCTAAATTAAAATCAAGCTGAAATTTAATTACCCTAGCTAGAATTTTCAAAAATAAAAAAAGGATAAAAGTTGAAAATAACATCAATCTTTATCCTAATAAAAAATCCTTGAATTTAGGAGATAATTATGGAGACTTATCTCCTATGAAGATGGCGCTGAAAATTTAAAAAGGAAAGCTGGGATTTTCGGCAAAGCGTAAGGAAATCTAGGAAAAAGAATTCAAAAAGAAAGCTAAGATTTGTAAGAGGTAAGATTTGCACTCAGGTCACCAAAGGACAATTACCAAACCTAACCATTAATCTAAATCAACTCCGGTGTTACTATTTCTCTAAGAAATTCTTTTCACCCTAATTCTCATCCCTCCATTTCCTCTACTAAATTTCACCTACAACAATTTCCAATTAATGCAACAACACCATTATTTCCCATCAAATAAATTAAATGCAAGAGCAACCTTGAAAATCACATGTACCCATGCAAGAATAATTTTTGAGATAACACATGAAATGTAAAATGCTATGCAATGCATGACTTTTTTCCCATAGGTCAATAGTTGTTTTGGGCGGGGTATTACATATATTAATACTTATTAAGTTAAATGATAAAGATAAAAACTTACGCTCCCTTTATTATAGGCAGCAAAGAATGGTGGAGTTCTGCCGAATAATCTTGAGCTTTACAGAAAGTTACATCAACACGAGGTTGCAGGCAGGATGGAATTCATCACGCCATATCATTGAGATCTTTATGTAAGTTATATTTGACTTAATATCTTTCATTAAATTCTTATTGATTCATTCTAAAATCTTGACTTAATTTTTAGGAACGAGCTATTAGGATGGTTGAGGAGGCAGAAACATAAGTCTCCTCTACAGCCTCGATATTTGCTAAACCTAGTACTGCTACTGAGTCTCCAGTGGTTGATTATGATAGTATTCTGCTTACAGCAGCCGGACGTGTAAGGAAAAGACGTGTCTCCGGTCTTGGTTCAGTATGTTAGCCTATCCTGAGTTTAAGGTCTGGAGGTAGCACATCTACGGGAACTAGCTATGTTGATCACAGAGTCTTTCAGAAGCTGCATATGGATTACAGTCGCAAAATGCAAAAGATGTAAGCAAATCATGCTCAGGAGATGTTGCTTCAGGAATAACTCATACTTGAAACTCGTCAGATGGATAAGATGATGGCCACGATGCAGGTGCACTTAGAATCCTGCTTATCTAGAGGAGCCACAGATGCTGAGAAGAGTCACGGTGATGCATGAATGTAGCTTTGGAAAACTCATCTATGTAATAGATTAGTTTTTATCGACTATCACAACATACTTATTACTATTCTATAGTGGAGACTATTTTGTGGTGCCTTATTTGTTTCTGGGAGTTGGATATTATTGGACTTTATTTTGTTTATTAATCTATTCGATTTTGCACCTTGTGCCTTAGGTGTTTGTTGATATGTTGGGTGTTTGGTTACAGGAGTTTGGTTGTTGTTATGATTGGTGTTTTGGTTACATGAGTTTAGTTGTTAATATGTTGGGGTGTATGTCTATAGGATTTTGGTAAGGCTTATATATGTGTAAAACTTTTAAGTAGGTTTTAAGAGGCCAGCTAGGGAACAGCTACGAAAATTCCGTGGCTGAATTTTTGCCAGATCTACCACATAAACAGCCACGCAATTCTGTAGCTAATTGCCAAATTCAGCCACGGAATATTTCGTGGCTGATTTAATTAGCTACAAAAAATTAACTTCAGCCACGAAATATTCCGTGGCTGATTTATTTTTCAATTAACATAATTTTTATTATATGAAATTAGATTAGCCACGAAAAATTCTGTGGTTGATTACCTTTTTAAATTAAAGAAAATTTTGTTATTATTTATAAAATTAGCCACGAATTTATTTTTTAACTATGAAAATTTTTGTGGCTAATTACCTACGCAATGTAATTTCGTGGCTAATTCCTTATTTTTGAATTAAATAATTTTTAATTATTTTAAATTAATCAACTAAGGAATATATTTTATCAGCCATGAAATATTCTGTAGCTGATCACACACGGAAATATTATCCGTTGTTGATTAATCAGCCACGCCGCTTTTAGCCACGAAAAATTTTTCATGGTTGATCTGTGGCTGAGTTCAATCAGCCACAGATTCTAGCCGATCAGCCATAGAATTTGTCGTGGGTGGTCGGTCAATTTCTAGTAATGAAAGGCTCCATCCTTTTGTCTAAGAAATAAAATCCAAATAAATCTGGAGAAGTCATCAACTAACACATATGCATACCTCTTACTGTCAATGCTAATGGTCCTCATTAGTCCAAACAAATCAATATGAATTAATTCAAGAGGTTTTGAGGTTGAAATCATTTTCTTAGATTTAAAATAAGTTTTGATTTGTTTTCCAACTTGACATGCATCACAAATTTTACTTTTATCAAACTTCATTTTGGGTAATCCCCTAACAAGCTCTTTTGAGGATAATTTGTTTTGCAAATCAAAGGATACATTACCTAATCTTCTATGCCAAAGGTAACCATCATTGTTATGCACAGAAAGGCATCTAATACGATGAGCTATAAGGTCATTTAGATTAAAAAAAACATACACATTTCCAACATGGTTTGCAAGAATCCTTTATTTGAGCTATCTATGATAGAGCAAGAATCCTTTTCAAAAATGACTTTTGCAACCATTGTCACATAGTTAGCTAATGCTAAGAAAATTATATTTCAACTCATCAATTAATAATACTTGTTTTATAACGGTTAAGGAACCTTTACCAATATTACCTATGCCAAGAATTTTTCCTTTCTTTTTATCTCCAAAGGTAACGAATCATTCATTTGTGGTTTGCACATCTTCTAACAAAACTGCATTTTTAGTCATATGTCTTGAATATCTATTGTCCAAAATCACTTGGTGAAGCTTATTTTCTCCAAAAAAATGTGCCTATCATGAGAAAAAAGAGTGATTTTTGGTACCCATATTTTCTTGGGTACATGGAGGTTAGTGGTGTTTCCTTTAATTTTTCAAAATGTTATTCTACCGGATTCCACTTTCTTCTTAATATGACACCTAGATGTTTTGTGTCCAGATTTTTCACAATATGTGCATACTTTGTGTGTCGTGTAAGATGAGGCAACTTTTACAAATCAAGGTTTGCGAATTTTATCCTTATTCTCATGTCTATAACCTAGGCCATTTCGGTTTCCAGCTAGGCATTGAGCCCCAAGTAATTTTTCCATGTTGTTTTTACCATTTGTAAACGTTTCAATACATATGGTAAGATCGTTGCCTCTATTTTTCATATCATCAAATGTGCTAACCATGCTTTTAAGAGAATGAATTTTGTCATACAAACTTCCATTTTCTAGAGATACATATTGTAAAGTAGTGATGATCACATCCTTTTCCATAATAGCACATATATGTGACTAAAGAGACATTTTGTTCTCACTCAACAACTTTTCACTCTCATTTAACAAACAATCAATCTTCACTTTCATTTCTTTATTTTTTTTCTAGAAAGTTCTTTTAGCTCATGGAACATATCAATTAGCAATTCATTTAGATTATCATGCTTTTCATGGTTAGATATATACGAATCAGACATAAAATCAGTGGTGGTAGAGTTTACCTCATTTTCCATGGCCATGAACCATATGTTGACAGTTTCATTTTCAGAATCTTCTTCTTCAGACTCGGTCTCATTTTGGTCCCAAGTCCCCATCAATCCTTTACCTTTCTTTGCTTTCAACTCATTCTTCTTCTTTTTAAGCATTCCGTCTTCCTTTTCTTTAGCAACTGGGTAATCAGCAATGAAATGTTCAGTGCTTTTGCATTTATAACATTGAGGCTTGAATGCTGACATTTGTCCTTTTCTCTTTCTGAACTTCTTTCCTCTTTTGAAGTTCCCTTTGTTAAACATCCTTATGAATTTTTTTGCTATCATTACCAATTCTTCATTGTCTACTTCAGTCTCATCACCACTGTCTGATTGGCCAATTTCTGCCTCCTCTTTTTCAGCTTTTAGTGCTATTCCTTTTTTACCTTTATCATGGTCATCAGATTCCTGAAACCTCTTGAGTTTCATTTCATGAGTTAGAAGAGAGCCTATTAGCTCTTTGATTGGTAAGAATTTTAAATTCTTGGATTCTTCCACAACAAGAGCTTTTGGCTACCAGCTCTTAGGTAATGCATCCAGAATTTTTCAGTTTTGTTCCCCAAGGGAATAAACCTTCTCATAGACTTTGAGACCATTTGTGATATTTGTGAATCTAATAAGTTATGCTTTCGTTTGGCTTCATTGTGAATAATTCATAGACATGAATTAAAAGCCCCAATTTAGATTCCTTAACTTTATTTGTCCCCTCATGGTTGACCTCAAGTAACTTCCACATGTCATGGGCTGAATCACAACCACTAACTCAATTGTATTTAGTGGCATCTAATGCACAACACAAGATATTCATAACTTAAAAATTCAATGTCATCTTAGCATTATCTTCAACATTAAATTCGTCATTTTGTTTAGGCACTTTTTTGCCATCAACAACTTTTGTCAGAACAAAAGGACCCTTTTCAATCAAATTCTACAACTCAAAGTTAATTGAGCACACATAGATTTTCATTTTGTTTTTCCAAAATATGTAGTTGTTTCTATTGAATAGTGGAGGTCGATTTGTTGATGAACCTTCAACATACAGAAAAGAGGATGAGTTAACCGAGAAGATCTTTCGTACAAGGTTGTTAGACCGAAAATAGAGTAGACCAAGCTCTGATACCAAATGAAAAACCTTAGGAGGGATGAATAAGGTTTTTGGCAAACTAAAATTTTTAAGAAATCTGTTTTGTAGAGTAGAAATGTTCTTCATGTTTTTAACCAACAACACTTGCAACAGAGAGACCTATTCAAAGTTACTTTGAGAAATATCCAGATTCAGATTGAGATAAGATGCACGATGCAATTAATGCTATATTGAAAATGGGTTGGTGAATACCTTTAAAGATTTCTTTAAGAAACTAAGAAATTTCGAGCAGGGACGGTTTGCAGGCTTTCTCAAAAATAAATGTTGAGAGTAAATGCAGAGAAATATGACACAGAATATATAATAGTTCGATCTACCAAGATCCACATCCACTACCTTAAGCTCATACTTAAGGATTTTCAACCAGATTTCATTTATCCAACTCAATGGAATCAATATGTACCATATACAAGAGAGGATGGCCACACTTAGTTTTTCAAAACCTCCCAATCAACCAACAAATCAAGGTTCACCCTAGATGGATTTTACACCACAACCTTGATACATAAAGATGACTGAAGATAAATGGAACTAAAGTGGCTCACTTCTTTGAGCAGATGCGCACCAAGAACAAGCACAAACACTATTATCTTTACGACACAATTTGATTTCACTTTGAAGCACTTTGATAAAGGAGATTTTTATTTTATATAGAGCAAGAGTTTTTTTAGAAGGATGGGACACAAATCTTATTTCAAATAGAGTATAGAAGCCTTATATAGAGATATAAAATAAAGTACCAACGACTATTTTTCACTGTCAGATTTGTCAGCGTTTTAGACTCTTGTTTTAGACGACGATGCATCCAAAAAATAAGTCTAAATTAGCACTTTTTTAGGCAGAATTTAATTGATATTGTTCACAAAGTTTTAGACGTAACTTATGGATGCAGGGTCACCCAAAACGCTTAATTCAAAATTCTGAGGATTTTAGAAATCTTTTGTTTTAGTGCTTCTTGGTGGAATTAAATTGAATCAAAAGGTAAAAAGGACATAAGAATTTAGACAGAGAGATACCTTAACAAGGATTCCTAGTCTAAGGTTCTTCCACAACGGATTCTTTTGATTTGCAATCTTTCAAGTTTGATCTTGCTTAGAAATCCTATTTGAACGTCTTGGAAGACCTGAGGTCAAATATGTCCTATAACAGGTAGATCACACATGTTAATCCTTTTCATTGTTTGTCATCAATCAAAACATAAAAGACCACCCTTAGGTCTAACACGATGTTTAGGGAGTTATTTGATGTGAAAATTAGTTGATTTTGGGGCTTAAATAAGTTGAAATTTGCTATACAACATTGAGCAATGGGATTTCACTCAAGGTGTATGACATATTGCTCCAATGGTTTGTGATTGCTTATACTTGACTACCAAAGCTTCCATTCATAAAGTATGGTGATTAATTTAATTAGTAGAATGTATTTGTAAAGTTAATTGGTATTGTAGTTAGGTAAATCTTCTTGTTGAAGCTAGAAGATCTTTTTTTTTTTTTTCACATTGCATTTGAATCGAGCTTGGAAACATTTGCACATCGTGAACTTCTACTTCTATTTCTTGAATTTGGTTGTGTCATCATTTCCTTAAGTACTTGTTAATTGCTAAATTGTGTTCTTGAGGTTGTGATAGGCATCACCTAGTTTAAAACTCCTTGGAAATCTATGCATTTTCCTTGTTACATACCAAGTGTTTGATAAAATGCCTAAATGACCTTACATTCATTGTATGAGTTCTTGGCTTGCATCAATCACTTGCATTCGTTTTACATACCATAACCCCTTGTATGACTTGAAAATCATTGCTAGAATTGAGCTCTCTAGTGTCACCTACCATGTGTTTGATAAATTGCCTCTAAGACACCTTTATTTCTTATCCCTTGGAAAATTTAGTTGACTTGATTAGTAGAATTAAATATTTTTAAATGGGAAAGAATTGAGAAGAACTTAAGTATGGAATTGAGAATTGACAAAGGTAATAGAGTAAGCTCCTTTTATTAAAAGCCAAGAAGAGTGCAAACATGAGTGAAGAGTAACCAAGAAAATTAAGCGTAAACACGTGAGGGAGTGAAGTGAGAATTCTCTTATACTTTTTACTTGCATTTTAGGATTTTTATCTTGAAAGAAATGCACAATAGTTGGAGTGGAAGTGGAGAAGCTGACAATTATGAGGAGTCTTGCTATAGTGAGAGTAGTTATGGAGAATATAATGACTATGAGCAAGAATAGATAATGGATCTTTTAAGAGTGCAATGAAGGATCTTTTGATGCCTCACTAAATTATGAAATAAGACACACTATTATAGATGAATAGATAATGGATCCACAACCATTTTAATCTATCATAGAAATGTCTTTGAATTAGTATATATAAGCAAGAGTGCATGTTTTTCAAATCTGATGAACAGTAATATAACATCATAAATTTCAGAATAAATGCAAGAGAATAGATCCAATGATTTATAATGGTTCGATCATCAAATGATCTACATCCACTACCTTAAGCAACACTTGGTTTCACCTCAAATGTCTATATACTCAACAATCAAAGCTTACCCCAATTGGGTCTTACCTCCCGAACCTCGATCTAATTTCATATTAAAGAGAAAACCTAGAGATAGCTCAAAGGTTGAGAAAATATATACAGCTAGAGTAGCTTTACCTTTTTACCTTTAGAACAATAGATCTCACTTTGAAACACAATGTAGATGAGGGATTTTTAATTTTCAAGAGTGTAAGGATGTTCCCAAAAATGTTAGCACAAATCCCTATTGAAAATCTCGTTCAAATGGTTTTTATAATAGTACAAATTGAGACTGCAACGGCTAGTAATGGTTACTTGTTGATGTCAGGTTTTGCAAGATTTTGGACTCACAATGTAAAAGATTGTGCGTCTGAAAAGTGCGTCCAAAATAGCACTTTATTCTAAGAATCATACTTTGAACACTTTTGATTTTGGCACTTCGGAAAGTGACTTTAGATGAGGGTTTTGGATTGATAGGGGCTAAATTCATCGATAATTTTCTAGTTATTTGAGGCTATTTTAGGAAACATTTTATGTAATAACTAGTTTTATTCTTTCATATTTAATGTTTTGCCTTAAGAAAGATACTTTGGTGATTTTATACAGAACTGAGGAAAAAATGATGAAACAACCGTCATCGTCTAGTACACGGTCAATGCCGACCATGTCCTATAAAGTCGACTCCAGCCTTAGGCTGGAACAGGGAAAAAGTAAAAAAAAAAAAACAGAGCACATCGAGAATGAACAGAGCACGACGGGCGCCAACTGTGAAGGACTAGGCTAGGGCTAGCCCAACTTTGTCCAAAGGCAGTGA
Organism: Voacanga thouarsii; assembly: GCA_026120185.1. Taxonomy (NCBI): domain Eukaryota; kingdom Viridiplantae; phylum Streptophyta; class Magnoliopsida; order Gentianales; family Apocynaceae; genus Voacanga; species Voacanga thouarsii. The sequence goes on along the minus strand of JANUWF010002416.1, from coordinate 1,931,483 downwards.
AGACTCTATTTTACATGCAGATTTAGGAATTTCCTATGAGTTTTGGTATATTCCAACTTATACTCTACCTATAACTCTTAGGGAATGATTTTGAGTATCTTTGGAGCCTATTTAAGTAAGGAAAACACAACAAAAATGTGCGAATATAATGATCAAAGCTGTCAATCAATAATTGAATAGGAGATTCGTCAATTAATGGGCATTGCTCAAGAAAGTCTTCAAGGAAGTAGAGGAGAAAGATGAAGTACTGCAGCAGCTCAGCCGTCGAAGCCGAGCCGCACTGCTGATGTGAGGGCAGCCTAGGCCACCCAAGCCAGTCACGCCCGAGATGGCCTTGGCTCAGCACCGCACGTGAGGAAGCTTCTTCAAGGAAACCGAGCAGTAGCTTTCTCGCGGAAGCTACTGCGCGGGTCGTTGGCACTCCAGCAGGTGGCGGGTCCAAGTAGGCAGTGTGATCTGGTGCTGTGGGTGCATGAACACCAAGAGTATTTTAATTAATTTTCTTGTAATTTTTCCATGAAATTTCTTTTTTTCGTTTTGGGTCTCATACCAGGTGAAATTATTATTTTTGCAATAGTTAATATTCGTGGAATATTATTACATAAAAATAATAGTGAAAGAAATTTAAGATTAAACAAGACTATTAATTAATTAATTAATGTGTTTAATTCTATTATTTGGACACTTGGGTTAAAAGAATATAAAAGCATGAAAACATTTACAGTTTTCTAGCATGCTTAATTCTTTTTGTACCCTATGTGCACATTTTCTCAAAAAACTAAAGTCTTTGGGAAATTTATGACAAGAAAAACATTTTTCAAATTACAAATGGTTATTTTTAACTTTGACAAAAATTAATCATTGGATATTTTCTCAAAGGATTTAATCCTTAATATAGAAAATATTTTGAATTTAGATATTTTTGTAAGTTAAAATAGAAAGCCATTTGTTTTATTTTTGCAATAGATTTTTTTTTTTTTTGGTCAAATTAAACATGAGACCAAAGTCTCAAGAAAGTTTAAAAGGAAATTTTTGAAAATCACTAAGTTCTTAACTGTGTAAAATAAATTCATAGAAAATCTCTTAAATGATTTTACCTTGACATAGAGATTTATGAATTTAGATATTTTACAAAGAGTTAAGGGATACTTAATGGGATATTTTCAAAAGGATGTTTTCTTTAAAAAACCCTTGTTTTAAAAGACTAAATGGGAGAGGGGTTCCAACGGCTCCACATCTTCCATCACGATCCTTATTAGAAAACGTGGGTCCCCGCGCGTCATCCTAGGAGTGAACCCGTATAGGATGGGGATACCACAAATATCTGAAACTAATGCATTGATGTAATTAATAATCCAAGACACATGCTATGATCGGCCAACCCACGTTGGAGGTTATAGTGCAAGGAATGTCCATAGGAAATGAGAAGAAATGGCTATCCCATCGATGGAGTTATCTTCTTACCTAGAAGAGAAATTAATTTATGATGGTTAATACACTTAGCTTAGGAAACTGTTAATCTTCCCAAGAAGCTATGTCAGTTTTTCTAAGAGCGAAATTAATGATATTAAAGATAATAGTGATAGGGTTAACTATTATCGAATTTAATATGAGGATAAAGTGTACAAATTATTTTTATTTTTTCACAAAATAAGATTTTTTTTATTTTTGATTTTTCAAAAATGGTTGGTGGAGGTTCTTTCAGTCCTTCGGCCGTTATTCTTTGAGAGAATAAGTTAACTGGTCTAAATTATGTGGACTCGAAAAGAAACTTGGACATAGTACTCACTACCGAGGAGTATAAGTATATCCTCTACGAAACCTGCCTTATTATCGAGGAAGGTTCCACTAATGTTTAGCGCGAGGTTGAGAAGGCATGGAAGAAGGTCAACGAGATGGCTCGTTGCTACATGTTAGTCTCTATGTCTAATGTGATCCAGTCCAAACACGAGCACACGGCCACTGCGTACTCATTAGCTAGTCATTAGCTATGATGTTCGTCGATAAGAGCCAATCCGCAAGGCAGGAAGCTCTTAGGAAGATCATAAACACTAAAATGGCTGAATGAGCATCAGTCAAGGAGCATATACTCAAAATGATTGCTGCTTTCGAGGAAGCAGAAGTCTTAGGGACTGTTATTGACTCCGAGAGCAAAGTGGACATGGTTCTCGAATCTCTACCGAGCACTTTTACTCAGTTCAAGTTGAACTATAACATAAACAAGGTAAATATGAGTTTAACTAAGTTAATGAAAGAGTTCTAGGTGGCGGAGAAGGTCATGAAATTACAGTCCAAGGCTATGATTGTAGGGCTTCTTCTTCCAGAACTGGGCTCAAACCCAAAGAAGTTCAAGAAAAGGAAAGGAAACACAGTGGCCCAGCCGAAGAACTAGACTAGTATGTCAAAGGGCAAGTGCTTCAAGTGCGGACAGAAGGAACACTGGAAAAATGAGTGTCCAGAGCTTCAGGCCAAGAAAAACCCTACAGGTATTGTTCTCTATCTAGAGTCAATTTCAATGGTTAGATCAACTTTCACTTGAATTGTTGATTCTAAAGCCACTAATCATATCTGTAATTCTTTGCAAGAGTTTAGGAAAATAAGAGACTCTAGAAAGGCAAGCATGAACTACGAGTAGGAAATGGAGTGCAATTATAGGCCCTTACAGTGGGAGAGTTGGATCTTATTTTTTATTATAATAGAATAGTTATTTTGAAAGATATTTTACATGTACCTGAGTTTAGATAGAATTTGGTTTCAATTGCAAAACTTATAAATCAAGAATATTCTATTTCTTTCCATTTTGGTATTACTATCAGTAGAAATTAAGAAGTTTTTTTGTTCTGGGCACATGTATGGAAACTTATTCTTCTTAAAACCTATAAACAATCAAATAAATAACACTTAATCCGAACCTTTAAGTAGGAAGAGAAAGACCAATATCAATGACTCATATTTTTGGTATCTAAGGTTGGGTCATATTAACTTAACCAATATTCAGAGATTAATCCATGATGGGCTCTTGGGTTCATTAAGATTAGAAAGTTGGTCTCAGTATGAATCTTACGTTATGGGAAAAATGACTAAAAGGTCGTTCACCCAAAAAGGCTGATAGAGCCAAGGAGATATTGGGCCTTATTCACACGGATGTATGTGGTCCTTTGTCTATACCAACTAGAGGGGGTTTTGAGTTCGTCATCACTTTCACAGATGATTGTACAAGATTTGATTATGTCTACTTGATGAGGCACAAATCTGACTCTTTTGACAAGTTCAAAGAGTTTAAGGCTAAAGTGGAGCGTCGGATAGGTAAACTTATCAAAACCTTACAATTGGATCGTGGTGGAGAGAACCTTCCTGCTGAATTTAAGGATTACATGATACATCATGGGATAGTATCCCAACTCTTTACACCGGGGACACCCCAGCAGAATGGAGTAGCTGAGAGAATGAACAGAATATTAATGAAAATGGTCCAAAGCATGATATCTTATGCTACTCTTCTGATCTCTTTTTGGGATATGCTCTGCAAACAACGACATACATTCTGGACTTGGTGCCTTCCAAGCAGTACCTAGGATGCCCTATGAGATATGGACTTAGTATAAGCCATGTCTGAATCATCTCAGGATATAAAGCTATCCAACTTTTGTACTGATTAAGGAAGACAAGCTAGAACCAATATCGAAATTATACTATTTTGTTGGGTATCCAAAAGGGAGAAAATGAGGTTATTTTTATCATTCCAAGGAGTAGAAAGATTGGTAAGTACTAATGCTAGATACTTGGAGGATGATCAAAGTACTTCCACTCAAGGTTCAATAAGGTTGGAACTTGAGGAGAAGTTATCTTTGGAATCAACTTCTTCAGACCTAATTATGGAACAAGAAGAGACACAGCCTCAAGAACCTATACAAACGGAGCCTCGTCGCAATGAGATGGTATCTAGGGTTCCAGAAAGATGGACTGGAGAGGCTTTTGACCTGGTCTCTAACCATTAGAAATAAGATCCTACTAGATACAATGAGTTTATTGCTGATACCGATGCAAATCTATGGATGAAGCAATGAAAGCCGACATTGAGTTTATATACTTTAATCAAGTTTGGGATCTTGTAGCTTCACCTGAAAGGATAAAACCCATTGGGTATAAGTAGATATACAAGAGGAAAATGGGAGAAGATAGGAAGGTGAAAACCTTCAAAGTAAGGCTTGTAGCGAATGGGTATATGCAGAAAGAAGGAATCAATTATGAGGAAACTTTTTCCCTAGTAGCTATGTTTAAGTCCATTCGTATCCTCCTTGCCATCACATGTCATTATAACTATAAGTTATGACAAATGGATATTAAGATGGCATTTCTTAATAACTATCTTAATAAAGACATCTATATGTCCCAACTGGAAGGTTTTATTACTAAAGGCCAAGAACATATGGTTTGCAAGCTTAAGAAGTCTATTCATAGACTTAAGTAGGTATCTTGAGCGTGGAACATTTGTTTTAAAGAAACTATAAAGTCTTACAATTTTATTCAAAACGAGGATGAACCATACGTATGCAAGAAGTTGGAAGGTATAAATGTAGTTTTTCTTATCCTATATGTGGATGATATTTTACTCATTGAGAATAATATAGGGATTTTGTCATCTACTGAGATTTGGTTGTCTAATCAATTCAGTATGAAAGACTTGGGAAAAGCCAGTTACATTCTCGGGATTAAGCTTCTTAGAAATAGAAAGTAGAGAATGTTAGAATTATCCTAAGTGACATATATTGACAAAATACTGGCCAAGTTCGGTATGGACTCATGCAAGTGAGCATACTCCCTTGCAGACATGGGTTGTCTTTTTATTCAAAGGACTGTCCTATGTCCCAAGAAGAAAAAAACAAAATAAGTAGGATTTCCTACGCTTTGGTTGTAGGAAATCTCATGTACGTCATACTGTGCATTAGGCCAAATATCTCTTTTGTCGTAGGCTTAGTTAGCAAATATTAGTTAAACCCTTAGGAGGTTCATTGGTAAGTTATAAAGTATATTCTCAAGTACCTCAAAGGTATGAGAGATTATATACTAGTTTACAGTGCTGATAACTTGGTTCCCACAAGATACATAACCTCAGACTTCTAGACAGATAAGAATGAGAGAAAATTCACAAGTGGATATGTCTTCACATTGTCTGGAGGAGCTTTTTCATGAAGGAGTATTAAGCAATCTTACACTGCTGACTCAACTATAGAAGCTGAGTATGTGGCAGCTTCGGAGGCATCCAGGGAAGTAGTCTGGCTCCGAAAGTTCCTTTTAGAACTTAGAATCGTGCCACACATTAACAGACCAATTGTGATGTATTGGGACAATACTAGAACAGTCTCGCAATCTAAAGAACCTAGGAACCACAAGAAGGGAAAGTATATTGAGATATAGTACCACCTGATCCGGGATTTCATCCAGAGACGAAGAATCATGGTGGAATAGAATAGTCTCAGAAAACAACCTAGCAGATCCCTTCACCAAGCCTTTGGCTTAGAGAGTCTTCAAAAGACACTTAGATGCCATAGGAGTAGGCACCTACAGATATTCTTAGCCTTAGAGTGCAAGTGGGAGATTATTGGAATGTATGCTCTCTAGACTAGGTTTCCGATGTAATTATTGAATTTATTAATAAAATAATTTACTCTCAAATTTTGTTTGTGAATTTTCATTTTATTTGTGCACGATTTACATTTGGAAAAAGACCCATTGTGTTTAAGTAAGTGATCCATTAGAATAGTGGTCTTTCACAGTAAGGTATGGATCACGGGTTACATAACACATAAACGTTTGTTTTTAACCGATTGATGAGAATGGGAATCTCATCATGTTTAGATTATTGTGTTATGAATTCCAAAATGGAGAATGGCTTACCTTTAGCTAGTGAGTAGTCCACTCACTTCATAGCATAAGCATATTTCGAATGCGTAGAATAGGACCTGTAATAGTGGTTTTTAAAAGTACTATTTAGAAGAAACCCTGACTACTACTACTACTACTACAACAGCGTAGACTAATGCTCTACCGCTTGAGTATGAGTTGGTGGTCTGACGAAACTGAAAGTATGTACTTTGATATACTGTAGTTGAGGTTCTATCGTAGAGCCAAAATACTTTTATGATGGGTATATGTGACTGTTAGTGTTGTGCCCTAGATACAATCACTTGTACATTGTATATGTCACATTTTATTTTAATAAAATGTATTATTTATCTTACAGTTTCTTTTGTTTACTTTTAAGTAATATAACTATTCGATAAAGTCCCTACTACAACACTGTGTTAAGAAAATCATGATAGAGATCATAATATGAGATTCCTACTACACTGTATAGTGTTAGTACTTAAATAGTCCCTAGTCGTAGTATTAAACTTCCTGATTTGATCAGGCGGTGGTTCTCATTTCCGTGAATATTGAGATACTCAAAGTTAACACATGGATACTTGTTAATGGAATAAGTTTATTGGATGACCTAGCTTTGAGATAATCACATGGATAACTATTTAGCGCCAGTGATATAATCTCAATATAGCAAACGTGCAAGTATCCTTAGACTTGAGATCTTCAAGGTACTTTGTTTGCTGAGCATTATACTTTGATTCCAATCTCCGGAGCTCAATCGAGGGCCGCCTATGGGATGGATATTAGGTACATTATGAGGTAAATGAAAGTAGTTGAGAGTGTCAATAAAGGATTCACCACTCCTAATAGTAGGAGTGAATATCTCACGGCCACTTGTAGAAATTACTACTCATGAAGTCCTTGGCCAAGGCGATTGTGTATTGGAAATAGTTCCAATTGATGCACATCTAGAGCAGTAGGTTCCTGGTACAAGTACTATTATATTCGGGTCAGAATTAATTCTAGAGAAAGTTGGCACTAATTTCGTACTCCAAACCGAATGAGATATTGTATGGTGAAATGAGTTAATTGTACTGAAGTTTGTTATTGAAAGGTTCATATCAAGCTGCTTGACTTCTTGGACTCTTGGGTAGTCATGATGTGATGCTAGATACCGCTCATAATCTGGGAATAGGGGTTTATTAATTGATAAATTAATAAACCAATCCTGATTAGAATTAATATGATTAATTTTAATTAATTATGGATTATTAATCTAAAAAATGTTTGGATTAATTCATGTTGTCTACCAATTGACTGGGAAACGTAATAGGTCACACACAATAGAGGATTATATACTCAATATGTTATTTGATAACATAGTGGGGTTAATTGGGAGAAAGTGAAGTTGTTGTGGACAAATTATAATTAGTTATAATTTATGGTTCAAATTATAATTGTGAGAACTTGATGTTTCCAATTACAATTAGGGAATTCTAATAGGATTAGAATTCTCAGTTTTAGCAGGATTTTTTGGTTATATATATATGATATAATCGAAACTCTAGCTGAGGTTGGAAAAACAGACACTCTAGGCAACACAAAACCTTCTCTTCTTCTTCTTCTTCTTCTCTCTCGATTGTTCTTGTGAAGAACCCTAGCCGCCATCTTTTTCTGCTTGCATAGGAAATTTTGGTTCTTGAGTGTTCCTCTGTGTGGATTACAGTTAGATATAATCACACATTGTGATTATAGTGGTTAGACGTTCAACTCTCATGAAGTTGGATCAAGAGGATTGCTAGATCGCATCTCGACTTGAAGAAGAAATTTTTATTCTTCAGATGATCAAACAAAGGTAAAAAGCTATTACCTTTGATCTATTTTTGTCTTGTTTTCCACATATATGCGGGTCGTGGGATGGTATCTGGTTTTATTTTTTGCTGTGTCGTAGAGGATACGAGCCTAAGATACCCAATAGTGACTAGTCAGTTAAGACAGACTTGTACAAAATAGCCTCTGCGCTATAACGCTCTTTGTGACTGTTCGAATGATCTAAATATCTAGGGCCCTGGGGAGCATAACTTGAATGTTTGCTTTAAGGTAGCTTCCTTGGAAAGCAGAAACATTTCAGGACTCATGGATCATTAGACTAGAAGTCTAAGGATGGTAGATGTCTCTTAGAAAAGTGTTAGTACACTCTTCCTCTCTAAATATACAGTAATGCGTAGAGGGGTATTTTAGTCATTGCACTTGCAGGTCGAAGACTTTGCTAATGCAGCATTGTTCGTAGGGTCAAAATTTCCTTATAATGATATTAAAAAATATTTAATATGCAAAATACTACTATTTCTATAGCAAGGGTATTTTGGTCATTTTAGTAGCCAAGGTGATGTGTCTTTTAGTCATCGGAATAGCCCATAAGACCTGATGGCTTTGGGTTGAGGGATTGGACTTGTATAAAATGAATTTTATTTTATTCGAGTAGCCTGACTTATTTATTGGGCTAGAATAAAATAAAAGGTCCAAAAAGGGAGAATTATATATTGGCCCATTTGGGTTATTTAATTAATTTAATTATTGGGCTTGTATTAGTCCAAGAATAATTAAATTGAATTAAAGGCTTAACCCAATGTACTAGGCCAAGGCTTGAGGTTTATATTGGTTCATTTGCGTTATTTCATTAATTTAATTATTGGGCTTGTATTAGTCCAGGAATAATTAAATTGAATTAAAGGCTTGACCCAATGAATTGGGTCATAGGCCCATAGGCCTGGTTAATGGCTTAACATGACTTGGGCCTTAAGGCTTCTCTGATTCTACCATCTCTATTTGTTTTTGAATGCCCGGGTAATAGCCTATTATTATGGTAGTTGGGATTCAAGAGAACAGCTAGAGTTTTCTCATAGAACATCTTTCCTTTTCCCTCTAGTTGTTCTTCTCTCTCTGTAGACTGTGATCTCTGTGCTATTCAATAGCTAGAACAGAGACACAGAAGATCATTCTCTTCATCCTTAGCCTTCATCAAGCTTTTAGGCACGGGTTTTATTCCGAAATACCCGAAGCATTGCGTTGATGCCCAGACGGAGTCGATGACTTATGGGTCAACAACCTAAAGAAAGGATCATAGAACCAACAGTGATTCAGACAGGATCACCGTCGCCTCCTAGACCAACGATAAAGCACAGAGGTAAGCAAAAAAAGAAAGCTCTTTCGTTGCTCTGCGTTTGCTCTATTTTCAACATGCTTCTTTGAGTTTCATTTATTGCCATATTTACCTTCAATTCCATAGATTGCAAACGAAGTGGGTCTATTTGAATTCCTTCATAATGCCAAGATAATAATTGATTGTGGTAATTGTTAAGTAATTCGTTATCATGTCTTCAAGAACATTTATATGAATTTCATAATCTTTCATCCTTGAGTTGTATATATTTTTCTTTATTTTTCTTTTTATTCTCTTATCACTTTATTGGGTCAGTTAAATATTAAATGAAAAGTGACTAATGGTAGTTGTTCTTATAGGATCCATACTCGTTAATTCCTTATACTACACTTGCGATAAATATACTTGCTCGTATGTGTAATTTGAGGATTAAGGTTTTAATTAAAACTTGGCTAGGAATGGACTTAAAATTGTATGATTTTTATACACCCAAATCTTATGTATCAAGTTTCGTTGCAAGGGAATAATATCATGAAAGGTTGAATTTCATTGATTTAACTATATATATATATATATATATATATATTATGTTCTTCGTGTAAACAAGTGTTAAATCTTGTTGTGTATAACTGTATCTTAATTGACTAACTTAGTTTATATTGTACTTTGTTTAATTGACTACTTGTAAATTCTATAATCGTATCATCTTATTTTCCTTGTAGAGTTAGCCCTTAGTGTATGACTTGACGAGTCCAAAAAGACCCAGTACATTTTGATCTTGAGATTGAAAGAACCTTGACAAGGATTCGAAGAGCACTTAGGCAAAGGGATAAGCAAGCAAGTTCGGCAGGAGAGATGGAGGTTAACCAAAACAATAATGGTAATAATGGTGGGAATAATAGGAGGACCATGGATAACTTTGTTAAGTAAGTAATCTTAGGTATAGATTCGAGCATTACTTGACCTAGGTTAGAGGCGAACAATTTTGAGGTAAAACCCAACATTATCCAAATGACCCAAAACATGGTATAATTTAATGGGTTACCTAATAAAGACCATAATGCCCACCTTGCTAGTTTTCTAGAAATTTGTGATACCTTCAAGATGAATGGTGTTTTAGAGGATGCTATAAAGTTAAGGCTTTTTCATTTTTCTTTGAGGGATAGAGCCAAATCTTGGTTAAAATCTTTACCAGTAGGATCCATCACTACTTGGAATAGAATAGCTGAGCAATTTTTGACAAAGTATTTCCTCCCAGCTAGAACAGCCAAACTTAGGACAAACATTTTTGCCTTCCAACAGTTTGATTCTGAAAGCCTTTATGAGTGTTGGGAAAGGTGGAAGGAGATGCTCAAAAAGTTTCCTTATCATGGGTTTGAGCTAGGGATGCAAATGCAAATTTTTCATAATGTACTAAACTTTACCTCAAAATAATTAGTTGATGCATTTGTTAGAGGAACTATCAATTCTAAGATACCAGAGAAAGTATATGATTTGGTGAAAAACATTGCAACGAATAATTCTTCATGGGGTAATTCGAGGAATAGGACTCGGGTTCAGGGTGTTCATAAGGTTGATGTTGTAGCTACTTTAGAAGCTAAGGTTGAGGCACTTGCACAGAATATGGAAAAAATGGTGATGACCTCTTCCCCAGGCCAGGTAATGAATGTTAATTGTGATTTTTTCTAAAAAGGGCATCCTAACCATGAGTGCCGAAGTATAGGTTCGTCCAAAGAGTCCTTAGAACAAGCTGATTTCATTAGAAATAGGCGATAGGGTAATATGTAACACCCCGCTACCTAGGCCCACCAGGGCCGGGGATGTCGCCCCGTCCAAAGGACAAGGGGTCTTTATAACTAGGTCACACAAATAAAATAGCGGAATAAAAATAATACTTTAACTTAAAATTTAATAAAACCCAGAATGAATCCAAGAATTCCCAAAAGAAAAACAAATCCATAAATAAAATCATCCACTCTCAACTCCCCAAAGCAATACATAAAAATAAAAGACAACATTCTCTTCCAAGGAAGATAACACTAGCTACTCATCCCCACAGCAGGATCGACTTGAAATCATGGTAAAAAGGTGATGAAACAGAAATCTCAGTAAGTCCGTGTGTGCTTTGGGTGTTCAGTGAAAACAGTTCGTGGATACAAAGTGTGAAATCTTTATAAGAGAAATATTGGCAAACAATAAACATCAGTCAAAAACAAGAGTGGTGTTTTGGCATCACTAGCCATACATAATTTATAAAATCAACCACTCGAAAGAAAGGATTACGGGTTACCACATGTTGGGCCCATAACCGGATGGTCAGCATGCCACACTTTGTGCAGACTGACAAAAGTAGGTGATCGGCCTACTGGGCAAGATACTCCTCCTACTCTATACCCAAACAACAACCGGGTGTCCATTCTAGCAAAACACAGTCACTTGACTGAAAAGAACACTGCTAGCTCGGACCGGCATGACTAAGTAGTACTGACGTTTCTCTAAGTTGAGCTTATCTTCTGGAGGTGGCCTCCTACCAGAAGACTCACTCTTGCTCTTCAAAACTAGTACTATTAGCCTACCCTTCAAAACGTATCCCACTTGGGGAAAAAAAATGAACAAAACATAGTTCTACTCGAAAATGGCAATTAAGGTTTTCCAAAGTTTGGGACAAAATTGGTTTTAGAAAGAGTTTTAGGTTTTGAGTAAAACAACCCCTTGATTTGCAAATAATTTATTTGTCTGAAATGAGAATGGAAATATTCCTCAATTGCCTTTACAGAAATGAGTGACCATGCACTCTACATTTGGCTTGCCATAAAAAAAAAAACTATTTTTTATCAAACAGGTTTTATGCAGTAGCTTACTTGATCCTTGCTCGCAACAAAAGTCTCCAACAACTGACCTAACCCCGCACGGGGTAAATACAAACCACAATCAAACTCAAGCCAAAGATTCACTTTCACAAATAAAACTAACTCAACTTACTACAATCATGTCCCTAGTGTCCCAAGCTTTAAGGCTCGATAATAAATAAAAGGGTTTATAAAATAAATCTAGTTCGATATTAAAATAATTAGAGTTTGGGAAATAGGTACAAATAAGTTGAAGGTTTAAATCTTTCTAAAATAATTTAGAGTTTATTTGATGAAAAGTCCTAGGTGGAATTAGGTAAAATAATGATTTATTAATAATTTAGTTGTTAGAAAATAATTGATAACTAAAATTAGTTGAAAATAAATTTAATGAATCTTGCTTGAAAGATAATAAATAAATTTTTAACGGATTTTGATTAAAATATAATAATTAAATTTTTAGTAATAAATATTTTACTAATTATGATTATTTCATAAAAGGCTTTATTTGATATTATCATTTTATATATAATATCTATATATTTTATTTTTCTAGCAAAAGCTATTATTTATTTGACTAAAATATCCTTATTATATATATAATATTCCAAATCTACCCCTCCTAGGGTTTTTGAAATTACTAGCCAAAAATCATAATATTAAATATTTTATTGAAGAAATAAATTAGCTTAGGGACAACTAGATCATGACCATAGTTCTTTTGCTAACCACAATCATGGACATATACAATCCTTCAATTCATCAAATCATCCAAATCATGCATATAAGCATAGATCTAAATTTATCAAGACATGATCTAACCCCTACTAGCATAAATATGATCATGGCTTCAAGAATCCAACATGAATATAAATCCTATTCACCAAAGGTGACATAATCTCTAGCATTCTTCATCACAAATACTACCTATGACATGGAGACATGCATTAAACCTCAAATCATCATACAATCAACCAAGATAATCCATCCATGCATAAATCCCATCTCCTTCATATTTGTACATACAATCATGCTTCAACCTCAACAATATATACTCAAACCTTATCCGCAATCCATCTTCTATCAACATCATCCTAGAGACATGAATCTAGAATTTAAAAGAAGGGTTAAAACGACTTACTTGATTAATGAATTCCTTGAAGTAGTTTCGAATGAATCTCAAGCCCTAGATGCCTAAATCCGTCCAAATGAGATGAATGAAGAATGGCCATGGAAAAGAAACCATTCGGCCAAGTAAGTGAGTGGTTCGGCCAAGAAAGAGAGAGAGAGAGAGAGAGAGAGAGAGAGAGAGAGAGAGAGAGAGCATTAGCATGTTTATTCATATATATTTTCACTAGAGATCAAGATTGGAGAAGATGAAGTTGTTAGAACAAACCTACCTTAAAGGTGTTCTTGAGGCTTCACAAAATTTCTGGTTTTTTATCCAAAAGTGCAAGTTGGATTTTGGAGTTTGATGTTAAAAATGGTACGGATGGACTCACAGCAATGAATATATGAAATATGGAATTTTTAGAGGTAGTTTGAAGTGATTTGGAGAGGTACTGGGTGAAAGGAAGGAGTAGGTGTTTTTGGTGTACTATGTGTTTTTGAAGGTTGAAGGAATTTGATTTGCAGCTGCCGAAATTCTGTGAGAACTAGGGCTGGCCTAATTTCTGTAAGGTTTAGGAGGTTGATTCTCTGATTTGGAAGGGAAAAGGAAAGGTTAGTTGTTACAATCCTTGAAGAATATTTTTGGGAAGCAATTTTGGAAACTAGATATCACAAGAATATCTTTGATTATTGGAGAGCTTTTGGAAATTTGCCATGGACGAATTTCTGGGCAGTGTTTTGGCTGAATGAAAGCTGATTGAAGAAGGCTTAGGGTGGCTGAAATTATGGAGTATAATGGTGAAGAGAAGGTCTGGTTGTTTGAGGTATATTTTATGGAAAGTTGTTAAATCATGGTGGCTGAAATTTTGGTATCCAAATCAAGGTATGATTGCAGAAATTTTTTGGAAATCTTTTAGGCATCCATGGCTGGATTTTTTAGCAGAACTTTGGGATGACAATGAAGTTCAGTTAATGGAGGTTTAAGGGTGGTTTTTGCAGATAAAGGATGGAGTTTCGGCTAGGAGAGAATTAGGAAACAAAGCTGGAAAAAACCACTGCACAGATTTTCTCATGGCTGGAATTTTCTGGGCAGTTTTCAGCTGCCCTTTTCCAGGCGATTTGCAGAGGCTTTGAAGGGGAATTTCTGGGGCTTTCAAGGCTGGTTTCCAGCCTACTTCATGGAGGAAAAACATGGCTAAGGTGCTGAACAAAAATTGGAAGAAAACAGCTTGGTTTCGGACCTCCAAAGCTGCGAATCTGCCCAGAAAATTTTCTGGTTTTGCACAGTATTTGTGCAGTCCGAAAATGGCCAGGAAAATTCATATTTCAAGCTGATCAAAAGGGCCATTTTCTGGAAGCATTTGGGAGGGAATAATGGTTAAGAATTTCGTCACCTTGAAGGCACACAAAGCTGGAAAATTTTCAGTTCTAATCATGAAGGAAAATGAACCTAGCTAGAGTGAATTTTTAGAAAGTTCACTAAGGAATTTAATTCACTTGAAATCTTTCCCCCTCTTCCATTGTTTCGGTCCATATGATGTCTTTTACTAAGACATTTCGAACCTTCAAAGCCACCGCACATTTCTAGAATTTTTCTAGAATAAAATTGGCTTGAACAAAATGAACAAACTAATAAATTGAGAAATAGGAAAAATTAAGGATCAAGAGGAAATGAATTCCCCTTAGGAATTTTGTGTAGAGAAAAAGAGTAGGATTTAAAGACTCCTATCATGTCTCTCATAGGACAACGTCTCTACCCTACTCCAAACACCACTAAGGCCGACAATGATACTTCCCAAGCAAAAATAAAATTTAACCAAGCTAAAGATCCTATGATGGAATTTGAACCCAAGACCTCAAGAATTAATTTCAAAGCTCCAACCACTAAACCCCAACAACTCTTGTTCTTATTTCCTCTCTAAAATTCTTTTCCTATTTAATTCCCAAGCTATCTCTATATTTTCACCTCAGGCAAAAATTACCATTTTGCCCTTCTCACTCAATAATCATAATCAAGCCCTCTAGACTATAAAACACAAATTCAATGCACATAAAATCATATAAAAATATATTTAAACATGCAATAAAATATGATATGCATCCCAACCCCCTTACTCTAAGGTTGGTTTTGTCTAGGGTTTCACATCCTCCCCTCCTTAGAAGAATTTCATCCCAAAATTCAGGCGTACTTCTTGTTCCGGAGATTCTTGATATTGCGGTCTAATATTCGCACGGGCTTCTCCACATTGCTCAGATTGGGTTGCAACACCAACGGCTTATTATTCAGAACATAACTGAGATCAGCATTGCACTTCTTCAATTGTGACACATGAAACACATCATGAATTCCCGTCAACCTATCTAGCAAATCGAGTCGGTATGCTACCGGTCCAATCCTTTCCTTTATCGGGAATGGCCTCAAATACCTCGAATTCAACTTTCCCCACTTCTGTCCAACACATCCTGAACCACTTGAATCTCCTACACTCTTAGTCTGGGCATACCGACTTTTCTGCTCAGTGCATCAGCAACAATGTTGGCCTTCCCGGGTCTCCTACTCCTGGTTGGTAGGGCGCTTCTTGGATTGCTGCCTCTGGAAAGGTCCTTGCGGTTGCCTTGGCGGCTGGAAAGGCCTCAATGCCATTCTACTGCGGTCCTCATTTTCTATCCAGGTAGTTGCGTCTACGGGCCCTGAATAGGTCGTTGGAGGAGAAGGTGCCAACGCCTTCCTCAATTCCAGCCTCAATCCTTTAACAAACTACCTTGTCCTATTCTGCTCGGTGTCCACTAATCTTTTGTAGTACTTCGACAGCTGAGTGAACCGTGCTGCGTACTAGGCCACTGACATGCCTCCCTGCTTCAAATTCTGAAATTCGTCCTCTCACTTTTCCACTACCCACTGAGGGATGTACTTAGCTCTGAAGGCTTCATCGAAACTGGACCACGTCCATTCCTGCTCGACCATTTTCCCGTCGCCTTGAATCTGCTACCACCATGCCCGAGCTGGGCCTCTCAAATGGAATGCTGCAAATTTAACCATTTGCTCCTCGATGTGTTGGAGCGTTGCAAATATATCCTCCATCTACTCGATCCATTGCTCTGCCTCCTGATCTTACTAAACTTCGCCCAAGAAGACTGCGGCTGAAACTTCAAAAACCGCTTTAATGCCTCATCTTCTCCCTTAGGGACCCTCCGCTCCGTCAGGGTTTGCAGAACCTCCACCATCTTACTGAATGCCTGTCCCATCGACACGTCATCCGGTGCTTCAGATCCCCATTCTGAATCTGGCTCGTTCTCATCCCCCCAATTAGATGACGGTATTTGAGTCATCTCAAACTCCAGTGCTACAGGCTCTGCTTAAGGAACTCTTCTGTTAATGTGGCTACACAGTGCTTGGGTGCCATTCTCAACCATGTGCAGATAATGAGTGTATGCATTCAAGTTTAAAACTTTTTGGGCATGCATTCACATTCAGGTTTTAGTAAAAGAGAATCAGATGCAAGTTTTTGTACCTGATCAGATAATAATGATATCTACTCATTTTAAAAGAAAATTTGATGATTTTATTTAGGGGAAAACCAAGTAATAAATAAAACTCATGCTTTCATAAAGAAGGGGGTTATCACACACGATACCCTTTTTTTTCAGTAAAATAATCGAACCCTACCATCAACACGTTTCTTCAAAAAGAATAGATGAACAAGAGAATGCAAATCCCAAAAGAGAGAGAGAGAGAGAGAGAGAGAGAGAGAGAGAGAGCAAATGCTGCTAATCGTCTATACTCTACTCGCCACCAGAGTCAGCAGAGGCATCTGGAATGTCAGAGGCTGGTTCCACGAGCCACCCCACAGAGCTATCGGGTTTCCCCACATAATCCCTCGGAAAACCTACATTCTCACTTGGCTGACCTAAATCACCCTCATTGCCCCTCTTAGCTCTCATAGCTGCCTTATAAAACTCAACCAAAGCTAATCTAATCGCATCCTTAGGTGCAGGCCTCTCGTCTTCCGAGTCGTACAGGTTAAACAATCCCTCTCTCCTTAACTTAGCATCTATACCCAGTCCATATCGAAGTCTGCTCCACTTAGGTCTCTCTTCTAGCTTCCCTTTCCCCTTATCTTCTATTCCTAAAGCGGGTTGCCTAAGCTCCCTTAATTCCGGGGTAACTCCATTCCTCAACCTATAACCCTCATCACTGGACTCCTTGAGGTCATAGCAAGTAAAAGTCCTAACAAACTCACCTATCTTTGGGGTTCGAGGAGCCTCCATCGCATCCTCATCCTCCTCACCCTCACTAACAAGCTCATCTACTTCACCCTTATCATCCCCATCGTACTCACCTACGCCCCCATCAACCTCCATCTCTGCCTCAACAAACAGGTCATCTAGCATAGGCAGCTCATGCTCAATCTCATCCTCACTCAAAAACCAACCTCCTTTAGGCTCTGTCTCTGAGTCAGACAAGGGTGGATCTGCTACAGGTAATGGGGCAGTGGGTTCCCGCAACTAGCGGGCCAGTCTCTGACAGCCGATACAACTCTCTTGACCATCCTATAAACAAAACGCAAGGATTAGAACCAGATCAAAATACCTAAGGAATAAAAATCCAAAAAATCAACTGATTACCTAAACCTAGTCTCTGATACCACTTGTAACACCCCACTACCTAGGCCCGCCAGGGCCGGGGATGTCGCCCCGTCCAAAGGACAAGAGGTCTTTATAACTAGGTCACACAAATAAAATAGCGGAATAAAACTAATACTTTAACTTAAAATTTATTAAAACCCAGAATGAATCCAAGACTTCCCAAAAGAAAAAAAAATCCATAATAAAATCATCCACTCTCAACTCCCCAAAGCAATACATAAAAATAAAAGACAACATTCTCTTCCAAGGTAGATAACACTAGCTACTCATTCCCACAGCAGGATCGACCTAAAATCATGGTAAAAAGGTGATGAGACAGAAATCTCAGTAAGTCCGTGTGTGCTTTGGGTGTTCAGTGAAAACAGTTCGTGGATTCAAAGTGTGAAATCTTTATAAGAAAAATATTGGCAAGCAATAAACATCACTCAAAAACAAGAGTGGTGTTTTGGCATCTCCAGCCAGACATAATTTATAAAATCAACCACTCGAAAGAAAGGATTACGGGTTACCACACGTTGGGCCCATAACTAGATGGTCAGCATGCCACACTTTGTGCATACCGCCGGTCAGAATGCCATACTTTGTGCAGACTGACAAAAGTAGTTGATCGGCCTACTGGGCAAGATACTTCTCATTCTCTATACCCAAACAACAACCGGGTGTCCATTCCGGCAAAACACAGTCACTTGACTGAAAAGAACACTGCTAGCTCGGACCGGTATGACTAAGTAGTACTGACGTTTCTCTAAGTTGAGCTTATCTTCTGGAGGTGGCCGCCTGCCAGAAGACTCACTCCTGCTCTTCAAAACTAGTACTACTAGCCTACCCTTATTGAGTACTCAACGTAACGTATCCCACTTGGGAAAAAAAAATGAACAAAACATAGTTCTACTTGAAAATGGCAATTAAGGTTTTCCAAAGTTTGGGGCAAAACTGGTTTTAGAAAGAATTTTAGACTTTGAGTAAAACCGCTCCTTAATTTGTAAATAATTTATTTGTCTGAAATGAGAATGGAAATATTCCTCAATTTCCTTTACAGAAATGAGTGACCATACACTCTACATTTGGCTTGCCATAAAAAAAAAATAAATCATTTTTTATCAAACAGGTTTTATGCAGGAGCTTACTTGATCCTTGCTCGCAACAAAGGTCTCCAATAGCTGACCTAACCCCGCACGGGGTAAATACAAACCACAATCAAACTCAAGCCAAAGATTCACTTTCACAAATAAAACTAACTCAACTTACTACAATCATGTCCCTAGTGTCCCAAGCTTTAAGGCTCGATAATAAATAAAAGGGTTTATAAAATAAATCTAGTTCGATATTAAAATAATTAGAGTTTGGGAAATAGGTACTAATAAGTTGAAGGTTTAAATCTTTCTAAAATAATTTAGAGTTTATTTGATGAAAAGTCATAGGTGGAATTAGGTAAAATAATGATTTATTAATAATTTAGTTGTTAGAAAATAATTGATAACTAAAATTAGTTGAAAATAAATTTAATGAATCTTGCTTGAAAGATAATAAATAAATTTTTAACGGATTTTGATTAAAATATAATAATTAAATTTTTAGTAATAAATATTTTACTAATTATGATTATTTCATAAAAGGCTTTATTTGATATTATCATTTTATATATAATATCTATATATTTTATTTTTCTAGCAAAAGCTATTATTTATTTGACTAAAATATCCTTATTATATATATAATATTCCAAATCTACCCCTCCTAGGGTTTTTGAAATTACTAGCCAAAAATCATAATATTAAATATTTTATTGAAGAAATAAATTAGCTTAGGGACAACTAGATCATGACCATAGTTCTTTTGCTAACCACAATCATGGACATATACAATCCTTCAATTCATCAAATCATCCAAATCATGCATATAAGCATAGATCTAAATTTATCAAGACATGATCTAACCCCTACTAGCATAAATATGATCATGGCTTCAAGAATCCAACATGAATATAAATCCTATTCACCAAAGGTGACATAATCTCTAGCATTCTTCATCACAAATACTACCTATGACATGGAGACATGCATTAAACCTCAAATCATCATACAATCAACCAAGATAATCCATCCATGCATAAATCCCATCTCCTTCATATTTGTACATACAATCATGCTTCAACCTCAACAATATATACTCAAACCTTATCCGCAATCCATCTTCTATCAACATCATCCTAGAGACATGAATCTAGAATTTAAAAGAAGGGTTAAAACGACTTACTTGATTAATGAATTCCTTGAAGTAGTTTCGAATGAATCTCAAGCCCTAGATGCCTAAATCCGTCCAAATGAGATGAATGAAGAATGGCCATGGAAAAGAAACCATTCGGCCAAGTAAGTGAGTGGTTCGGCCAAGAAAGAGAGAGAGAGAGAGAGAGAGAGAGAGAGAGAGAGAGAGAGAGAGAGAGAGAGAGCATTAGCATGTTTATTCATATATATTTTCACTAGAGATCAAGATTGGAGAAGATGAAGTTGTTAGAACAAACCTACCTTAAAGGTGTTCTTGAGGCTTCACAAAATTTCTGGTTTTTTATCCAAAAGTGCAAGTTGGATTTTGGAGTTTGATGTTAAAAATGGTACGGATGGACTCACAGCAATGAATATATGAAATGTGCAATTTTTAGAGGTAGTTTGAAGTGATTTGGAGAGGTACTGGGTGAAAGGAAGGAGTAGGTGTTCTTGGTGTACTATGTGTTCTTGAAGGTTGAAGGAATTTGATTTGCAGCTGCCGAAATTCTGTGAGAACTAGGGCTGGCCGAATTTCTGTAGGCTTTAGGAGGTTGATTCTCTGATTTGGAAGGGAAAAGGAAAGGCTAGTTGTTACAATCCTTGAAGAATATTTTTGGGAAGCAATTTTGGAAACTAGATATCACAAGAATATCTTTGATTATTGGAGAGCTTTTGGAAATCTGCCATGGACGAATTTTTGGGCAGTGTTTTGGCTGAGTGAAAGCTGGTTGAAGGAGACTTAGGGTGGCCGAAATTATGGAGTAAATGGTGAATAGAAGGTCTTGTTGTTTGAGGTATATTTTATGGAATGTTGTTAAATCATGGTGGCTGGAATTTTGGTATCCAAATCAAGGTATGATTGCAGAAATTTTTTGGAAATCTTTTAGGCATCCATGGCTGGATTTTTGAGCAGAACTTTGGGATGACAATGGATTTCAGTTAATGAAGGTTTAAGGGTGGTTTTTGAAGAAAAATGATGGAGTTTCGGCTAGGAGAGAATTAGGAAACAAAGCTGGAAAAAACCACTGCACAGATTTTCGCATGGCTGGAATTTTCTGGGAAGTTTTCAGCTGCCCTTTTCTAGGCTATTTACAGAGGCTTTGAAGGGGAATTTCTGGGGCTTTCAAGGCTGGTTTCCACCGTACTTCATGGAGGGAAAACATGGCTAAGGTGCTGAACAAAAACTGGAAGAAAACAGCTTGGTTTCGGACCTCCAAAGCTGCGAATCTGCCCAGAAAATTTTCTGGTTTTGCACAGTATTTGTGCAGTCCAAAAATGGCCAGGATAATTTAGATTTTAAGCTGATCAAAAGGGCCATTTTCTGGCAGCATTTGAGAGGGAATAATGGTTAACAATTTTGTCACCTTGAAGGCACACAAAGCTGGACAAATTTCAGTTCTAATCATGAAGGAAAATGAACCTAGCTAGAGTGAATTTTTAGAAAGTTCACTAAGGAATTTAATTCACTTGAAATCTTTCCCCCTCTTCCATTGTTTCGGTCCATATGATGTCTTTTACTAAGACATTTCGAACCTTCAAAGCCACCGCACATTTCTAGAATTTTTCTAGAATAAAATTGGCTTGAACAAAATGAACAAACTAACAAATTGAGAAATGAGAAAAATTAAGGATCAAGAGGAAATGAATTCTGCTTAGGAATTTTGTGTAGAGCAAAAGAGTAGGATTTGAAGACTCCTATCATGTCTCTCATAGGACAACATCTCTACCCTACTCCAAACACCACTAAGGCCGACAATGATACTTCCCAAGCAAAAATAAAATTTAACCAAGCTAAAGCTCCTATGATGGAATTTGAACCCAAGACCTCAAGAATTAATTTCAAAGCTCCAACCACTAAACCCCAACAACTCTTGTTCGTATTTCCTCTCTAAAATTCTTTTCCTATTTAATTCCCAAGCTATCTCCATATTTTCACCTCAGGCAAAAATTACCATTTTGCCCTTCTCACTCAATAATCATAATCAAGCCCTCTAGACTATAAAACACAAATTCAATGCACATAAAATCATATAAAAATATATTTAAACATGTAATAAAATATGATATGCATCCCAACCCCTTTACTCTAAGGTTGGTTTTGGCTGGGGTTTCACATAATAACCCTTATAGTGCCACATACAATCCTGGTTGGAGGAACCACTCTAATTTCTTTTGGACAAACCAAAACTAACATAGGCAAGACCCTTCTAATTTTAGTGACAATCAAAGGACTCAATCCTCCTTACCCTATAGTGCGCCATCGTTAAAGCCATCATTGGAAGAATTGATTAACAAGATAGTAAGGTCAACTGAGGCATGGTTCCAATGAGTGGATATTGTGACAAGGAATTTGGAGGCTTCAATGCACAATCTTGAAAATCAAATTGGGCAGTTAGCCAAGCTTCTTGTAGACCGTCAAGTTGGATCTCTTTCTGGGAACACCGAAACGAATCCACATGATCAAGACCATGGAAAAAGATGAATTTTCACTGCTTCAAGATTTCTTTTTTATTTAGAACATCTCTTTAATTCTATTTATTTTTGTTTATCTTTTTGTATTTTTAATTGATGGGATAGTTGTATTTTCTTCATGATTATGTGTTTTTCAGTATTGTTGCTTTCATTGAATAATAATAATAATAATAATGATGATGATGATGATGATGATGATGATGATGATGATGATGATTTACCCTGGCTAAACAGACTTGGACCAAAGGCACACTGAGTCGGTACCAACTGATGTCGGCCTCTCTCAAAATATGCCAAGATTGGTCATTTGTTTTCAAAATCTTCCAACTTCCCTTATTTTTTCTCTCAACCCCGCACCGGTTATTCATCTTCAAACACCACCGGATCAATTTTTGCCTTCAAAAACACCAACCCAACATTAAATCTTCAAAAATCCCAACTTTTTCTTTAAGAACCCACTTTTAAATCTCATTTTTCAAGTGAAGATTTTTTCAAAAGGATTGCACATTTTGCTTGCCCATGCATTAGAAAACATAAAGGTATGGTTTTTCTTGCATTTTTACGGTTAAATTTTTGCCATGGATTTTTCACTATTTTTTAGTATATTTTTGGGCAAAAATTGCATAATTTGGAATTGTTGGTTGAATTTGGATTAATATGTAGCTCCAATATGATTGGAATAGCTTGAGTTTATGGTTTATGGATTATTTTTGCTAGAACATGTTCTATATTTTGCTCCTATATTGGCTATTTTTGGGTACTTGAGATTATTTTGGTAATGAATTCTTGTTAGATTGCTAATAATATTAGCAATGATTTATTCTTCATGCATTATCATGCTCTGCACATGCCATGATCCTGTTCCTTACAAGTTGAGGATTATATTGTTATTTGAATTATGGTGTTATATTTCTTTTTGCAGGATTTATATGGAGATAGGGATTATTTGATTTATATTGTGGATTAAGGAGGTTGTGGGGTGCGTATGAATTGTGAATGGTTGAGGGCTGTGTGTTGTATCATGGAGTGGTGGAGTGGTTGTGAATAGTGACTGGTTGACGGTGGTGTGTATTTCTCATTCCTTCTTTCTACTCATTTTCAAACCCTCTCATCATGCTCAAATAAAGAGGCCAATCTGTTAGGATTATACCCTAGAAGAAATCATTTGTATAATATATTTTGCATATTAAATCAATAAAAGGCATTCTTTATCTTTTAGTTTTTTTTTTCATATGTTTATGCATATAAAACTTTACATAAAGTCTCAAGTACAACACTGTGTTAAGGAAATAATGATAGAAATCATGATGTGAGGTTCCAACTACACTGAACTATGTTTGTGCTTAAATTATCCCTAGTCATAGTATTAATGAGTTGGGACATCATTAATACGCTAAGACTAGCACATATTATACTTCTTGATTTGATCAAGTAGTGGTTCTCACATCCGTGAGTATTGTGATACTCAAAGTTAACACGTGAATACTTATTACTTGAACAAGTAATTGCATGACCTAGCTATGAGATAATCACATGGATAACTATTTAGTGCTAATGATAGAATCTCATTACAGCAAATGTGCAAGTATTGTTGACTTGAGATCTCCAAGGTACTTTGTTTGCTGAGCATTATACTTTGATTCTAATCTTTGGAGTTAAATTGAATGCTGCCTATCAGATAGATATTAGGTACAATATGAAGTAAATGAAAATAGTTGAGAAGATCAATAAAGGATTCACCACTTCTAATAGTAGGAGCGAATATCTCAAGGCTACTTGTTGGAATCATTATTCTAGAAGTCCTTAGCCAAGGTAACTATGTGTTGGAAATAGTTCCAATTGATACACATGATGAGTAATTGATTTCGGGAACAAGTACTAAAATATTCGGGCTAGAATTAATTTGTATTCTAGAGAGAGTTGGCACTAATCCCATACTCTAAACCGAATGAGGTATTGTATATTGAAAGAAGTTTATTGCACTGACGTTTCGCCATTGAAAGGTTTATGTCAAGCCACTTGACTTTTTGGATTTTTGGGTGGTTATGATGCATTGCTAGATACCGTTCATGATCTGTTAAATATGGATATATTAATTAGAGAATTAATAAATTTAATCATAATTAGGATTAACAAATTAATTCTAATTATTACGAGTATTATTAATTTTATTAGGATAGAATTAATTCATATTAACTACTAATTGACTAGAAAACCTAATGGGTCACACAGAATAAAGGAATTGCTACTCAAGAGATTATTTGATAATATTATAGAGATTTGCGAGAAGAAATAATTATTATAGGCTAATTATAAAATATTATAATTAGTTGGGGTTGAGTTGTGATTATTAAATCACTATAGGTGAATCATAAACTTGTCATAATTCATAGGGCCTAACTGCAATTCTTAAAAGCCCAAACCCATAATTTGGAAAGTAACGGTAGTTTTCCAAAAAGGAAAACCAACTAGAAAAAGCTTTATGCTTTTGTTCCCTAAAAGGCTTAGGAAACAAAAATTTAAAGGAAAAAGGATTTTCAAAGAAGCTAGAATGGACAAAAATTCTAAAAGTTTTTCCAGAAAAATTACGAAGTTTTTTCCTGTTATTTTCCTCTCAAATTAAATTGACCCTAAAGCCACCATATATTACCTACTAGCATAAGATTTTGGTGTCTAACTAAAGTACAATTCCTTGTGTGGATTATTGTTAGAGAATTCCTATTCTTGGAATTTGGTGGCTCGATTGGACAACTAAAGAAGGGGATTCACGTAGAAGAAAAAAATTTTAAAGCTACATTTTTTTAGGTAATTAATTTTTCTTCCTTCTCATAACCTGTTTAATTACATACGAGTGATCTTTTGGTGGATTTCAGTTTAATTTCCTATTGCGTGTAAACTGGTTTGCATGATCGAAATCTAATAGAATCTTCTAAAAGGGCTAGAGCCTCATCTTCCTCTATCCCTACCTCTATTGACCCCTTGTTCTTACATCCTGCTGATTTCATTAATCCTTCCTGTCAATAGTAGTACTCTAAAAGGGCATCTAATAAAATCATTATAGAATTCACTTTTGCACCCTCTTTGAACCATGCCTTTAAGCTAGGAATAATGTTAGAAGGTTGGGGTGGGGGCCTATTGTTCAATTGAAAGGACCCTATTGACCTATCTTGGTTAAAGAATTTTATGTCAATATGGTGCAGAAATGAAATAATCACTTTGAGACCATTCAAACCAGGGTAAAGGGTACCCCTATTTTTGTGGGTAGAGATAGATTGGCGATAATCTTAAATATTGATAATGACGGCTCTTGGTTAGCTGTAGATCACTATAACCAAAAGATAATCTCTGACCCTAAATGGAAGGTGAGTGATACTAAAGCTACTCAAAGAATGTACAAGAGAGGTCCTATAGGGCAGGTAGGTTTCTATTCTAACAATGACCTTGAGGCCAACCTACATGCCCTAGTATATATCTTTTTTTACAATGTTGTTCCTAAAGCTAGTGGGTTCTACGAGTCTCGAATGATTAACCTCTATATCTTACATAAGATGATGCATACCCAGTCTATCCCTCTTACTCTTTTGATCATCAAATCTATGCGGGATGTGGTCCATTCTCGTCTTTCCACTAAAGCTTTTGTTTTCCCCCTTGTGATCATGAAAATTCTAGAGGCTTTTAGCTTTATTCTTGAGGGGGAACTTATAGAGACTACCACTGAGAAAGATTTAGTTACTAAGCAAACCTTAGTTAGCTGTGGTTATCAGTATAGTGCTAAGGTAAAGTGATAGTTGAGACCCTATGATGTGAAGCACTCGGGTCACGTTACGTTTCCACCTGTGAAGGAGGAGCATCTTGCCCCACCAACTAGAGCTCGAGCCAGTGGTTCACATCCCAATTGAGGACTGATTTTGAGACTAACAATTGAGAATGGGTATAGAGACACAGACAGAGATCTTTCTTCTACTTTGTGATTCCATGACTGCACTTAATAGGAGGTAAGATGCTCAAGAGCAGCAATGGACTCAATAGATGTAGCGATTCCCTAGACCCTAAGGAGGTGATGGCAGCCATATGGCTGGTGATGATAATGAGGATGCCGATGATGAGGACGATGATGATGATTGAGCATGTCTTTATTGCTCACTGTTTACCTTTCTAGCTTTCTTTTCTATTTATATTTTCATGACTTTCTTAGGCTACGTCTTAGTTTGTTTTTCTTATTTTCCTCTTCTAGTTTTCAATTTTTGTTTTGTTTCTTTTGTTTTCATTTTAGGTACATTCCAACATTGCTCTTTGTGATATATTCACCTCTCTTAAGTACCCTACTAAGCT
Organism: Voacanga thouarsii; assembly: GCA_026120185.1. Lineage (NCBI taxonomy): Eukaryota > Viridiplantae > Streptophyta > Magnoliopsida > Gentianales > Apocynaceae > Voacanga > Voacanga thouarsii. The sequence goes on along the minus strand of JANUWF010002416.1, from coordinate 1,904,781 downwards.
ATGGAAGTATTTTCTTTTTTTATCTTCCTCCCCTTTATTTATTTTTGTCCATTGGATTTGACTTATTTGTTCTATTTTTGGCTACTAAGAACAATATCCAATTTAAGTGTGTGGGAGAGTATATAATTGGAAATATATTCTATATATTCTAGTTTGGGGGTTAATTTTTTATTTTTTTTTTTTTGAAATTTGGTTTTCATTACTTTGATATATAATGAGGTTGTAATTATCTTTCTTACTTATGATATGATTTTTGTCATTTAATCTGGTTTGATTTTTATTAGCAGTGAATTGGTATATTGGATTGGATATGCTGAGTCTTGACAATTTAAGTTAATCTTGTTTATGCATTGGTGTTTGAATGTTATTTTACTCATCTAATTTGAATGTAGAAGATGTGATGAATATAGGAAAAGTTGTTGATTAATTCTTGTATTATGGATTTGAAATTTTCTTAACTTTAAATGATTAGTAAGGAATGTGAGAAAGTTAGAAAAAATAATGAGTGGAAAAATTCACTGTTATGTGAATCAAAAAAATTAAATTGAGAAAGTTCTCTTATTTTTAAATTTTATTGAAGACCTTTTGCTGAAAAATGAGTTAATATGGAGAGAAGTAGCAAGTATTATTTGATGCACTCTCTTGAGACTATCCCAAAGGCAAAAAGGTAGGAAAGAGCAAAGAAAGAGAATTATGGGAGGGGGGGGGGGAATCTTGAAAAAAATGTATAATTATTATAAAGGGGCCAATACGATGTGTGAAGATAAATTCATTCATTTGAGGCTATTAATTTCATAAGTCATTGAGAAAACAGTGGCTGGTTTCCTTAAATCATCACTTGAGTTGTGTAATTTTTAAGTTTATAGTACTTGAATTAGTTAGATAGCTTGGCTTGTGTAATTCATATTGTCTATGTTTTAGCTTGAAGGGTGAAATAATTTTGTTAGACTAAAGTATAAATTTGCATAACTTGACTTCAAGGCCTTGGAATGTTTGATATAATGCTTCAATTTACAAAATATTTTTATACGGTTGAAAGAATGACAAGGTTATGTCTAATGTTTGAAGGAGAATTGTAGCTCTGTTATAGTCAAAATTTTGAAAGTTAACCCTGTGTTGTCTTTTTTTTCCTTATTTTAAGTACTTTGCTTGGGGACAAGCAAAGATTTATGTGCGAGAATATGATAGGGGCTAAATTCATCAATAATTTTCTAGTTATTTGAGGCTATTTTGGGATATATTTAATATAATAACTAGTTATATTCTTTTATTTTTGATATTTTACCTTATAAAATATATATTAGTGATTTTATGCAAAACTGAGGAAAAAACAACGGAACAACCATCGCCCTCCAATACACGGCCGGCGCCGGTCGTGTCCTACGGAGCCAGCACTGGCCATAGGCTAGAACAAAGGGAAAACTGGAAAAAAAAAAAAAACCAGAGCACATCAGGCATGAACCGAGCATGGCCAGTGCTAACTGTGAGGGACTGGGCAGGCACTAGCCCCCTCACGGCCGACGCCGGCCCAACGCTGCCCAGAGGCGGTGAAGACTCCGTTTTACATGCGGATTTGGAAATTTCCTAAAAGTTTTGGTATTTCAACTTGTACTCAGCCTAGAACTCTTAGGAACCGATTTTTAGCATCTTAGGAGTCTATTTAAGCAAGGAAAACATAAGAAAAAAATGTGAATCCAAGGATCAAAGCTATCAATCAATCATTGAAGATGAGATTCATCAATCAAAGGGTATTGTCCAAGAAGAGGAGGACTTGTCTAGGAGTTCTTTCTTTTACATTTGTTTTCTTTTTCTAGAACAATGATGTGAACAACATTTTTATTGTAATTTGACATTATTTTGGAATTCATGATTCTTGAGTTAATTTAGCTTTTTGATCAATTGATCATTATTCTTGGTATTTGATTATGTGTTTTTATTAAGGAATTGATTGATTGATTCTTCTTGTTAACTTGCTTGCAAAAGAGGTTGATAGTTGTTTCAATTTAATTAATTTCATATTTGTTATTTCTTAACCTGCTTGAAAAGGAGATTAATTGTTAAGAACTTAGGTAATCAAATATTAGTTGATGATGGCTAAAATATAGATTCATTGACTAGTTTTGTGCTTTAAATCACCTAGATTATAGGGGTTTATGTAAGTATTGATTTTAATGCATCTTTTGGGTAAATTAGTTGAGACAAAATATATTCATTGATTTGGCTAAAGGGTAGTGATTCCATGGATTGAAAACAAAGTGAGTCTATTTGAATTCCTTCATGATGCTAAGATAATATTTGATTGTGCTAATTGTTAAGTAATTCATTGTCATGTCTTCAAGAATATTTGTCTGAATTGTATAATCTTTCATTCTTGAGTTGTATATATTTTTCTTTATTTTTTTTATTCTCTTATCACTTTATTGGGTTGGTTAAACAATGAATGAAAAGTAACTAATGGTAGTTATTCCTTGAGGATCGATATTCGTTAATTCCCTATACTATGCTTGTGATGAGTATACTTGCACATATGTGTCATTTGTGGATTAATGTTTGAATTAAAACTTAGATAAGGATGGACTTAAAATTGTATGATTCTTATGCACCCAAATGTTACGCATCATGGATTCAAAGGTTCATTCGAAATAACTCATCCAAGTTTTTATAAAATCAAGTGCTTTTCTTCTAAAGTTATTTTTATGATCAAAGCCTGGTTTGAAAATGCCCTATTTTGAAACCTTGAATGCTTCAATATGAAATAAATTGAACTTAAGGTAAAGAGACATAGGAAATACAAGTAATACCTCAATCGTAATTTCCTAGTCTATAATTCTTCAAAGAATCCTTATGGTATGCAATTGCTTTAGGTAGGATCTTGGCGTAATCAATCCTTCTTTAACTGCATCATATATGAGTTGCTTTTCAATCTAAATTTTGAGACTTCGAAGAACCATCGTCAAACATGCCATAATCCAGAAATCCAATCATATACACATCACACATGTTAGTCCACATCAATGTTTGTCATTTATCAAAACATAGAAGAAAACCCTTTGGGCTAACAATCTTCCCCTTTTTGAATGATGACAAACTTGATAGATTGTGACAAGTAAAACAGTGTAAGCTTGTATGAACAAAACTAAGAGATATATGATTTTATATTTGATGCACGATCTCTCAACATAGAGCTCAAAAAGTGATCAAGAGATAAGATTAGAGAAAAAAAAAATTCGTAGTCTTATAAATCCGGCTCAATGAGTTTATGACCTACCAACCTTTGTATCCTCCTTACTTCCTTGAAAAGACTACTTCACAAGGAAATATCCAAGTAATGGTCATATAAAATACATTAGCACAAAGATACACACACAAGTATATATGTATGTGCATATGAAGGTGTAGAAGATAGAACATAGTTAACAATGCTCCCCTTTTTATATGCATATGAGCAGTATATAAATGAATATTTATCACATTATGCATTAGCAGATAGAACTGGAATTTTTTATTTCAAACTTCTAAAAAATGCGTCCAAAAAGAATCTAGATATAAAACCTTTGTAAAAAGCAGTGTCTGGATTGAGATTTTGGGATCCAGAATTACTTCCACTATGTTTCCAAATAAAATCTTACCCAATCCAGATTTTTCTCCTCCTTTTGTCATTAATAAAAAACAATGGAAATAATGAACCAAAAAGCAGAGAAACATAAACAAACATAAGAGAGAAGCAAAGAAAGTAAACAATTGTAGCAATCAGAAGGACGTGCAACATATCAGCATAAACAGCATATCGGTAGGAAAGTAAAAAAAGTTCAGAAAAAAAGGGTTCAGATAGCATCAACCGATCTTCTTCATGCTTTTCACACTATGGTTGTTGGTGGAGATTGCCATATCTCCCTGAATCATAATAGTCTCCAGCTTAGCAACTGCACCACTCTTCTTTATCCACCCAGCTAATCTGCTGGATTTCCATTTGACTACAACATGTTTTTCTATGACCTGAGGAGCTGCCAAGGACAGTGGTTTTAGCCTTCTTAGGAGCGGCTTCAGCCTACTCCAATACAGCTTCAGCAACATCACCAATAGCTGTAGTGGTGGTAGTTGTTGTAGCAGTAAGAAATGCTTCAGTAGGTTCTTCAAGAGGTTCTACAGAAGGTTCTTCAACTAAGTCAATACTAGTATCCTTTTCTGGTGAAGATAGGATAGAATCCGGTTCTTGCTCTGGTGGAAGGATTGCTCTTTTGAAGCAGTGGTAGTTGCAGATTCTGCCCTTCCATATTAGTCAACCTGGCCCCAAACTTTGCAATTCGGTCTTGACTTTTGTACTCAGTCCATCCAATTTGGCAGACAGAAGATTTAGAGCATCTAGAATGCTCTGTGTCATGCCACTTCCTTTAGCTTTCTACGTGCCCTTACTAGAGGATTCCTCTTGACTTTTAGCTCTTTTTTTTTGTCCCAACGGGGGCAGCAGAGGCAGATTTCTTTCCTTCAGTCTTGTCCTTAATCAGTTTTTCCTTTTCTTCATCCATGGCATCCCAAAGTAAAATCTATTAGTTATCCATTTGGATAAACTCCATTTTCTCAAAGGAATCCTTGTTGTAGACATTTACCTTGGAGTGCTCAGGAGCAACCAAATTCAAATCAACATGAAATTATTTAAACCTTTTAGTCAGAAGATTTCCAAAAGGCAAAGCTTTATTTGTCATATTTCGAGATTGAATCATTAATTTCACAGCCAAAAATCCAAAATTAATTGGCATGCCCTCTGATAAAACCAACATCAACACCATCTGCATATTGCTTATCGTAGTTTTGTGCCCAAAACTCGATATGACAATGGTTGAAACCATATGATAAAATAGTCTCCCTATTCCATTCAATCATTTGGTATTGCGGTCACTTGAGTTTTTGAAACTCTTCCCACTAGTGAATTTTTCTTCAAATCTCTTCAACTCAAACAAATCAGAACTCTTAGGTAGTTTATTCATTTCAAAGAATTGACTCCCTCCATCTCTGACATCAAAATTTCTGTTTAGCATGCAATGATCAAACTCAAAACTTACACCTCGAACTTGGGATGTGTACCACTACAACAAAAATCCATCCCCTATTCCCTTATATCTCTCTTTTCTCAAATTGGAATAAAATTCCCAGATCAAGGTCATGCACAACTTTTCATTAACAGACAGTATTGATCCCTAACCAATTGACTTAAACAAATTTAGAACATTGGCAAAATTTAAAAATGCATCCGCATCAACCTGGTAACCCACGACAATAGTTCTATTTCTAGACACCCACTCATTATATTCATACTCATATTTTGAGTCAAGAAATTGGGGTACTTAAGTACAATGCTTTCCTCCTCTGGTGGTTGTTCTATTAAGGCAGTTTCAGGGGTTGGTTCATCAACAACAACTTCTTTGTCTTTTCTCTTTGCAACTGGTTGATTAGCAGCAACTAATTTCTTTGCCACTATTTTCCTTTTCTTGCTCTCCTTTGATTTCGCTTAGGTCCCTTTATTGTGCTTTGGAATTTTAGCCACGACAGATAAGTTTGAAAGTTTGATTTTTCTGGTTTTGTCAAGAGAATGAAGTTTAGAGAAAAGAGAAAGATGACAGCTTTAGATTTTGAGAATGAGAAAGTAATTTAAGTGGTTTTTAATTCGTTTGAGCTTTACAAGGTATTGGAGTGGATAAGTACTATCAAGTACATAGAAAAAAAATGATTTTTCAGGGATTTGAAAAGATATTTTGACGGAGAGAGAGAGTTTGTGGTTGAGATTGACAAAAAGTGTGGATATTTAGAATTTAAAAGTTTGAAGAGTTTGGGCGCATAAATTGTTTGTCTGATTTACTTGTCCAAAACATGTGTCACACGTGACCATAGGATGTTGTAATTTTTTACTTAGAACTTAGTCCAAAGTGCCCGTCCAATTTTAACATAAAGTATTTTTATTTGAATGATGGCTTTGGCGAGGGGATTTTGGATTCTTTTTGTTCAATCACTACATCCAAGGTCTACATTCGAAATCAAAATTCTTCAGGAACCTACAAAAACACACAACTAACTCCAGCAAAACATTAGTAACATAATCTAGTAATGCCCAATCCTCTCTTTAGATTATTGAATCTATCTTCAGCCATTGGTTTGGTGAATATATCTACAAATTAATCATTAGTGGAGATGTATTTAACACAAATATTACCCTTAAGCACATAATGTCTAATAAAGTGATGGTTAATCTCAATGTGTTTAGTTTTTTAGTGCTAAATAGGGTTTTTGGTTAAATTTATAGCACTGGTGTTGTCACATAAAATAGGAACACACTTAAAACTAAGACCAAAGTCGAGCAAAGTATGTTTCATCTATAAAATTTGAGCACAACAGATTCCTGCAACTATATATTCTGCTTCGGTTGTTGAAAGTGACAAACAAGCTTGCATCTTACTGTACCATGAGACTAAGGAATGTCCGAGAAATTGACAATGTTCACTTGTACTTTTTCTTTCAACTTTACAGCCAATATAATCTGCATCTATATGTCCTATAAGATCAAAAGAGTTAGTTATAAGATATCACAGACCATAGTCATGTGTCCCAACCAAGTATCTAAAGATATGTTTTACAAAACATCAGTGTGATTCTTTGGGACAAGATTGGAATCTTACACAAAGACAAATTGAGAACATGATGTCAGGATGGCTAGCAGTGAGATATAACAGACTTTCAATCATAACTCGATACTTAGATTCATCTACTGTCTTACCCTTTTTATCTTTGTCAAGCTTTAATGAGGTTCTCATAGGTGCACTGATTTTCTTTGCTTGATTCATTTCAAACTTTTTGTGCAGTTCTTTAGCATATTTAGCTTGATTTAGAAAGATTTCATCCTTGATTTGCTTAATTTGCAGACCGAGAAAGAAGTTAAGTTCTCCCATTATACTCATTTCAAATTCTTGCTGCATAGTCTTTGCAAACTTCTTACACAAAGATTCATTAGTAGCTCCAAAAATAATGTCATTAACACATATTTGAACCATTAAAAAATCATCAGAATTTTTAGTCCTAATAAACAACGTAGTGTTAATCAACCCTCGTGAAAATCCTTTTGAGAGAAAAAAGCCGCTAAGTCTTTCATACCAAGCTCGTGGAACTTATTTTAGATCATAAAGAGCTTTGGAAAGCTTAAAACCATGATTTGGAAAATGTTCATGAATAAAACCTACGGGTTGTTCCACATAAACTTTTTCTTCAATAAAACCATTTAAAAGGGTATTTTAGCATCCATTTGATAAAAAATGAAACCTTTGAAGGACGCAAAAGCAAACAACATTCTGATAGATTCTAATCTAGCAACAGGTGCAAATATTTTATCATAATCTATGCCCTCCTCTTGATTGAATCCTTAAGTAACGAGTCTATCTTTTTTTATAATAATAATAATACCATGCCCATCAAGTTTATTTCTAAATACCCATTTGCTACTAATCACGGGATGGTTAAGTGGTCTAGGAACAGATTTCTTTCGAATTGATTCAATTCTTCTTGTATGGCCAAAATCAAAAAATTACCACTCAAGGCCACATCAATGCAATCAAGTTCAATGCTTGAGAATAAGGCAAAATTATCAAGAAAATACAGTCTGGTTTTGACACCATAGTCTGGATCTCCGATAATTAGCTCTTTTGGTTGTTCAATTTTGTACTTCTATTCTTTTGGTAAACTTTGACCAATATGATCTTCATTTTTTTGCTCGCTGTCTTTAGCTTACTATTCTTCCAATTCTTCTTCTTTGGTATAGTTGTCAAGTGATGGAACTTTGTAGTGTTCAATGCCATTTTTCTTTGAAGTACTTACATTATTATCAACTCTTCTGGTAGAATATATATTAGATTCATCAAATACAACATGTACAGATTCTTCCACATACAGAGTTTTTTTTACTCTATACTCTATACTCTATATGCTATTTTGTTAGAAGAGTAGCAAAGAAATACAGCTTCATCCGATTTGCTATCAAATTTGCTCAGATTGTCTCGAGTATTGAGAACAAAGCATTTACATCCAAAAACTTTGAACTATGAGATAGATGGAACTTTCTGAAACATAAGTTGAAATAGTGTTTTTCTTAAAAAAAGGTCTTAGTATAACTCGGTTTACAATATAGCACGCTGTATTCACAGCTTCTGCCCAGAAATATTTTGGAAGGGAGTTTTCACAAAGCATTGATTTTTCCATTTCTTGTAAAGTTCTACTTTTCCTCTCAACTACCCTATTTTGTTGGGGAGTTTTTGCAGCTAAAAAGTTATGAGAAACACCATTTTCATCACAGAATTTTGCAAACTCATGGTTGCCACATTCTCTATCATTGTCACTTCTAATTGAAATCAATTTGCACCCAAGGGAATTTTGAACACGATTAAGTAACTTTGAAAATTCAAAAAATGCTTCATCTTTTTATGCAAGAAACAAGGTCTAAGTACATCTCAAAAAATCATTCACCAATACATAGGCATACCTCTTACCACCAAGGCTAGTGGTCATTATTAGTCCAAAGAACTCTATATGTATAAGTTCAAGAGGTTTTGAGGTTGAAATTATTTTCTTGGGTTTAAAAGATATTTTAGTTTATTTTGCAAATTAGCAAGCATCAAATAATCGGTTCTTATCAAATTTCTTTTTGGGCAGTCCTCTAACATGCACTTTTGAAAATAATCTATGCAATAAATCAATAGATATATGGCCTAGCCTTCTATGCCATAGGTAGCCATCAACATCATTTATGAAAAGGCATTTTATACCATGAGTAATAAGATCATCAAGATATATTACATAGACATTACCGATGTGGTTTGCAACAAAAATGATTTTATTACTAGTATTATCAATAGTAGTGCGTGAATCTTTCTCAAATTTGACCTTATAACCATTGTCACATAATTGGCTAATGCTAAGCAAGTTGTACTTCAATCCATCAATCAACAATACTTGCTTAATAATAGTGGAAGATCCATTAATAACATTACCTATACCGAGTATATTTCCTATTTTCTTGTCTCCAAATGTGACAAATCCATTATTTGTAGTTTGAATATCTTCTATTAGTGTTGTATTTGTCGTCATGTGTCTAAAGCATCCACTATCCAAAAACCACTTTGTGGAGCACATTTTTTGCGGCAAATATACCTATATGCAAGATAGAAAAGTGACTTTTTGTACTCACACTTTCTTGGGTCCATGAGTGTTAGTGATAGTTCCTTTAATTTTCCACACAGTTTTCACACTAGACTCCACAATCTTTCTAACATGACACCTAGATCCATTATGTTCATATTTACCACAATATGTACAATAAGTACGAGTCACATATAAGGAACTAGCTTTCATAAAATATGATTTGTAATTTCCTACTTTGTTCACATGCCTATCGCTGAGACCATTTATGTAACACCCCGCTACCTAGGCCCGCCAGGGCCGGGGGTGTCGCCCCGTCCAAAGGACAAGGGGTCTTTATAACTAGGTCACACAAATAAAATTGCTGAAAGAAAATAATACTTAACTTAAAAATTTATTACAACCCAAAAATTCTTCAAAACTGAATCCATAAATTAATAAAATAAAACTATAAGTAAAATCATCCACTCTCGTCTCCCAAACATTACATAACATAATAGTCAGAAAAATTCTTCTAGAGCAGGCAAAATCTAGCTACTCATCCCCACAGCAAGATCAACCTGAAATCATGATAAAAGGTGATGAAACAGAAATCTCAGTAAGTTCGTGTGTGCTTTGGGTGTTTAGTGAAAACAGTTCGTGGATGCAAAGTGTAAAACCTTTATAAGAGAAATATTGGCAAGCATCAAACATTAGTTAACAGCAAGAGTGGCGTTTTGGCTTATCTAGCCATACATAATTTATAAGATCAACCACTCGAAAGAAAGGATTATGGGTGACCACACGTTGGGCCCCATAACCGGTCAGAATGCCGACACTTTGTGCAGACTGACAAAAGGTAGGTGATCGGCCTATCGGGCAAGATACTCCTCTTTCTCTATACCCAAACAACAACCGGGTGTCTATTTCGGCAAAACACAGTCACTTGACTGAAATAAAACAAACTGCTAGCTCGGACTGGCCTGACTAAGTAATACTGACGTTTCTCTAAGTTGAGCTTATCTCCTGGAGGTGGCCTCCTGCCAGAAGACTCACTCTTGCTCTTCAAAACTAGTACTACCAGTCTACCCTTATTGAGTACTCAACGTAACATATCCCACTTGGGAAGAAAATGAACAAAACACAATACCACTTGAAAATGGCAATTAAGGTTTTCCAAAGTTCTGGGCAAAACTGGTTTTAGAAAGAATTTTAGGTTTTGAGTAAAACCGCCCCTTGATTTACAAATAATTTATTTGTTTGGAATGAGAATGGAAATAATCCTCAATTGCCTTTACATAAATGAGTGTCCATGCACTCTACACTTGGCTTGCCATAATAAACATTTTGCATCAAACAGGTTTTATGCAGGAGCTTACCTGAGTCTTGCTCACAACAACAAGGTCTCGGACAGATGACCTAACCCCACATGGGCAAATACAAATCTTAATCAGATTCAAGCCCCAATCCACTTCCTTAATTTTAAATCAACTCAATTCACTACTACCATGATCCTAGTGTCCCAAGCCTTAAGGTAAAATAATAAATAAGTAGATTTATAAGCTAAGTTTAATTTGTTATTTAAAATAATTAATGGTTTGGGAAGTGAATCCTAATAGGTTGAAAGTTCAAATCTTGTTAAGGAAAATTTAGAGTTTATTTGATCAAGAGTTATAGGTAGTACTAGGTAAAATAGTGATTTATTAATAACTTAATTGTTAGAGAATAATTGATAGCTAAAATTAATTGAGAATAAACTTAATGAGTTTTGATTGGAAAATAATAAGTAAATCCTTAAGGGTTTTGTTTTAGTAAGTATTTTACTAAGTATAAATCTTTTTTTTCATAAAGGCTTTAATTGATTTCTTTATTTTAAATAATATTTCTTTATTTTATTTCTTAGAAAAATTATTATTTATTTGACTAAAATATCCTTTACATATATAATAATTACAAATCTACCCTTCCTAGGGTTTTCGAAATTCTCTAGCAAAAATTATTATTAAACATTTTATTCATGAAATAAAATTAGCTTAGGGACCACTAGATCATAATCAAGATTCTATGGCCAACCACAACCAATAACATGCACAATCCTTCAACTCATCAAATCATCCAAATCTTGCATATAGACATAGATCTAAATTTATTAAGACATGACTTAACCTCTACTAGCATAAACATGATCATGGCTTCAAAAATCTAATCATGCATATAAATCCTATTCACCAATGGTAACATAATCTCTAGCATACTTCATCACAAATACTCCCTATGACACGCATCAAGCCCCAACTCATCATTCAATCCACCAAAATAATCCTTCCACGCATAAATCTCATCTCCTTCAAAGTCATACATATACTCATGCTTCAATCAACAACATCACATACTCAATCCCATCACCAATCATCTTCTCACAACATCATCCTAGAGACATGATTCTAAAATTTTAAAAAAGAGGATTGAAGGTACTTACTTGATTGATGAATGACTTGAAGGAGTTTAGAGAAGATCTCAACTCCTAGATGGCAAATCTTGTTCAAGAAAGGTGGTGAAAGCATGGTCATGGAAGAAGAGTCCATTCGGCCAAGAGAGGGAATTTCGGTCCATGAGAGAGAGAGAGAGGAGAGAGAGGAGAAGAAGAAGAGGAAGTCATTAGTGTGATCATTCGTATAGGTTTTCATTAGAGATCAAGTTTGAAGAGGATGATGTTGATAGACTGATTTTACCTTGAAGATGTTCTTGTCCAGAAATTTCTGCTTTGATCCGAAGTAGCAAGATGTTTGGAGGAGTTTGATGTTAGTATTGGTGTTGATGGATTCACAGCAATAAGTAGACTCAATCTAGAGATTTTCGTGAGGGTTTGAGATGGTTTGGAGGGGTATTAGGTGTAGAGAAGAAGTAGGTGTTCTTGGTGTAGTGTGTGTTCTTGATGGCTGAAGAAAAATCGAGAGGAATGGTTGTTGTGGCTGTCGAATTTTCTGTGGAATGAGGGCTGCCGAAATTCTGTAGGGTTTAGGAGGATGTTTCTCTGATTTGAGAGGGAAAAAGAAAGGTTAGTTGTTACAATCCTTGAAGAATATTTTTAGGAAGTGAATTTAGAAAGTAAATATCCTAAGAATATCTTGATTGCTTGGACAGGTTTGTAGTCTGCCATGGCTGATTGTTTGAGAAGAATTTCGTGGGATTAATGATGACTTATGGAGGCTTATGGTGGCCGAAAGTAGGGTGTACAATGATGAAGAAGAAGTCTGGTCCATTGAGAAAAATATTATGAAAGGTTACTAAATAAGATGGCTGAAATTTTGGAAACCAATCAAGCTAAATTGCAAGGATTTGTTTGAGAGATATTTGTACAGCCATTAATGGAATTTCATGCAGAAGTTCAAGGGGATCAATGGAGCTCTGTTGATGGAGGTTTAAGGAAGGTTTTGACAGATTAAGGTTGGTGTTTTGGCTGGAAGAGAGATAGGAAACAAGTTGGACGAAAATCTGCACAGAATTTTCGCTGCACAGTGAATTTTCTGGCAGATTTTCGTCTGCCACTTCCATCCATTTTGCAGCGAGCTGGAAGGGGGGTTTCAGGGGTATTTAAGACTGGTTTCTAGCCTTCTTTATGGAGGAAAAACATGGCTAAGGTTCTGCACAAAATCTGGGAGAAAATAGCTTGGTTTTAGCTCTCAAAGTTGATTTTCGTACAGGAATTTTTCCTGTTTTGCTCCAGCTTGAGCAGTCCGAAATTGGACAAAAACTTTCAGGTTTCAAATTGATCCTAAGGACTATTTTTTTGGTAGCATTTGGGAGGAAATGTGAGCTAAAAATTTCGACCTTTTGAAGGTACAACAAGCTGGAAAAATTCCATCTCATTCTATGAAGAAAGATGAACTAAGCTAGAGGAAAATTTCAGCAAGCTCACTAGAGGGATTTTTCCTCTTGAAATTCCTCGCAACTCTTCCATATTTTTCAGACCATAAGAAGTCTTTTACCAAGAAATTTTGATCCTAAAAGATCTCAGTACTTTACTGAAATTTCTGGAAAGGAAAAGGCTAGAACATCTTGATCAAACTAATGAGTTGAGAATTGAGGAAAATTAAAGATCAAGAAAGAATGGTTTTCCCTATAAGAATTTCGAGAAGAGTAAAAGGAGTGGAATGAGGTTACTTTTATCATGTCTCTCCTAGAACATCATCACCACATTAATATAGGCCCTTAAGGCCGAAACCATCCTTTCCCAAGCAAAATAAAATTTACTCAAGCTAAAGCTTCTGTGATGGACTTTGAACCCAAGACCTCAAGCATTAATTTCAAGGCTCTAACCACTAAACCACAACAACTCTTGTTGCTCTTTCTACTAGAAAAATTATTTCCTATTCAATCCACAAGCTATCTCCTTATTTTCACCTCGGGCAAAAATTACCATTTTGCTCCTCTCACACATCACTCACCAACAAGACTTCAAGATAATAAAAATCAAATTCAAAGCACATAGAAATCATATGAAAGCATATTTAATCATGAAATAAAGCATGATATGCATCCCAACCCCCTTACTCTAAGGTTGGTCTTGACTGGGGTTTCACAATTTATGTCCCCAGCTACACGTTGCACTCCAAGAAATTTATTTAGATTTTCTTTGCCATTTGTGAACTTCTCAATATATGTAGTAAGATCAACAACTCTCTTTTTTGTGCCATCAAAATCACTAAGCATAATTTTAAGAGAAAGCACTTTGCCAGATAAATATTTGTTCTCAAGTTACATACAATTCAAGAAAGTTGAGATAACATCCTTTTTAACACATAAGCAACTAATGGTATCAACTAAAACTTTGTTCTCACTTAATAGCTTAGCATTGTCATCTAGTAGGGATTCAATCTTCATTTTCATTTCTTTGTTTCTCTTGGACAGCTTTTTGAGTTCATGGAACATGTCAACCAGAAGCTTATTTGAATAATCGGAATTTTCACAATCTGAATCATGTAACTTAGCTACAGAATTAGAAGGGATAGGTTTTACTTTATCTTCTATGGCCATGAAGCTTATGTTGGCTATTCCATTTCTAGACTCGTAAATTTCTTCAGTTTCAGATCCATCTTAGTCCCAAGTCCCGAGCAGTCATTTTACTTTATTTACCTTTAAGTCCTTTCTTTTCCTTTTGTTCTGTTTGGCCTCCCTTTTTTTAGCTATTAAACAATCAGAAATGAAATGTTCTGTGCTCTTACATTCATAACATTAAGGTTTGAATAATGAAGTTTGTTTTCTTTTTGACAAATGTCTTGCCTTTTCTTAAGTTACCTTTTTTTTAGCATCTTTTTGAATTTTCTTGCAACCATGGCCAATTCATCAATGTCCAGATTAGTGTCACAGTCACTTTCTGATTGTTCACTATTAACTTTATCATTGGTAGCTTTTAAGATAATTCCTCTTTTGCCTCTATCATTATTATGTTCTTAAAACCTTTTAAGTTTTATCCTATGAGTCAAGAGAGACCAAATCAGTTCTTTGGTTGGTAGGTTATCAAAGTCTTTAGATTCTTTTACAGCCAAGGTTTTAGGCTGCCAGTTTTTTGGTAATACATTAAATATTTTTTGCTCACCAAGGGAATATATTTTTTCATAAGCCTTCAATCCATTCATAATATTTGTGAATCTAGTAATATATCAGTTATGTTCTCATTTAGCTTCGTGGTAAACTGCTCATAGTCACATATTAAGAGTCGTAACTTTGATTCATTTACTTGATATGTCCCCTCATAGGTGTCATCAAGTAATTTCCAAATTTTATAGATTGAATCACAACCACTAACTCTGTTATATTCATTAACATCAAGAGCACAGTACAGTATATTCATAGCCTGAAAATTTAAGGTCATTTTTTAGGTATCTTCACTGTCATATTCATCGCTTTATTTAGGCACTTTTCTGCCTTCGACAATTTTTTATGAAACAAATGGTCCATTTTCAATCAAATTCCATAGCTCAAAATTAATTAAGCATAGATAGATCTTCATTCTATTTTTTTAGAAAGTATAGTTACTTTCCATTGAACAATGGTGGTCGGTTTGTTGAATATCCTTTAATGTACGGTAGAGATAAAGTGTTTACCATCCAGATCATTCCTACAGGCTGTTAGGCCGAAAGCAATGTAGACTAGGCTCTAATACAAATTGATAAACCTTAGAGTGGGGGTAAATAAAGTTTATAGCAAATAATTGTAGATTTTTTTAGTCTTTTAAAAATTTAAAAGAAAAGCCGAGTGATGTATATGTATAGAACAATTGAGATTTGTGCAACTTTTAAGAGTGTAGTCAAGGATCTTTCGATGCTTCACTAAATAAAGAGAGAAGACACACTATTAAAGATGAACATATAACGGATCCACAACCATTTTACTCTATAACATAAATGTCTTTGAATTAGTATATATAAGAGTGCACAATTTTCAAATCAGATGAACAGTAATATAACAATCATAAATTTTGGAATATATGAAAAAGAATAAACCCAATGATTTATAGTGGTTGAATCCCTAAATTATTTATATCCACTACCTTAAGCACACACAAGGATTTTAGCTCAACTACTAGAACATTTTTTCCAAATTAATTGTAGTAGGCAATACCAATATTGCAATAGAAGGTCATCACACTTAGTTTTACCTCAAACCTTTATATACTGAATAATTAAGGATTACCCCAACTAGGTTTTATCTCTTGAACCTCGATCTAATTTCAGATTAAAGAGAAAATGTAGAGATAGCTCATAGATTGAGCAAATAAAGATGGCTAGAGTAGTTTTACCTTTTTACCTTTAGAACAATAGATCTCACTTTGAAGCATAATGTAGGTGAGGAATTTTTATTTTTCAAGAGTGTTAGGATGTTTCTGAAGATGTTAGCACAAATCCCTATTGAAAATCATGTTCAAATGGTTTATATAAGGGTAAAAATCAAGACTGCAATAGCTAGTAATGGCCAATTGTTGCTATCAGGTTTTGAAAGATTTTAGACCACAATATAAAAAATTGCACGTCTGGAAAGTGCATCTAAAATAGCATTTTATGCTAAAAAGTATACTTTGAACACTTTTGATTTTGGCACTTTGGAAACTGACTTTGGATGAGGGTTTGGGATTTAGAGGTTTGTTCAAAATAACTCATCCCAGTTTTTATAAAATCAAGAGCTTTTCTTCTAAGATTATTTTTATGACCAAAGCCTGGTCTGAAAATACCCTCTTTTGAAACTTCGAGTGCTTCAATATGAAATAAATTGAACTTAACATAAAAAGACATAGGAAATATAGGTAATACCTCAATCATAATTTCCTAATCTATAATTCTTTGAAGAAACTTCATGGTATGCAACTCCTTTAGGTAAGAACTTAGCTTAATCAAACATTTTTTAATCGCATCATATATGAGTTACTTTTCAATCTAACTTTTGAGACTTCAAAGAACCGTAGTCAAACACGCCACAATCCAAAAATCCTATCACATACACATCATACATGTTAGTCCATATCAATGCTTATCATTTATCAAAACATATGAAAAAGCCTTTTGGGCTCGCACAAGTATTTATATCATGTTGAGCAAGAAATGAAGAAATAGGGAATTTGGTAATTTCCATAGCAACATGTAAATTGTGATATTTGTTGGTTGAGAATTCAAGAATACTAAAAAAAGTGTGAAATGATTACCGATGCAGGTTTCTACCTTAAAGATGATATGATCTTGAGTAGGCTTTTCTTGATAATGTGAGTGGTTTAATTGATTATGAGTTCAGCTCTTCCCATGGGACAAAAACAGTGAATTTATTGAGACAAAAAGGAGAAATTAAACTAACAACCTACCCTCTATCAAACCCTTGAAGAACTAGGCTTCAAAAACCCTCAAGAATAGTAGAAAGTTCTACTATAATCTCACCCTAATATCCTTGAAGCAACAAAGGCAAATAAGAACAAAATAATAGAGAAAATGGGCACTCATGTAATAGAATTCAAACAAACCTTAGAAGAGCAAAGAAACTAAGACCTATTGAAAGAAATCACATTGGATTATCCAAAAGATTTTATAGACTCATTCATAAAGGGGACTACGCCTTAAGTATGGTCTTGAACAAGATGAATAAGGAGGCCAGGGCCTCTCAAGATTCTCTCTTCAAATTTGAATAAAGTGTGTGAATTGTCTTGTCAAATCACTAAAAGTTGTATTTATACTACCCTAACCATAGCTAAGTGATCCTTGAGGTTCTAATACAATTTAGGGCCTTAATAGGTTTTCTACAAAACATTTAAAATGGAGGAAAGCTGGAGAAAACATAAAAAATACAGGGCAACCGTCGATTGCCCAGGCTAGAGCCGGCGTCGGCTAAGGCTTCTACAACCGGCGCTGATTGCACACTGTTCTTCGGGCCATCGGTGCATGTTGAAGCCGACGTCAGTTAGGCTGCTTGGGCCGGCATCGATTGTCCGCTGGAAGGCCACCTTTTGGTCAAATTTCGTCCGTCTTTGTTGCCAGCTTGAATTCTTGTTGGGGTCCTTCTTGGATAGTCATCAAAATGAGCTCTTAGCTAGCTTCCTCAACCTTCCAACCCTCTTCTATCCTCAAGCATGATTTTATAAGCAATTGAAACTCATCTTGAAGCTTCTTGGTCCTAGATCTTGTCATCGGTCCTTGTCCTTGCACGGTCACGCCTCATTCTCCTTGATCTTGACCTCCATGATGAAGCGGAATCTTATCATCTCTCCCTTCTTAGAAAGGATTCGTCTCCAAATCATTGTCATCATCTACATCAAAGGGAGAGAGATCACTAACATTAAAAGTGGCGCTAACATGATCCTCACCAGGTAAATCTATCTTATAAGCGTTATCTCCAACTTTGGTGAGAACTTGAAATAGACCATCCCCCCTTGGATCTAGTTTGCTTCGTCGTTGAGTGAGAAATCTCTCCTTGCGAAGGTGCACCCATACCCAATCGCCCGGTTCAAATGACACATTTTTCCTTTCTTAATTACGCTTATGGGTGATCTCTTTATTCCGTTTTGCGATGGTTACTTTCACCTTCTCATTGAGTGCTTTCACCATTTTCGCCTTCTTAGCTCCATCGAGGTTCATCCGTTCACCTATAGGTACGAAAGCCAAATCTAAAGGAGTTAGAGGATTAAAACCATACACAATTGTAAAAGGAGAATAAAAAGTGGTAGAGTAAATAGCCTTATTGTAATCAAACTCAATGTGTGGCAAGCATTCCTCCTAAGTTTTCAAGTTCTTCTTGATTATGGTCCGCAAGAGTTAGGTGAGTGTTCAGTTGACCACCTCCGTTTGTTTGTCCATTTGAGGATGACAAGCTGTGGAAAATAAAAGATTAGTATCAAGTTTGTTTCATACTACTCTCTAAAAGTGACTAAGAAATTTAGTATCCTTATCCGAGACAATAGTCCTTGGGATCCTGTGCATTCTTACCACTTTCTTAAAGAATAAATCTGCAATATAAGACGTATCATTAGTCTTGGAGTAAGCCACAAAATGAGCCATTTTGGAGAATCAATCAACAATCACAAATATGGAGTCTTTACCCCCTTTAGACCTAGTCAATCTTAAGATGAAGTCCATTGAAATATCAACCCAAGGCACATTAAGTGTGGGCAAAGTAGTATAAAAACCATGTGGAAGAGATCTAGACTTAGTTCGCCTACAAATAATGCATTGAGAACAATATTTCTCCATATCCTTTCTTATTTTTTGCCAAAAGAAATGTTCCTTAAGGATGCTTAAGGTCTTTGCAACACCAAAATGCCACATTAGTCCCCCACTATGGGCCTCCTCAACTAGCAACTCCCTAATAGAACCCTTTGGCACACAAAGTCTTGCCTCCCTAAACAAGAAACCATCATGCCTATAATATTTAGCACATGCACATTTCTTACAAGCATGGAAAATATCCCCCAAACTCCTCATCATCAACATACAATTCCTTCACAAGTTCAAAATCAAGAAGTTTAGCATCCAAAAAGTTTAGTAGTGCATACCTTCGAGATAGTGCATCTGCTACTACATTTTCCTTACCCTTCTGGTATTAAATAACATAAGGAAATGTCCCAATAAACTCCATCCACCTTACATGCCTCTTGTTCAAATTTTGTTGGCTTTTGAGGTGTTTAAGGGTCTCATGATCAGTATAAGTGACAAACTCTCTTGGTAAAAGATAGTGTTGCCAATATTCTAAGGTCCTCACCAAGGTAAAAAGCTCTTTGTCATAGGTAGAGTAATTGAGGGCTGCCCCGGATAATTTCTCACTAAAGTATGCAATGGGTTTTCTATCTTGGGTTAAGACTGTACTTATTCTCACCCCACTTACATCACACTCTATCTCAAATGCCTTCTTAAAGTTAGGAAGAATAAGAATTGGAGTTTAGCTCAATTTATCTTTGAGGGTTTGAAAGGCTTGTTGTTAGGCTTCCTCCCACTTAAATCCCACATTTTTCTTTACCACTTCGGTTAGAGGGGCCGCTATAGTGCTAAAATTTTGGATGAACCTCCTATAGAAGCTAGCTAGCCCATAGAAACTACAGACTTGGGTAATGGTGGTAGGGGTAGGCCAATCTTGGATGGCTTTTACTTTTTTCTCATCAATCTCAATCCCTTTAGCACTCACAACATACTAAAGGAATATAATCCTCTCCAAACAAAAAGAGTACTTCTCAAGATTAGCAAGTAATCTCTCCCTTCAGTAGGCAACAAGCACACTTTGAACATGATTCAAATGATCCACATACGATTTTCTATAGATTAATATATCATCAAAGTACACAACAACAAATTTTCTAATGAATTCCCTCAAAACTTGGTGCATTAATCACATGAAAGTACTAGGAGCAATAGACAACCCAAATGACATGACAAGCCACTCATACAACCCTTGTTTGGTTTTTAAAGCCATTTCCCATTCATCCTCTTCTCTTATTCTAATTTAGTGGTAACCGAATTTCAAATCAATTTTAGAGAAAATACATGCACCAAATAGATCATCAAGCAAGTCATCTAGCCTAGGAATGGGATAGCGGTACTTTACCGTGATGTTGTTGATAACACGATAATCTATCCACATACACCATGTCCCATCCTTTTTGGGCATCAAGAGAACCGGAACAGCACATGGGCTTAGGATCTCTCTCACATGTCCCTTCTCAAGTAATGTCTCTACTTACTTTTACAATCCCCTAGACTCCTCCAGGTTGCTTCTATATGCTGGTCAGTTGGGGATGATGGCTCCAGGCACAAAGTCGATTTGATGCTCAATCCCTCTTATGGGTGGTAGTTCTCCGAAAACCTCCTTTGGAAAAACGTCTTCAAATTCTTGAAAAATAGCTGTAACTTTATTAGGCAAAGACAATGTAGAATTATTAGAAGAGACATAAGAACCTTCCCTTTCTATAGCCTATATGAAGAAGAATAACCAGTTCCTTAGCTTCTATAGCCTCTATAAGCTAACTTTCTTTTGCAAAGTAATTCACTCTTCTTTTACTTTCCCTCTCTTATCTTTGCTCACTCCTATCCTTGATTGTCAAAGGTACTTGTTTGTCCATCCTCTATCTCAACTCCTTTTCTTTCCTCTCAATTTCTTATTTTTGTTTGACATCTTGCTCTTCTTTCTTCTTTTCTTTCTCCTTCATGATTCTTTGATCTTTGTTCACCTCACTAGGGGTCATGGGGGTGAGGGTAAACTTAGTTCCCTCATTGAGTATGGAATAATTATTTTTTCTCCCATCATACTTTACATGCCTACCATATTGCTAAAACCTCCCTATGAGTAAATGACCCACTTGCATGGGTATCACATCACATAGCACATCATCTTTGTACTTTCCCATCTCAAAAGATACCAAAACTTATTTGTTTATTCTCAGTTCTCTGCTATCGTTCAACCATTGTAATTTATAGGGCTTGAGTGTTTAATCCATTTCATGTCCAATTCTTCAACTAAGTTTGCACTAATCACATTAGTGCAGCTCCCAATATCTGTAATGACACTAAAAGGGGTCTTGTTGATTAGACACCTAGTGTAGAAAGTGTTCTTTCTTTGTTGGTGATCTTGATCTTCAATGGCTTGTGAATTCAATGACCTTCTTGTGACTCCCACCAAAGAGTATTCTTGACCAACAACTTCCCTTTCATCACTTTCCTCTTCCCCATTTCCCTATTGGTCTCCGTAGTACCTTTCTCCCTCTTCTTCTTTGTCGGTAGAAGCCTCACTATAGGGATTAGTATACATCGTTCTCTTGCTTGGACACTCATGAGAAGTATGTCCATATCCAAGGCACTTAAAACACTTGATATCCCTATTCCTTTATGGCCTCTCCATGGCTTTTCCCTTGTTTTTATTCCAACATTCCTTAGGTTTCCAACCCTCACTTGGTTTGTTGAAGTCCATTTGAAATAGTTTAGAGGCTTCATCCTTATTAATTGGCATCTTGCTAGTAGTGTTGGGGTTTGGAAGTGGTGGTCTAGTAAATGTCATCCTCTTTAATTGCCTCTCAATCTTCATAGTGACATGTACCATATCCTCCAATCGTTCGTAGGGGTGCAACTCTACCAAATTTGCAACTTCCCAATTTAATCCTCCCAAAAACCTTGCCCTTGTTGCCCTAGGATCCTCATTGATTTGAGCTCTCATCAATATTACTTCCATCTCTTTATAGTAATCTTCCACACTCTTGTTCCCTTGCTTGAGTGATTAGAGCCTTTGGTAAAGATCATTGTAGTAATGGTGTGGTATAAATCTAGCCCTCATCATATCTTTCAACAAATTCCAACTAGCCACGGTTTCCACTCCTATTTGTCTTCTTTGTGCACTAACTTGCTCCCACCAAACCAAAGCATACTCTGAAAATTCCAAGATAGCCAACCTCACCTTTGACATTTCACTATAGGTATGACTTTTTAGGAAGATCTCCATCTTATTCTCCCACTCGAAATATGCTTCGGGGTCACTCTTGCCATAGAATGTGGGCACTTTCAATTTAATATGGTTCAACTCCCTCTTCTCATCATTTCCTTCTCTCCTACCTCCTCTATTACCCCATCCTCTATTGTGTTCCCCAAAGGCTTCAACTCGTTCTCCCTCATACCATTCATCAACTCCCTCAAACTCTCTTTCTAACCCCCTTAGGTTGTTCCCACCATTCCTTCCTTAACCCCTAACTCGTCCTCCTCTCAAACCATGTCTTTCCCCTCCCATAAAAGCTTGTTGGAATCCCCTGATAGAGTGCTCATCCCACTCTTCACCTTATTGGGCATTTAACGGAGGAGTATGTACATCACCATCCTTCATCCTAGGGCTAGGTACTTCAAATCGCTCTTGGCCTCTCCTTTGTGCAACGGTAGAAGATTTTCTAAGATAATTTATCAATTCCCTTGTTATGTTTTGAAACTCACTTTGCATAGTCCTCATCATAGCTTGCAAGTCATCACGCAAAACCCTAGCATCAATTTGTTCTTCTTAAGTCTACTAGGTCCACTTAAGTTAGGCCTAGAAATCTCTTGATCATGGGCCATGGTGGTAGAATATTTACTTATTTATACCTGCAAAACAAAGAGATTAGAACGAAAAATAGATCCTCACTTCGCTTCCTTGCGTGTTGGCTCTCAAAGGTTGGTCACTCTACGCTCGTGTTTGCTCTCTTAGGCTCTTCTAGTAATAGGCTCACCCTCTTGCCTTTTTCTCGATACTCAAGCCTTCCTGTACAATCTTAGTTCTCCCCAATAGCTAAAGATTTAGTCCAAATTAGTGAATCACACAAATCAATGGATTTTTCTAATTTGGGAGTCTTAGGGGAATTTCAACAAACACTTGTTGGGCACGTCAAGCAAATAAGTTTTAATCAAGAATTTCAAGAAATGCGGACTCAATCAATACAAGAATAAACACTTAGACGCACAAAGAAACACTTCTAAACAAAAAAACAAACAAGATTTAGCAAGAATAAAGAAACAAGAACAACTAAAACTAGTATTATAAAGAACAAGATGATCACAAGTGCACTCTAGTAAAGTTGAGTTCAATGAGTATGAAATTCAACAATAGAGTGATATACTAGGTCTCAATATCCTAAGGAATGAAAATTAAGAATCAAAGTTCCCAACTATAGCCAAAAGCATTCTCATGGAACATTTATCAAACACCTTGGCTACAATCCTATCACTTAAGAACAACCGACATTTTCACCTATATTCAAGCCAATTTTCACCACAAACACAAGAAAAATTTGTTCCCAATGATTATATTAACATCAAGAAGTAATTTCCCCAACGAAAATTCAAGATATAACAAAGATTTCATGACATTTTTGGAGCATGTTTTTTAGTTACGGGATTTCTCTTGTTTTTCAACTTTGTAGGGCTCCTTTTCTTACTTACAAGCTTTGATTGGAATCAAAGCATTCCTTTATCTGATACCAAAAACTCTTTGATATGACCTTGAGTAGGCTTTTCTTGATGATGTGGGTGGTTTAATTGATTATGAGTTCAGCTTTTCCCATGGGACCAAAACAGTGAATTTATTGAGACAAAAAGGAGAAATTAAACTAACAACCTACCATCTATCAAACCCTTGAAGAACTAGGCTTTAAAGACCCTCAAGAATAGTAGAAAGTTCTACTATAATCTCACCCTAATATCCTTGAAGCAACAAAAGCAAATAAGAACAAAATAATAGAGAAAATAGGCACTCAAGTAATAAAATTCAAACAAACCTTAGAAGAGCAAAGAAACTAAGACCCATTGAAAGAAACTACATTGGATTATCCAAAAGATTTTATAGACTCATTCATAAGGGGGACTACGCCTTAAGTATAATCTTAAACAAGATGAACAAGGAGGTTAGGGCCTCCCAAGATTCTCTCTTCAAATTTGAATAAAATGTGTGAATTGTCTTGTCAAATCACTAAAAGTTGTATTTATACTACCCTAACCCTAGCTAAGTCATCCCTGAGGTTCTAATACAATTTAGAGCCTTAATAGGTTTTTACAAAATATTTAAAATGGAGAAAAATCGAAAAAAATATAAAAAACGCAGGGCAGCCGTCGGCTGCCCAGGCTGGAGGCGGCGCCGGCTAGGGCTTCTACAACCGACGCCAGTTGCACACTGTTCTTCAGGCCGTCGATGCAGGTTGAAGCTGGCACTGGTTAGGCTGCTTGGGCCGGCACTGGTTGTCCGCTGGAAGGCCACCTTTTGGTCAAATTTCATCCATCTTTGTTGCTGGCTTGAATTCTTATTGGGGTCCTTCTTGGATAGTCATCAAAATGAGCTCTTGGCTAGCTTCCTCAACCTTCCAACCCTCTTCTACCCTCAAGCATGATTTTATGAGCAATTGAAACTCATCTTGAAGCTTCTTGGTCCTAGTTCTTCTCATCGGTCCTTATCTTTACACGGCCATACCTTCCCCTCCTTGTTCTTAACCTCCATGAAGAAGTGGAGTCTCATCAGAAGGTCTCACAAAGGCTTAAGGATTATGAATACAATATAACGTAGGATATGAGGTGAGTTTCCCAAGTCTTTTAAATTCCATTTAACTAAGTGTTTTTTGTAACGATCACGTGCTTTCTTGATATAGTTAATTCTTTCTTGATATATTATGATATAAACGTTACACTTGAGTTTAAAAGAACTCTTAAGCACTTATTTCTTGAACATGATAGACATGAAATATCTCGTGTGATTTCTTCGGTTTTCAAATCTTGATTTTAGTGAAGTGTTTTCATGACATACTCTAGTGGAGGCTTTCTACATATATTTGGAAACATGATGAATATTCTAAATCTTGAATTCTTGAGAATGTCATGAATCTTGAATTCTTAAACATGACAATCCTTGAATCCAATACATAACTAACTTGAATACTTAGCATATGCACTAACTTGAATACTTGGCGTATGCACTGACTTGAATACTTGGCATAAGTACAATACTTGGTGTAAGCATACTACTTGGCATAAGCACTAACTTGACTATTTAGCGTAAGCACTGATTTGAATACTTGACGTAAGCACTAACTATGCTTGAATACTTGAGTACTCAACACTTAAATTAGAATATCTTATACTAGAATTCCTGAATACTTGAATCAATATTTTTTCACTCAAAATCCTTGAATACTTATTTTAGAATGTTTTCACACGAGAATTTTGGAACTAACTTGTTTATGTTGAGATTACTCTCATGAGATCTTTTCAGTTGAAAACACTAGCACAAATAGGACTTACTGCAGAGGCACAGCAGAAGCATGGTAGACTCCCAAAAAGCTCATGCTATATCTTGGCTTTGTTATACCCTTGAGCATATGTATCAGAATTGAAACTCTATGTATCTTCTTATATTCGATAAAAGTAAATTTGGAAATTTTTTCTCTACCTATTGAATGAAGTTTGTTATAAGGACCCCTTATTTGAACAATCAAATAGGGTAACATCCCATAAAGTTACAGCCCATTACGCCATGGAAATATGGGGTGTTACATAATATTTTAAATACGACCTATGTGTCCTTTTTCATTATTGTAAAATTGTAATTGCATCTACAATATGAATTATTTTATTTTACTATTCAACATAAAAGGAAGATAGAGGCCCACAATTACAACTAAGGAGGAGCATGCTCGAAACATTAAAGAATGCTCAAGGAGATTATTTACCTAAATTAACCACTTTGATCTTAACTTTGCTCGTGAAGACCAATATAGGTTATGGCCATGCTATGTCACTTTTATTTATGTCTTATATGCATATTTTTTTTCAAAGTTTTATTTTGAAAAAAAAAATTAAGTTCTAAAATGCCTTCCAAAAATCAAACACTTGTCATTACTTGGATCACCATATAGTCATTCCTACTAAAGTAGGATATTTTTTATTATCTATATGTGAGACAAAATGGAAAATGATTTTCTATATATTTGATATGGTTTAACTTAATTAGGCTATCAACATGGTTTTGGGCCAAGGGCATTATATGAGATTTGATAGCTAGGACATTTGATGTCAATCTCATCAAATTTGAGTTTTATTTAATTGTACGATTAAAGGCAAAGCTTACTTATGATTAAAATAAAATATTTTATTAAAAAAAATTCCTACTAAGAAACATCAAAATGTTGAAGTTTCAAAAGTATAAATACTTTTAGTGAGAATTTTTATTAAAGCCTCAAAATTAATTTCATTACATATTGTTGTACATAGATAATGGCAACAAATAGTTAGAATAACTCATTGTGATCAATTCTTGAGAAAAAGTAAGCTTAGTGGGACTAACTTTCTTGATTAGGTATGCAACTTAAGAATTTTTCATAAGCAAGAAAATAAGATATATGTTCTTAAAAGACCTATTCCAACTGAACCAGTAAATAACGCTCCAAGAGCTGAAAAAAATGCTTACAGTAAGCATAAGGATGACTCAAATGATGTCACTTACCTCAAGCTAGCCATAATGAACTCTAAACTTCAAAAATAGTTTGAAGAAGTAGAGGCATATGATATGATAGTACTTGTTAAGGAAATGTTCCAAGAGCAAGTATGTCAAGAAAGGTTTGACACTCATAAGGTGTTAAATGCATGCAAAATGGTTTTTGGCACCTCTGTGCCTTAAAATGAATGACTTTTTTTACCATCTTGAAAGCTTGGTACTCCAGTTAATCATAACATGGCCATAGATTTGATCTTGGGCTCTTTACCTCCTAAATATGACCAATTTGTCATGAATTTTAACATGCATAATATGAAAAAATTTATTATTAAGTTACATGGGATGCTAAAACAAGCTAAATTAAATATTAAGAAAAATATTCCTAGTATTCTAATGGTTCAAAAAGGGAAAGGATAGAAGAACAATCAAAAAGGCAAAGTCATAGATAATAAGGGCAAGGACAAAGCTAAATCTAAGTTTAAGCCCAAACATAAGGCCAAGACACCAAAGAAGAAAACTTGCCACCATTATAGGGAACTAGGTCATTGGTTAAGAAATTGCAAGCTCTATTTGAAAGAAAAGAAAAAGAAGGATAGTAAGACTGCTACTTCAGGTATTTATGTTATCGAAATTAATTTGTTTACTTCTAATTTATGGGTATTGGATACCGATTGTGAATCTCACATTTGTAAAAATGTGTAGGATCTAAAAAGAAGTAGAACCTTAGCAAAATGCGAGATGGACCTACAAGTTGTGAATTGAGCATAAGTTACTGTAGTAGTTGTAGGAACTTTTGAATTAATTTTACCCAGTGGCCTTGTTTTAGAACTAAATAATTGTTGTTATGTTCCTTCTATGAATAGGAATATTATTTCATTTCTTGTTTAGATTTGGAAAGGTTTGAATTTTTATTTAGAATAACATTTGCTCCATTAATAAAAATTGTATTTTTCTATGGAAATGTCTATTATCAAATGGACTTTATATTCTTAATCTTCATGGATCTTTTAACAAGTTTATATATAACATTAATACTAAGAGATTGCAATCTAATGATCTAAATCAAATTAACTTCTGACATTCTCTTTTGGGCCACATAATTGAGAAATATATAACAAAGCTTCATAATGATGGCTTCTAAATTCGTTTGATTTAGAATCTTATGAAATGTGTAGCTCTTATTTATTGGGCAAAATAACTAAGGAACCTTTTAAACTGATTTATTGGACCTAATACATACTGATGTATGTGGACAAAAAAAATATACATGTTGGAGGAGGATTTAAGTACTTTATTACATTTATATATAATTTTAGTAGATATGGCTATCTATATCTAATGAAACATAAAATCTGAGTCTTTTCAGAAGTTCAAGGAATATCAAAATAAAGTACAAAATTAGTTTGGCAAAAATATCAAAATACTTCAATTAGATCTAGGTGGTGAATATTAGAGCCAAGAGTTTGATCAGCATCTTAAAAATTGTAGAATTATCTCACAATTGACTCCACCAAGAACACCTCAATGGAATGGTATGTCTACACAGAGAAATTGGACTTTATTAGATATGGTTTGATCTATGATGAGTCAAATGGATCTTCTAATCTCCTTTTGGGGTTATGCCCTAGAAACTACTGCATTCTTACTGAATCGAGTTCTATCTAAAGTAGTTCAAATAATGACATATGAGATATGGATTGGGAAATAACCTAGTTTGTCATTTCTCAAGATTTGGGGTTGTGAAGTTTATGTAAAGCATTTATTATCTGATAAACTTGTACCCAAATCAGATAAATGTAATTTTGTGGGGTATTCTAAGGAAATTAAAGGATACCAATTCTATCTCCCAATAGAAAATAGAGTAATTATTGCTCAAAATATATTCTTTCCTGAAAAGAAATTTATTGCTGAAAGAATCAGAGGAAGTAAGATATATTTTTATGAGATTCGAGAACCACAATTAGTGTCTGAACCAAATATTGAACCTCGATTAGTTGATTCACAAGTCGAAGATGAGTCTACTTTTATAGACCAAGGTCCTCGAATGTCTAGTAGGGTTTGACACAGCCTGAGAGATATGGATTTCTTATAACTGGCGATCACAATATGGAAGTCATGGAAAATTATGAGTCCACTTCCTATCAAGAAGCCATTAAGAGTTCTAACTCTAAAAAATTGATGGAGTCCATGAAATCTGAGATGCAATCCATATTTGCTAGCCAAGTCTGTATTTTAGTTAATCCACCTAAAGTTTCAAAATTTTTTAGATTCCAATGGGTTTTCACAAAGAAAATAAACATGGAAGGAAATATGCATACTTACAAAACACGACTAGTTGCAGAAGGTTATAATCATGGTATTCACTATGATGAAACTTTCTCACTAGTCACAATACTTAAATCTATTAGAATTCTTCTTACTATAGCAATATATTTGACTATGAGATTTGGCAAACGGATGTTAAAACAGTTTTTTTTAATGATAACTTACTTAAAAATATGTACATGATACAAGGTGATAGTTTTATTGATCCTTTGAATTTTAATAAAGTGTGCAAGTTTCAAAGATCCATTTATAGATTAAAGTAAGTATCACAAATTTGGAATCTCTATTTTGATGAAGTAATTAAAGAATTTAACTTTATAAAAAATGAAGATAAGCCTTGTATCTATAAGAAAACAAGTGGGAATGCAATAGTCTTTTTGGTGCTCCGTGTTGATAACGTCTTGCTTATTGGAAATAACATCCCAACTTTACAATGTGTAAAGACATGGTTGGGAAATTGTTTCTCAATGAAAGACTTAGGTGAAGCTCCTTACATTTTAGGCATTAGGATATAGAGATAGATCTAAAAACCTAACTGGCCTAAGTCAAAGTGTATATATTGACAAAGTACTAAAAATGTTCAGTATACGTGATTCTAAGAGAGGTTTCTTACCAATATCACATGACATTAAGCTCAGCAAAACACAAAGTCCTTCTAGAAGGGAGAACAAGAGCACATGAATAAGATACCATATACTTCCACTATAAGATCTATCATGTATGTCATGTTGTGCAATCGACCAAATATCTCATATATGAGCACAATGAACAGGTTCCAGTCAAATCCTAGAGAGCTACACTGGACTGATGTTAAAAATATATTTAAGTACTTGAGAAGGACTAAAGATGTTTTCTTAATTTATGGAGAACAAGAAGGCAAGCTAGTTGTAAATGGTTACACTGATACTAGTTTTCAGTCTGACATATATGATTTTAGATCGCAATTAGGTTTTTTATTTTGTTTGAATAGAAGTGATGTGAGTTGGAAAAGTTCAAAATAAGATACTGTGGCCGATTATACTACAGAAACTAAGTACGTAGCTACTTTAGCTGCAGCTAAAGAAGCTATTTGGATCAAAAAGTTAATTACTAGACTAGATGTAGTTCCAGCATTGTGAACCCAATGAATCTTTATTATTATAATAATGAAACCATTGCACAAGCTAAGGAATCAATATCACATCAGTGTTCCAAACACATATTCAGATGTTTTCACCTCATTGAAGAAATTGTTGATAGAGGAGATGTAAAAGTATGCAAGAAAGCAACTAATGATAACATTGCAAATCTGCTGACAAAGCCTCTCCCATCGTCTAAACATGATAGTCATACTAAATTAATGGGATTGCAACATATGTCAAATTGGTCTCAGTGCAAGTGGGAGATTGTTATGAATATACCCTAAATAATTTTTTATTTAATAATTTTTGTAATAAAACGAGGTATATATTTCCATGAATAGTATATTTCACTTATGGTCATCAAGTACATTGCTTGATCGTAAAACCTTATAGCAAGCTATTCTTAAAATGACCCTAATCAATTATTATTAATAGAACAACCATAAATTAAGATCAGTATGTATATGACTTGATAGCTACATTTTACTAGTCATAGATATATAGGATATCAAGTCAAATCATAAATAAATATTAGAGAACATTATATTGGACATGACCAGCCAGTGGTGGTTTTTTTTAGTTCTTTAGTCATTGCTTTCCATGAGAATCAGCTAATGGGTCCAAATAATGTGGACTAGAAAAGGAATCTAGGCATAATACTCACTGTGAAAGAGTATAAGTATGTCCTATATGAACCCTGTCCTGATATTAGGAAGAGTTCAACCTTAGAAGAGCGTGAGACTGGGAAGGTATGAAAGAAGGTTGACGAGATGGATCGCTGCTATATATTAGCCTCTATGTCAAATGTGCTCCAGTCGAAACACAAGCACATGACCACCGCATATGACATTAGCACATTATTAGCCTCCATGTTCACTAATAAAAGTCGACCCATGAGACATGAGGCTCTTAGAGTGATCATGAACACCAGGATGGCTGAAGGAGCAACAGTGATAAAGGCTAAAATTACAATTATTTTCCTAGTTATTTGAGATTGTTTTGAGATACTTTTGTTGTAAAAACCAGGTATATTCCTTTCTATTTGACATTTTTCTTGTAAAAAGTATTTTTGACAAATTTGTGCAGATTTAAATTAAATTCGAGTAAATAGTGAACAATTCCATAATGCACCTAGCACCAGGCCTAGCCAAGCGACTAGGTGCAGGATCTATTCTGGTCAAACAGCAAAAACTTAGCAAAATTGAGGAGAAAAATAGATTGGACCCAGTGCCATATCGGCCGACTTGATCCGGCGCTAGGTCCACTCTGTACAAAGGCGGTTGTGCGCGAATTTGGTATTTTTCTAAGGATATTGGTATTTTCTAAATTCTACTTGAACTAGACTTCTCAAGCAATGAATTTTGGTATCAAGAAGGCTTATAAATACAAGAAAAATACAAGAGAAAGGTGTAATTTGAAGGATATCGGCTTGTTTTATAACATAAGTTAGGAACTTTTGTTCCTTGGCAAATGGAGCAAAAGTTACTGCAATAGTTGTAGGAACTTTTGAATCAATTTTGCCTAGTGGTCTTGTTTTAGAACTGAACAATTTTTTTTATGTTCCTGTTATACGTAGGAATATTATTTCAGTTTTTGGTTTTGATTTAGAAGGTTTGAATTTGTTATTAGGAATAACATTTGCTCCATTAATAAGAATGACATTTTTTATGGAGATGCCTCA
The DNA here is from genome assembly GCA_026120185.1 of Voacanga thouarsii. Classification (NCBI taxonomy): domain Eukaryota; kingdom Viridiplantae; phylum Streptophyta; class Magnoliopsida; order Gentianales; family Apocynaceae; genus Voacanga; species Voacanga thouarsii. The sequence continues at coordinate 1,873,047 of JANUWF010002416.1, read as the reverse complement.
TTATCAAATGGGCTCTATATTCTTAATCTTTGTGGATCTTCGAACAAGTCTTTCTATAATATTAATACTAAGAGATTGAAATCCAATAATTTAAATTAGACTTACTTCTGGCATTGTCGTTTGGGCTATATAAATGAGAAACGGATTACAAGGCTTCATAAATGATGGACTTCTAAATTCGTTTGATTTAGAATCTTACGAAACATAAGATTCTTGTTTATTACACAAAATGACTAAGGCACCTTTTAAGGGACAAAATGAAAGGGCAACTAATTTATTAGCCCTAATACATATTGATGTATGTGGACCAATGAATACACATGCTAGATGAGAATTTCAGTACTTCATTATATTTACAGATTATTTCAGCTGATATAGCTACCTATATTTGATGAAATATAAATTTGAATCATTCCAGAAATTCAGAGAATTTCAAAATGAAGTACAAAATTAGCTTGGAAAAAATATCAAAACACTTTGATCGGATCGAGGTGGTGAATACTTAAGTCACGAATTTGATAAGTATCTTAAGAATTGTAGAGTTATCTCCCAATTAACTCTACCGGAACACTTCAATGGAACGGTGTATCTGTACGGAGAAATCGGGCTTTATTAAATATGGTTCGATCTATGATGAGTCAAACTGATCTTCTAGTCTCCTTTTGGGGTTATGCCTTAGAGACTGCTACATTCATACTAAATCGGGTCGGAGCATTGTTCAAAAGAGGTTTTCAAGAAAAGAAAAAAGGGCTTTTCTATGAGATTTATCTTTTATCCTTTGTTTATTTTTTTAGAACAATGATGTGAATAATATTTTGATTGTAATTGAATATTATTTTGGAGATTATAATTTTGAGTTAATTGGAATTTTTGATTAATCTATTATTATTTTTGGTATTTGATTACTTGTTATCATTGGTTACTGATGCAAGTTATTCTAATTGACTTGGGAAACAATGTTAGGAGTTCATTGCATTGATTTCATATTTGTCAAATCTCGATGGACTTGGGAAATGAAGTTAATATTAAAGAACTAAGTAATCAAAGACTAATTGATTTCACCTCAAGCAAAGGGTCATTAGCTAATTTCATGTTTATGAAGTATAAGTTTAATGCATCTCTTGGTTGCTTTGGTTTAATTGGGAAATCTACTAAATTAATTAAAGGATAGTGATTCCATGAATTGGGAAAGAAGTGGAATCTATATAAGTAAGTTAATGACTTGGGAAACAATTGAATTTTACTTAAGTTCCTTCATGATGCCAAGATGACAATTGATTGTGATGATGCCAATTGATTCAATCTTACGTTTTCAAGATAATTATCTAGTAACATGGAATTGCATCCCTGAGTTATATCTACTTTTATCTTTATTTATTTTCTTTTTTATTCTCTTCTTATTTTATTGGCTAAACAATAAAGATTTTGGTAAAGTAAGGTGGGAGCCTAAGTTCTCATAGATTCGATACTTGCTATTCCCTATACTATATGATGGGTATACTTGCCCGTATGTGTAGTTTTAGTAGTTGTTGTTTTAATTAAAGCTTAATTGTTGTTTAATTTGTTGGTAATATTTTCTACACTAGAAAATATGCATCAAGTTTTTGGCACCGTTATCGGGGACGGGCACTATCAGAAACACTCGAATCTTGTTCATTTAGCCTTTGTTGTATTTGTATATATTACTAACTTTTGTATGTATGTAGTTTGTGAATATTAATTTGTGTATTTTTCATTTCTTTATTGTTCTATTATTCTTTTTTATTTTTATTTTTATTTTTATTTTCGATTTGATTTTTGTTTTTCTTTGAGTGCAAGATTCAAAATATCATCATGGATACTTATTCATGGGCACAACATCAAATGTGCTATAATGATTATACATTGGCAAGGTTGCAAGCTCAGATTAATACTTTTAGTAAGACGTCACTTGAAGCTTCAATCCAATCCTTTGTTGCCAACACAACCACGTCCCAAAGGTGGCATGAAGAGGCATCCCAACGAATGAGCTCTACAAGAACACAACTAGCCAAGTTTGTTAAAAATGCCATAAAGGCCCAAACATTTGAACAAGAAACTCCCCAAGTAGAAGAGAGAGGATATGAGGAACAATTGCCCAATGTGGTAAGAGAGGTATTTGACTCTACTCTATATGCTAATAACTCTAATCTTTCTTTGTCACAAGATTTATTAGGTTCCTCTCAATCCTTAGAGCATGATGGTCCAAATGACAATGTGTTCAGTTTGACATACCTCAAAAAGTTAGATCTTTCAACGCTACATCATAAGAAATCCTTATAGGATAGTTGTAATTTCTACCCTTCACCTCATCTAAATAGAAGTAACTTGGTATTTGTAGATGTATTGAAAAGTAAGGCTTTCTTGATCCCATTTTTAAGAACTCAAATACTAAGTTTAAAAGGGAACTTTAAATGCTTAGTGTTTTAAATCTGTTTGCTTAAGAACAAGCAAAAGTTCAAGTGTTGGGGAATGTGATAGCGGCTAAAATTACTATTATTTTCCTAGTTATTTGAGGTTGTTTTGAGATACTTTTGTTGTAATAACTAGATATATTCCTTCCTATTTGACATTTTACTTGTAAAAGTGTTTTTCACAAATTTATGCAGATTTGAGTTAAATTCAAGCAAAAAGTAAACAATTACAAATGCACCTGGTGCCAGGCCTAGCCAAGGGACTAGGCACTGGGTCTATTATGGTTAAACAGCAAAAATAGAGCAAAATTAAGGAGAAAAATAGATTGGACCTAGCGCCAGGTGGGCCGACTGGACCCGGCGCCAGGTCCACTCTACACAGAGGCAGTTGTGCGCGAATTTAGTATTTTCCAAAGGATTTTGGTATTTTCTGAATTCTACTTGAACTAGACTTCTCAAGCAACGAATTTTGGTATCATGGAGGCTTATAAATACAAGAAAAACAAAAGAGAAATGTGTGATTTGAATAATCCAAGCTAGCTACTCAATCACCACTCAAAGGAGTATTGTTCAAAGGAGATTTTCAAGAGAAGAAGAAGGACTTGTGTATGAGTTTTATCTTTTATCCTTTCTTTATTTTTCTAGAACAATAGTGTGCTTAATGTTTTGATTGTAGTTGGATATTATTTTGGAGATTATAATTTTGAGTTAATTGAAATTTTTTTATCAATCTATTGTTATCTTTGGCATTTGATTCCTTGTTATCATTGGTTATTGATGCGAGTTCTTCTAATTAACTTGGGAAACTGTAACACCCCAGTACCTAGGCCCAATAAGGCTGGGGATGTCGCCCCGTCCATAGGACAAGGGGTCTTTATAACTAGGTCACAAAAAAAAATAATAAAAGTAATACTTTAAAATTGAACTTATTACAAAAAAAAAAAATACAGGTACAAATCTAAAATAAATTGATTACTACTATCTCTTGAAACAACACATAAGATAAATAACATAAAGTCTTCAAAGCAGGCAATAAATCTAGCTACTCATCTCTACAGCAGGATCGACCTAAAAACATGATATAAAAGGTGATGAGATAAAAATCTCAGTAAGCCCGTGTGTGCTTTGAGTGTTTCAGGTAAAACAATTCATGTATGCAAGTTGTAAAAATTGCATAAGAGAAAGTACTGGCAAGCATGAAATAATGTTAAAATAAAGAGTGGCATTTTGCTTTTCAAACCATGCATGTGCACAATAAATACAACCACTCAAACGAGTAGTCATGGGTTACCACACGTTGGGCCCCATGACCATATAACGGTTAGAATACCACACTTTGTGCAGACTGAGAAAAGGTAAGTGTACAGCCTACCGGGTGAGATACTCCTCCTTCTCCACATCCAAACCTACCGGTTGTCCACTCCGAAAACACACAGTCCACATGACTGAAACTTGCTAGCTCGGACCAGCACGACCTATTGGACTAGCATCCTATCCGGGAAGGACTCACCCCTCAGAGGTGGCCACCTACTGAGAGACTTACCCTAACCATTCAAAGACTAGTCCTAGTAGTCTACCCTTATTGAGTACTCAACATTGATTGCCCCACTTGGGAAAAAACTGATAATACATTACTTTATTTGGAAATAGCAATTAAGGATTTCTAAAATTCTTGTCAAAGTTGAGTTTTAGAAAGAGTTTAGTATTTGTGCAAAATTGCTTGTTTAAATTTTCAAATGATTAGCTTGACTGAAATACAAATGAAATAGTCCTTAATTGCCTTTACAAAATGAGTGTCCATACACATCGCATTTGACATGCCATAGTAACCTTTTGTCTTTAAATAAGTTTATGCAGGAGCTTACTTAATCATTTGCTCGATCAAATTCAAAAATCTTCCAAGTTGACCTAACCCCGCTTGGGGTAAACACAAGTCATAAGGTTATACTCAAGCTATATTCGCTTACATAAATAATCCTAGTTCAACTTATTATAATCATGACCCTAATGTCCTAAGCTTTAAGGCTAGATGATAAAGGATTTTATAAAATAAGTCTAGCTTGATAAGTTAAAATAACTAGGGTTTGTAAAATAATTACTAATAACTTATAGATTCAAATAATAAATCTCGAGTGTTGAAATTAATAAATAAACCAGGGTTTAATTGATGAAGAATCCTAAGTCCTAGGTGATATTAAAATATGGTAATTCTTAAATAATAAAATAAATTATTACTACTCTCTTAACTAATAATCAATATGTATTAAAATTAATAATAAATAACTTTTATTAAATTTTGATTAATAAATAAATATAAATAATATTTATGAATATATGGTCTACAAGGTCATTAATATTTTACTTATTATTATTTATATAAAAGGTTTTATTTATTATTATTATTATTATTATTATTATATATAAATACATATATATATATTATTTTTAATAAAAGATATAATTTAGTTGACTAGTAAAATATCATTATTATTATATATAAATACATATATATTATTTTTAATAAAAGATATAATTTATTTGACTAGTAAAATATCACTATCTCATTGAATATTCCATTTCCAAAAATTCCTAAGAATTTTGAAATCTTTGGAGAAAAAGCATAGTAATAATTTTAATTAGGGTAATAAAATTTGCTAATCAAAATAGCCTAGGATCAACAAGGTCATGATTATAATTTTTCTATTGCTAACAGGAATCATGAACATATACTCTAGCATCAATCAACAAACTATTCTATTCATGAACAAGGCTTAAATCCATCCTACTATCATATGGCCAAATCTCTACTAAGCATAATCATATTCACGGCTTCAATGAAAATAAGAACATAATATCCTATTCACCAATGACATAACATCTAGCATGCTTAAACATTCATAATCTCTTAAGACATTGACAGCATACATCGATTCTCAAGGAATTTCTCAAAGCTTAATCATGATCAATCATTCTCATGCTCCAATCTCAACCCCTTCATACATATGCATATACTCAATCCCCCATTCATATTTTATCCTCTCTATCAACATCTAAGAGAGATGAATCTAGAATTCAAAAGAAAGGTTAAAGAGAAATACTTGGTTGATAACTATCTTGATGAAGATTTAGGAAGATCCACGCGCTTGAGAGTCTTGAATTGTCCAAGAGAGGAGAAAGAAAACAGCCATGGTTGTATCAAGCATTTCGGGGGGGAGAGAGAGAGAGAGAGAGAGAGAGAGAGAGCATTAGTATAATATGTTAAAGGTTGAAGGAAAGAAGATGAACAAAAGTTGTTCTTGGTTACCTTGATGATGTTCTTGAGACTTTAAGAAAAATTTTGGTTTTGATCCGATTGTCAATTTTTTATTTTCAAGATTTGATGTTATAAAATCCAGAAATGGACTCTAGGGAGTATTTAGGCATGTTCTGGAGTTTTTTGGGAGGGATTGGAGGTGTTTAAAGTGGTCTTTGGCTTGAAGGAAGGTAGTGTGTGTTCTTGGTGTTCTTGGTGAAAATGGAGAGGATTAGAGGGGAATGCTGGACGAATTTTCTGAAGAGGGCTGGCCAAACGATTGAAGGAGATCAGGGATATTGGTTTTTAGTTTAGGGAGGAAGAGAACAATCTGGTTGTTTGAAATTCAATTAGAGAAATTTAAGGAGTGTTTTAAGGTAAAAGATATGCTAATGGTGTTTGATTGATGGAGGTTTCTTGGAGCTATGAATGGTCAGCTGGATTGCTTGTGTTTTGCTAAAATGAATGAGGGTTGAGGGAGCTTTAAGGCTGGCTGAATTTCTGAGTTCAATAGCAAAAGAATTTTCTGGTTATGAAGCCTAATCCAAAGGTGTTTTCATGGAGCAAATGCTGAAAATTTTGAAATCCAAATGGAAGTTTGATGGGAGTGATTGTAGGAGGAATTTGAGGTGTGGTTATGGAGTCCAGTTGTACAAGGTAAGTGGAGGGGGGTAATGGTGTTCAGTTCATGCCTAAACAAGGGTTAACTTACAGAGATTTGAGGGTGGTTTCGGCTAAGGCTTGAAGGGAACAAGGCTGTATGGAATTTTTCTGGTTATGGTTCGAATGGTTGAAGAATTTCCTATGCAAAATTTCCTGCAATATTCCAGCCGATTTGCAGAGGGTTTTGAGAGGTGTTTGAGGATCCTTTAAGGCTGGTTTCCAGCCTTCTTTATGGAGGAAAATCAGAGGCATTTTACTGGTTTGAAGATAAAAGAAACAGCTTTGATTTCGGCCTGCTATGCTGCGAAACTACCCAGATTTTTTTCTGGTTTGTGCATTTTGTGCAGTCCGGTTTTTGCACAAGAATTTTAGTCTTCAAGCTGAATCAATTGGCCATTTTTATGGCAGCAATTGATTGAGATAGATGGTGATTTTTGAAGGTTAGGCCGCTCAAGATTCTGGAAAAATTTCAGATTTCTTTCATGGAGGATTTGAACACTATGGAGTGGAGTTTGAAGGCTCAACCAAGGAGATTAATTTCTCTTGAGAACCTTCCTTAACTCCTTCCCTATTTTTAGTCAAATCTCCAACCTCTAAGAGTCATTTTTTAAATTCAAAGACCAATAATCCTTGCTGAATTTTTTGGAATTGAAACATGGATTTGGATAAATTTTGAACAAGCTTAATTGGTGAAAAGGTTAGGACAAGCTAGAGGTAATGGAGGGATACATAATTCTTCTAGAATCCTTTTTAGGACATAAGGATAGGTTTATGACATTCTCTTCACTTCTCCTCTAGGACAACACTCCTATTTTTTTCATAGAATGCAAGAAACGAAAATCCAACCCTAAATAAAAAAAAAAAATCATGATAAGACTTAAATGATGGGATTTGAACTCAAGACCTTAGAGATTAATTCCAAAGCTCTAACCACTAAACCACAAAAACTCTTGTTCTTATTTCCTCACCCAAATATTCTTCTTATTTAATCCCCAAGCTAATTTTCTATTTTGTCCTCAAGTAAAATTACTATTTTACCCTTCTTGCTCAATGAGCATAACTAAGCCTTTTAGCCTATAAATCATAATTCTAAAGCACATAAAATCATTCAAATATATATATATATATATATATATATATATTCAAGCAAAATAATATTATACGCATCCCGACCCCATTACTCTAGAGTTGGCTTTATGTAGGGTTTCACAAAAACGAAGTTAGGAGTTTATTGCATTGATTTTATATTTTTCAAATCTTAATGGACTTGGGAAACGAAGTTAAGATTAAAGAATTAAGTAATCAAAGATTAGTTGATTTCACCTCAAGCAAATGGTTATTAGCTAATTTCATATTTATGAGATACGAGTTTAATGCATCTTTTAGTTGCTTTAGTTTAATTGAAAAATCTGCTAAATTAATTAAAGGATAGTGATTCAAAGGAGGGGAAATAAGTGGAATCTACATAAGTAAGTTCATAACATGGGAAATGATTGAATTTTACTTAAGTTCCTTCTTGATGCCAAGACAACAATTGATTGTGATGAATGCTAATTGATTCATCTTGTGTTTTCAAGATAATTGTCTAGTTACATGAAATTGCATCCCTAAGATATATCTATTTTTATCTTTATTTATTTTCTTTTTTATTCTCTTCTTATTTTATTGGCTAAACAATAAAGATTTTGGTAAAGTAAGGTGGGAGCCTAAGTTCTCGTAGATTTGATACTTGTTATTCCCGATACTATACGATGGGGTATAGTTGCCTGTATGTATGATTTTAGTGGTTGGAATTTTAATTAAATCTTGATTAATTTTTTAACTTGTTGGTAATATTTTCTACACTAAAAAAATGCATCAAACAGTTAAAGAGATATGCTCAAAATGATTACTGCTTTCAAAGAAGCAGAAGTCCTGAGGGCTACTATTGACTCCGAGAGCCGAGTAGACATGGTCTTCGAGACTTTGCCAAACTCCTTTACTCAATTCAAGTTAAACTACAACATGAACAAATTAGAGCTGACTCTAACTGAGCTGATGAAGAAGCTCCACACTACAGAGAAAGTCATAAGGCCTCAATCTAAGCCTTTGATAGCTAAGTTTTCTTTTCAAGAACTAGGCCTAAGCCCAGAAAGTTCAAGAAGAAAAAAGAAAACCCAGTGGCCTAGCTCAAGTCCTAGCCCAATAAGCCCAAAGGGAAGTGTTTCAAATGTGGCAAGAAGGGACACTGAAAAAATGAGTGTCCAGACCTTTAAGCCAAGAAAAACCTCACAAGTATTACATACTACCTTGAGTCTATTACAATGGTTGGATCATCATCCACTTGAATTGCTTACTCTGGAGCTACTACCCATTTCTATAACTCCTTGTAGGGGTTTAGGAAGATTAGAAGACTAAAAAAAAAAAAAGAGCATAGTCACCATGTGGGAAATGGAGCACTAATATAGGCTCAACCAAAAGGAGATTTAGAACTACATTTGATTATAATAGAACAATTGTATTGAAAAATATTTTATATGTACCGATTTCAAACTAAATTTGATTTCAGTTGCAAAACTTATTAATTATGGTTATTTTCTTTCTTTCCATTTTAGTATTTCTATCAGTAGAAATAGAATTATTTTATGTATTAGGAACATGTATGAAAATTTATTCTTCATCAATCCTATTAACAAATCAAGAAAACAACGCTCTAAGTGAATTATTAAATAAGAAGAGAAAGGACAACATCAATGACTCATATTTATGGCATCTGAGATTCAGTCACATTAACTCAACTAGAATTCAAAGGTTAATCTATGATGGACATTTAAGCTTATTCGGATTGGAAAGTTAGCTTTAGTATGAATTATGCCTTATGGGGAAGATGGTCAAAAGGTCATTTACTTAAAAGGCAAAAGGAGCTAGGGAAATATTAAGTTTAGTTCATACTAATATGTGTGTTCCCTATCCACACCACGAAGAGTAGGTTTTGAGTACTTTATCATGTTCATAGATGATTGTGTAAGGTTTGGTTATGTTTACTTGATGAGGCGTAAGTCTGATTCTTTCGACAAGTTCAAAGAGTATAAGGCTGAGGTAGAGCATCACACATATAAACTAATCAAAATCCTTCAATTGATCATGGTGGAGATACCTTCTAGGTAAGTTTAGGAACTACATGGTACATCATAGAATAGTATCTCAACTTAGTGTTCCTGGGACACCCCAGCAGAATGGAGTAGTTGAGAAAATAAACAAAACATTGATGAAAATAGTCCGAAGCAAGATGTCGCATGCGATTCTTCTAATCTCTTTTTGGGAATATACCTTAGAAATAGCAGCGTATATTCTGAACTTGGTACCTTCCAAATTAGTACTTTAGACGCCCTATGAGATATGGATTAGGTGAAAGCTAAAGTTAAACCATCTCAGGCTATGGTATTATCCTACTTATGTACTTATTAAAAGAGATAAATTGGAACTAAGATCAAAATTATGTTATTTTGTTGGGTATCCAAAAAAGATAAAAGGTGATTACTTTTATCATCCCAAAGAGCAAAAGGTATTAGTAAGTACTAATGACGGATACCTAGTGTTAGTGTAGTGCCCTAGAGGCAATCACTTGTACATTGTATATGACACATTTTATTTTAATAAACGGCATTATTTATTTTTACAATTTCTTTTGTTTACTTTAAGTAATATAACTGTTCGATAAAGTCCCTAGTACAACACTATGTTAAGGAAATCATGATAGAGATCATGATATGAGATTGCTACTACACTGGATGGTGTTGTACTTAAATAGTCCCTAGTCACATATTAATGAGACAGGACATCATTAATGCACTAAGATTAGCATGTGTTAGACTTCCTGATTGGATCAGGCGGTGGTTCTCATAACTGTGACTATTAAGATACTTAAAGTTAACATATGGATGCTTGTTAATGGAACAAGTACATTGGATGACCTAACCTTAAGATAATCATATGGATAACTATTTAGTGTCAGTGATATAATCTCAATATAGCAAACGTGCAAGTATCCTTAGACTTGAGATCTCCAAGGTACTTTGTTTGCTAAGCTTTGTACTTTGATTCCAATCTCCGGAGCTCAATCGAAGGCTGCCTGTGGGATGGATATTGGGTACATTGTGAGGTAAATGAAAGTAGTTGAGAGGGTCAATAAAGGATTCACCACACCTAATAGTAGTGGCAAATATCTCACGGCCACTTGTAGGAATTATTACTTGGAAAGTCCTTGGCCAAGGCAATTGTGTATTCGAAACAGTTCCAATTGATACACATCTAGAGTAGTGGGTTCCTAGTACAAGTACTATTGTATTTGGGTCAGAATTAATTCTGGAGGGAATTGGCACTAATTCCGCACTCCAAACCGAATGGGATATTGTATGGTGAAAGGAGTTAATTGTGCTAAAATTTGTTATTGAATGGTTCATGTCAAACCACTTAACTTCCTGGACTCTTGGGTGGTCATGGTGTGTTGCTAGATAACGCTCATGATCTGGGAATATAGGTTTATTAATTGATGAATTAATAAACCAATTTTGATTAGAATTAATAGGATTAATTCTAATTAATTATAGATTATTAATCTCAAAGACGTTTGGATTAATTCATATTTGCTACCAATTGACTGAGAAACCTAATAGATCACACACAATAGAGGATTATATACTCAAGATGTTATTTGATAACATAGAGGGGTTAATTGCGAAAAAGCGAAGTTGTTGTGGATAAATTATAATTAGTTATAATTTGTGGTCTAAGTTGTAATTGTGGAAACTTGATGTTTCCAATTACAATTAGAAAATTCTAATTGTTTTAGAATTTCAGATTTTTAGTGGATTTTGGAACATATATTGGATATGCTAGAAACCCTAATCCAAGGGTGATTCACACGAAAATAGGATCCACAAAACAAACATATTCTTCTTCTCTCTCTCTCTCTTGTTTTGTTGAAAACAAAAACAGCCCTAGCCGCCATCTTTTTCTGCTAGCATAGGAAATTTTGGTACTTGAGTATTCCTCTATGTGGATTACTATTAGAGATAATCACACACTGTGATTATAGTGGTTAGACGTCCAACTCTCGTGGAGTTTGCATAAAAGGATTGCTGGATTGCGCCTCGACTTGAAGAAGATCAATTTTGTTCTTCGGACGATCAAACAAAGGTAAAAAGCTGCTACCTTTATTATCTTTATGTCTTATTTTTTACACATAGGCAGGTCCTGAGATAGTATCTCTTTTTATTTTCCGCTGTGCCGTATAGGATACGAGCCTGCGATACCCAACAGTGGTATCAGAGCCATGTTATGTGTGGTCTACGGACATTATTTTGGCATGAAAATTTGTTTTAATGTATTCGTGCTTATCTTTGTTCGCTGTGAAAATCGTTTTCATTCGAGCTTTGTGGGTTGGGTCCGTAGCATAATATGATTGTGTAAAGGTTATAGCATATTTCGAAAGGTGCTTTTTTTATGTGCTAAATTTTTTTATCAAAAATTTTCTGCAGAAAAATGTTTTCTTAAACATGGTAGTTGCCCTCTGTTTCATCTTGTGAATTTGATTTTCTGTTTTATTTTGTCTAAACTAACAAATTGGTTGTTGTTTTGAGCTTCAAAATAGAAAATTATATTGAAAATTGTTCTCACTAAAATTCTGCAAAAGATTAGGGCACCAGAAATTGTTTCTAGAAAATGTTTTTTTAAAATCGCCGTCATTTCCCGACTACAGCCGGTGCTGGCTCTGGCCTCCAAATTGGCGTCAGTTCCATTCTATTCGTAATGTCCAGAAATCATTTTTCGAAGAGAAAAATTTTTTGGAAACCAGAACAGAGCCGACTCCAGCTCTGGCTTCCAAACCGGCGCCGGTTATGCTCTGTTTTGCATAATCCAGCTGTTTTAAAAAAATATATGAAATAGAATTTTGAAAAGGAAAAAATCTCATTTGATGAGAGGCGGCAAAATAAAATTTTTTCTACGAGAGCGCCGCCCGCTGACTGGCCAGCGGAACCGCCGTTATCGTTGCGAGATAGGACCCAAAAGCATTTTCTCAAAATTAGTTTTGAGACAAACAATTTTATTTTTCAAAATAGTGATTTTGAAAATTTAAAATTAATGTATTTTTCTAAAAATTGATTTTAGATTTTGTTTTATTTTTCCAAAATAATGATTTTGGAATAATAAAAGTATATTGTTTAAGCATAGTCAATGGCATGGTGGATGGTTATGGACTAAAACCAATTATATCTGTTTATGCATTTTACAGTTTTGGTTTTTATGAAATATGGCACGTGTGTCCTGCCTTCTCTAGAATTCTTGTATAATTCTCTTCTCATCTAACTCCCCTCGAAAGTAACTCGAGGTTTTCTCTCTTTAGGAAATTATGTAATTAGTCTACATAAGTTAGATAGGAGTAGAATTATTTTATTTTGGAGATGGCAACCAAAACAAGGCGGGAAGGTAAGACCTTCTACTTAAATCATGCATGAACACATAGGGTTAACTATATTAATTTCTTTTATGGCTTAAAGAAATTAATTTAGGGTAAAGTCCATAACCATACCACATAATTGCTTTATTACCATGATTATCAATTATGTGATTTATTGATTTTTATGCATGTTATTCAATGAAATCACTACAAGGAACAAATTCCTCAATTAATATTAAACATAATTCCTTCCATTAATATAGTAAGAACGAGATTCCTTTTTCGAGACCAGGTTGTTAGGTAAACCCAAGCCTACTTGACATCGGGCATGTTCAAGCTATGGAATTTAATTCCTTCCTTTGGAATTAAATTCCTGATTAATGGGTCGGGTTTAACTAAATTCTTTATCCCAATTGGGCAAACTCAAGTATAAAGAAATTTAGAGGAAAAGTTGGGGTAGCCTAAAAGGCTTTGAGATTAAAAACCGTTAATCACCTAAGGATCCGGTAGTTACATACGATGTAATTAGTCTTGGATACCTATCAAAGAACTCAAGGGTGGCTTGTTGAGCAAATCCAAAGTTATTCTTGAGAAATTTGGATACTGGTCCACTAGAAAAGCTTCCAACGGGCTTTCCCAAATCAGTAGTGGGGGCTATTGGTTTGAGTAAAATAGTAGAGTAAAAATACGCTTAATTAAAGTTCTAATTATTTGCATATCATGTGCATATAAAAGTGGCTAATGCTCTCCACTTTACATCTAGGTCACTTGCATCATGTCAACAAACCTAAACTTACGTAGTATCTCAGAAACCAACAAGTTAACCGAATCAAACTATCTCGACTGGTATAGAAATTTGAAAATCATTCTCAAATAGAAAAAGTTGCTCTATGTGTTAGATGCTTCTATTCCACCACCACCAGCCCAAGATGCTCATACTGATGAGCATACTATCCACGAGAGGCACAAGGAAGATAGTGATACAGCATCATGTATTATGCTGGCATCCGTGACTCCTGAGTTGCAAAAATAGCACGAGTATATGTATGCTCAATCGGTCATTTTACATCTTCGAGAGCTGTTTGATGCCCAAGCCAGAATTGAGAGATACGAGATCTCGAAGCAACTATTCCTTTGCAAAATGGCAGGGGGTTCTTCTGTGGCAACTCATGTGCTGAAGATGCTGGGCTTAATAGAGAAACTTGGATCTCTCTAGTTTGCAATGGATCATGACTTAAGTGTTGACTTAATTCTACAGTCTTTGCCTAATAGTTTCTCACAATTTGTGATTAACTATCAGATGAATAAGAATGAGTCCACCATTCCTGAGTTGATTAATCTCCTCAAAACTACGGAGTTGTCCATGAAAAAGAATTCTAATGCAGTTTTAATGGTACAATCTTTCTCTTCAAAGAAGAAAGTTCAAAAGAAGAAGAAGAAGGCTCCCATGAAGCCCAAATGTGGTGTGAACAAGAAGGAAGCTACCAAGGGCCCATGCCATCATTGTGGTAAGATGGGCCACTAGAGGCGCAACTGCAAAGCCTACTTGGAGACCATTAAGGACAAGAAGCGGAAGGAGAAGCTTACAAGCACTTCTAATTCTACTCCGGGTATGTTTATGATTGAGATAAATATTGCCTTTAGAAATGAGATATGTGTATTAGATACCAGATGTGGATCTCATTTGTGCAATAACTTGCAGGGACTAAAGAGCAGTAGAAGGCTAGAGAAAGGCGACGTAGACCTACGTACTACAAATGGGGCAAAGGTTGCTGCACTTGCTGTGGGGACATACTAGTTGAACCTTCTTTCGAGATTAATTCTAGAACTACAAAATTATTATTTTGTACCAGTTTTAGTGAAAAATATTATCTCAGTTACATTTTTAGACTTATGTGGATTTCATTTAATATTTAAGAATAAATATTGTTCTTTTTTATTGAATGATATTCATTATAGTTCAGCAACTTTGGTTAATGGTTTATATGTTCTACACTTGGATAATCCAGTTCTCAATATAAATAATAAGAAACCTAAAATAGATAACTCTAACACCTCTTACTTATGGCATTGTCGTTTGGGCTATATAAACGAAAATCATGTTTCTAAGTTACACAAGTTTGGTGACTTATGGTCATTTGATTATGAATCATATGGCACATGCAAGTCTTGTTTACTAGGTAAAATAACTAAAACTCCTTTTCCAAGAAAAGGAGAATGGGCTAAGAAGTTATTAGAACTCTTACATTCTGATGTATGTGGCTCAATGTCAATACAAGCAAGAGGAGGTTACAACTATTTCATAACTTTTATCTATGACTTCTCACGATACGGGTATTTGTATTTAATGAAATATAAATCTGAGGCTTTTGAAAGGTTCAAAGACTTCAAGAATGAAATAAAGAAACAACTTGGCAAAAGTACTAAGACTCTAAGATCTTATCGACGAGGAAAATACTTGAGCCAAGAGTTTCTGAGTTATCTTAGAGATAATAGAATATTATCTCAATGGACTCCACCACAAACACCTCAACATAACGGTGTATCTAAGAGAAGGAATCGAACCCTTCTAGACATGGTACGGACCATGATGGCTTCTGTAGACCAACCAAAATCGTTTTGGGGGTATGCACTAGAGACTTCTGTTTACGTGCTTGATATGTTTAGATTTGGGTAAAAAAATCACATAAAAACTAAGTACATTCCCAATCAAGTTTACATTAAAAATATTAACCCTAAAATACACATATGAGCAAGCGTGCTCATCATTAACATAGCATAGGGTTCAAATGAGTGCCGATCCTCAAGGAACAAGTATGCATTCATCATTTTTCTTTCATTGTTTAACCGACTCAATAAAGTGAAAAAAGAAATAAAATAAAATAAAAATAAAAATATATACATGTCAATGATGGAGAATTATATAACTCAAGCCATTGTTTAGACAAACATGATCCTAAAGTATCCAACCATTATCATAACCAATTATTCTCTTGGCATCATGAAGGATGAAGGTAGATTCACTCTGATGGTCAATCCATGAAATAACTATCCTCTAAATAAATTAACATCACTTGGTCTATCTCAACTAATTCACCTAAAAGACGCATTAAACACAATCCTTAATTAAATTTCCTTGGTCTGACAAATTTAAAACACGAAATTAATTAATGAATCCTTAGTCTGGCAAAAATCAATTAACCTTTAATTACTTAATCCTCAGCAATTAACTTCTTTGGTCTAACAAGTTAACAGCCAATAAATATGAAATTAATCAACTGAAACCACCATCAACCTCTTTAGTCTGGGAAGCTAATGAAAAGAAACAATCAATTAATTTCATAATACGCCTAAGTAATTAAATACAAAGAAGAACAATCAATTAATCAAAATATCAAATAACTCTAAATATGATGAATATCTACAACAATGTCGAATTACAATAAAATAATTAACATATCATTGTTCAAGAAAAGAAAGCACACATAGACAAGCCTCCTTCTTCTTCCTTTGAAGACCTTCTTGCACAACCTTCCTTGAATTGAAGAATTCCTCCTTTGATTTGATTGATTTTTTGTGACGATCAATGAATTCTCCCCTTTTCCCTTATGTTTTCCATCTATTTATAGGCCTAGGAAGTGCCTAAATTCGTTGGTGTAAGGTTCTTGGCCGAGTAGAAGTAGGAAGATAGTAAAACTCCACAGATTACCAAAAATCGCGTAGAAAAATCACAATCCTGCCTTTTCCTCAGAGCACAGTCGACACCGCCTAGGCTGTTGGAGCCAGAACCAGTTTTGTTCTGTCTCTCCAATTGTTCGCCGATTTTTTTCTTGATTTCAGTGTAAAGTTGTCCAAACTGCAGCCGGCGCTGCCTTAGTTACTAGAGTCGGTGCCAGTTCGGTTCTGTTTCTATCCTGGTTCAATAATTTTTCATCGTCTCGATGTTTGTGTCATCAGTGCATGGCCGGTGCCGGTTCCAATGCCTTACCCGGCGCCGCCTCTCTTCTGTTTTGCGATGTTTTTGCTTCGTTTTACCCCAAAAATGTATAATAATGAAAAAAAATACATTTTCAAGGATAAAATCTCAAATATGAAGGAATATGAATAGTTACTGAACAAAATGTATCACAAAAGAACCTCAAATAACTAGAAAAAATATGACTAATTTAGCCCCTATCATATTCCCCCACACTTAGCTTTTTGCTTGTCCTCAAACAAAGTATCAAAGACAAGTAGGAAAATACAAGGTATAATCAAATCACTCAATCAATTTCAAAATAAAATCCTCAGTAGAAATAGAATTGTTTTATGTACTGGGTACATGTATGAATATTTATTCTTCATAAATCCTATTAACAAATCAAATAAACAACGCTCTAAGTGAATCATTAAATAAGAAGAAAAAGGACAACATCAATTACTTATATTTATGGCATCTGAGATTCGGTCACATTAACTCAACTAGAATTCAAAGGTTAATCTATGATGGACATTTAAGCTTATTGGGATTGGAAAGTTGGCTTTAGTATGAATTATGTCTTATGGGGAAGATGGCCAAAAGGTCATTTACTTAAAAGGCAAAAAGAGCCAGCGAAATATTGAGTTTAGTTCAAACAAATTTGTGTGTTCCCCATCCACACCAAGAAGAGCAGATTTTGAGTATTTTATCATGTTCATGGATGACAGTGTATGGTTTGGTTATGTTTACTTGATGAGGCACAAGTCTAACTCATCTGACAAGTTCAAAAAGTATAAGGCTGAGGTAGAGTATCAAACAGATAAACTAATCAAAATCCTTCGATTGATCATAGTAGAGATACCTTCTAGGTAAGTTTAGGAACTACATAGTACATCATAGAATAGTATCTCAAATCAGTGCTCTTGGGACACCCCAACACAATGGAGTAATTGAGACAATAAATAAAACATTGATGGAAATAGTCTGAAGCAAGATGTCACATGCGATTCTTCTAATCTCTTTTTGGGGATATGCCTTAGAAAGAGCAGCATATATTCTGAACTTGGTACCTTCCAAGTTAGTACTTTACACGCCCTATGAGATATGGATTAGGTGAAAGCTAAATCTAAACCATCTCAAGATATGGTATTGTCCTAGTTATGTACTTATTAAAAGAGATAAATGGGAATCAAGATTAAAATTATGTTATTTTGTTGGGTATCCAAAAAGAATAAAAGGTGATTACTTTCATCATCCCAAAGAGCAAAAAGTATTAGTCTGTACCAATGATAGATACCTAGTGTTAGTGTTGTGCCCTAAAGGCAATAACTTGTACATTGTATACGACACATTTTATTTTAATAAAAGGCATTAATAATGTTACAATTTCTTTTGTTTACTTTAAGTAACATAACTGTTCGATAAAGTCTCTAGTACAACACTAGGTTAAGGAAATTATGATAGAGATCATGATATGAGATCCCTACTACACTGGATGGTGTTAGTACTTAAATAGTCCCTAGTCGTAGTATTAACAAGACAGGACATCATTAATGCATTAAGACTAGCATGTGTTAGACTTCCACATTTGATCAAGTAGTTGTTCTGATATCCGTAAGTATTGAGATACTTAAAGTTAACACATGGATGCTTGTTAATGGAACAAGTTCATTGGATGACCTAGCTTTAAGATAATCACATGGATAACTATTTAGTGCCAGTGATATAATCTCAATATAGCAAACGTGCAAGTATCCTTAGACTATAAATCTCCAAGGTACTTTGTTTGCTGAGCTTAGTACATTGATTCTAATCTCCAGAACATGATCAAAGCCGCCTATGGGATGGATATTGGGTACATTATAAGGTAAATAAAAGTAGTTGAGAGGGTCAATAAAGGATTCACCACACCTAATAGTAGGGGCGAATATCTCACGGTTACTTGTAGGAATTACTACTTGGAAAGTCCTTGGCCAAGGTGATTATGTATTGAAAATTGTTCAAATTGATACACATCTAGAGTAGTGGGTTCCTGGTACAAGTACTATTGTATTCGGGCCAGAATTAATTCTGGAGGTAGTTGGCACTAATTCCGTACTCCAAACCGAATGAGATATTGTATGGTAAAAGGAGTTAATTGTGCTGAAATTTGTTATTGAAGGGTTCATGTCAAGCCACTTGACTTCCTGAACTCTTGGGTGGTCATAGTGTGTTGTTAGATACCGCTCATGATTTGGGAATATGGATTTATTAATTGATGAATTAATAAACCAATCCTGATTAGAATTAATATGATTAATTCTAATTAATTATGGATTATTAATCTCAAAGATGTTTGGATTAATTCATGTTCACTACCAATTGACTGGAAAACCTAATAGGTCACACACAATAGAGGATTATATACTCAAGATGTTATTTGATAACATAGAGGGGTTAATTGCGAGAAAGAGAAGTTGTTGTGGATAAATTATAATTAGTTATAATTTGTGGTCCAAGTTGTAATTGTGAAAACTTGATATTTCCAATTACAATTTGGATATTCTAATTATTTTAGAATTTTAGATTTTCAGTGGATTTTGGAACATATATTGTATATGCTCGAAACCTTAATCCAAGGGTGATTCACATGAAAATAGGATCCACAAAACAAACGTCTTCTTCTTCTTCTTCTTCTTCTTCTTCTCTCTCTCTCTCTCTCTCTCTCTCTCTCTCTCTCTCTCTCTCTCTCTCTCTCTCTCTCTCTCTCATTTTGCTGAATACAAAAATAGCCCTAGCTGCCATCTTTTTCTGCTAGCACAGGAAATTTTGATGTTTGAGTATTCCTCTATGTGAATTACTATTAGAGATAATCACATACTGTGATTATAATGGTTAGACATCCAACTCTCATGAAGTTTGCATAAGAGGATTGCTGGATCGCGCCTCAACTTGAAGAAGATCAATTTTATTCTTCGGACGATCAAACAAAGGTAAAAAACTGCTACCTTTATTATTTTTATGTCTTATTTTCCACAGATAGGCGGGTCCTGAGATGGTATCTCATTAGGATGAATAAAGTACATCCACTAAAGGTTCAACTAGAATGGAACTTATAGAGAAGGTGCCCACTGAGTCAACTTCTAACAACCCAATTATAAAATAAGAAGAAATACAACTTAAAAATTCTGTACAAAAAGATCCTCGTCATAGTGGGAGGATTTCTAAGGTTCCAAAAAAATAGACTGGAGAGGTCTTTAATCTAGTGTCAGATCACCAAGAACGAGATCCTACTAGATATGAGGATGTTATTACTAATATCGATGCAAATATATGGCATGAAGTAATGAAGGTCGAGATTGGGTCTATATACTACAATCGGGTTTGGGATCTTATAGCTTTACCTAAAGAGACAAAACCCATTACGTGTAAGTAGGTATACAAGAGGAACAGAGGAGCAAATAGGAAGGTGAAACCTTTAATGTTAGGCTTATGGAGAAAGGGTATACTTAGACAAATGAGATTGATTATGATGAAACATTTTCCCCAAAAACCATGCTAAAATCCATCCATATACTCCTTGCCATCACATATCACTATAACTGCGAGATATGGTAAATAGATATCAAGACAGCCCTTTTGTGAAGACATCTATATATCCCAATCAGAAGGTTTTATTGCAAAAGGCTAAAAACACATAGTTTGCAAGCTTAAGAGGTCCATAAAATGGACTTAAGCAAGCATCTAGAGTATGGAACATTTGCTTTGATAAAGCCATAAAGTTTTATGGACTTACTTAAAACGGGAATGAACCATGAGTGTACAAGAAACAAGAAAGTTTAAATGTGGTTTTTCTTATTTTATATGTTGATGATATTCTACTCATTAGTAGTAGGGATATTTTCATCAACAAAAGTCTAGTTTTTTAGTCAATTCAGTATGAAGGGCTTGGGACAAGCCAGCTATATTCTCAGTATCAAGCTTCTTAGAAATAAGAAGCAGAGAATGTCAAGTTCATCCCAAGCCACGTACATTAACAAGAGGTTGGTAAAGTTCAGCATAGACTTATGCAAGGGAGCCCAAATCCTTTGCAAACATGGGTTGTCTCTTTCTTTAAAAGACTATCCTAAGACTCAAGAAGAAAAAGATAGGATGAGTAGTTGTATGCTTTGACTGTGGGAAGTTTCATGTATGCCATGTTGTGTACTAGGCTAGATATCTGCTTTGTCGTGGGCTTAGTTAGCAAATATTAGTCAAGCCTAGGAGAGATTCATTAGTAAGTGTAAAGTATATACTCAAGTAACTTAAGGGAATGAGAGACTATATGCTACTTTATAGGGCTAATGATTTAGTTCCTAACGGATATATAGACTCAGACTTCCAATGGATAAGGATGAAAGAAAATCTACTAGTAGATATATCTTTACCTTGTCTGGAGGAGCTATTTCATGGAAAAACATCAAGAAATCTTGTATTGCTGACTCAACTATGGAAGCTGAGTATGTGGTAGCTTCGTAGGCATCTAAGGAAGCAATTTGGCTCTGAAAGTTCCTTTCTAAACTTTGAGTTGTGCTACAGATGGACAGGTTGATTATGTTATACTGTGAAAACTTAGGATCTGTTTCACAATTGAAAGAACCGAGGAACCATAAGAAGGGTAGACATGTTGAGAAGAAGTACTACCAAATCTAGAAATTCATTTAAAGTCGGGAAATCATAGTAGAGCAAATAGTCTCAGAAAATAATCTAACAGATCCATTCACCAAGCCTTTGGTAGAAAGAGTCTTTAGAAGATACTTAGATGCCATAAGATGGGCACTTATAAGCTTGCACAGTCTTAGAGTGTAAGTTGGAGATTGTTGGAATGTATGCTCTCAAACTACATATCTAATGTAAATTCGATGTAATAAATAAAAGTTTTTATTCTCAAATTTGTTTATGCAATTTTTACTTTAATTTGTTTTGAAGAATCTTATTGGAAAAGACCCATTGTTTCTAAATAAGTTATCCATGTAAATGAAGGTCTTTTATAGTAAGGTATGGATCATGGGTTACTAAACACATAAAAATAGTTCTTAACTAGAAAATGAGAATGGGAATCTCATTAGGTTTATGGTTATTATACTACAAATTCTATACGGGGAATTACTTACCTTTAGCTAGTGAGTAGTGCACTCACTTCATAAGATAAGTGTATTTGGTATACATAGAACAGGACCCGTAGTAGTGATTTCTGAAATTACTAAATAATAGAAACCCTGACTACTATAGTTACAGTGTGGAATAATACACTATAACTTGAGTATGGGTTGATAGTCTAGCGAAGCTAGGAGCACATACTTTGAGATACTGTAGTTGAAATTCTTCTATAAGACTAATATACTTATATATTGGGTATATGTAACCAGTTAGTTAAAACAGACTCATACAAGATAGCTTCTATGCTCCTACTAAAGATATCGCCCTTTGTGACTGTCTGAATAGTTTAGAGATCTAGGGAAGCATGACTTGGATATTTACTTTATGGTAGCTCCCTAGTAAAACGAAAATATTTTCAGATGTCGTGGACCATTAGACTAAAGGTCTAAAGAGAGGTGCTAGTTTACTAGTTCCTCTCTAAATGAACAGCGTGATGTGGAAGGCTATTTTAGCCATTACACCTATAAGTCGAGGATAATGCTACACACAATATTGTCCAAGCCAATATTTTCTTATACTGCTAAAAGAAAATATTTAAAATGTAAAATACAACTATTTCTATGGCTGGGGTATTTTGGCCATTTTAGTAGCCAAGGAAGATGTGTATTTTGGTCCTCGAAATAGCTCATAAGTCCTTATTATTTTTAGACTGAGGAAACTATCTTGATTAAGGAATATTTGATTTTATTCAAGAATTTTAATATATTATTAGGCTGGCATAAAATAAAAGGTCCAGAGAGATTAATTACCTAGTTTAATTGGTTAAATAATTATTTAGGGCTTGAGTCTAGATTGAATAATTGGAAATTAACTTGGGCGTAAACTAAGTATGAGGCTTGAGAAATTATTTAGGTCCATTTGAGTTAATTAATTATTTACTTAAGGACTTTTATTATTCCAGTACTAAATAAATTAATTAATTTAGACTCAATAGCCTAAACCTGAGGCCCAAGGATTTAGCCCAAGCCCAATTGAGCTAGGGCTAGTCCTATAGATCGGCTAGACTCGTGGATTTTGAAAAATCTCAGAAAAGAGATAACTCTAGTATTTTTGAAAGCATCTCGGAATAAAAGTTCTAGTCAGTTAGAGAGTTGAATGTTCATCTCTTGATCAAGCTAAAAAAATAATATAGGCTATTCTTCTTCTCTATGGGGTCTCTTGTGATTGTTTTTCTTTTGACAAAATAAAACATCAAGATCATCCTAGTTCTCTACTCTCTAGTAGTTGATCAAGAGATTGAAACTATTCTTCCATTACCCAAAAGATTTTTCACCAACTCCTTCAGGCAATGGTACATTCTGAAAGATCATTGGCATTACATTTTTTATGCAAACCAGAAGGAGTCTTAGGCTTGCAGGATTATCACCAAGATCCTCTTCTCAGCCTCTAGTAGTTCAATCAAACTCCTCTACTTAGCCTAAGCAAGTTAAACAGCATCCTAAACATAGAGGTAAAATTTTGAAATGGCTTCTGTTGCTATTTTTCTTTTGCTTCTGTGTTGTCTCTATTTGCTCGATCCATCTTCAGTCGGAGCCTCTCATTTTTCATTAATGTTCTACAAAAGAATGCATTTGTAATGATTATGACTTGAATAATCTTTTTACATTGTCTTTGTGCTTTTATTCTCTTCTTTTTCTTTTTCTTTCTTTTTTTTTTTTTTTGGCTATATCACACTTTGTTTCCATCATAGGACATGCTTTTTACATTCTTAAAGCCTTTTTTCTCCATACTTCAGTAGATACGTTGAGCAACCTATCTCTTACTCCTATTTTCTTCTACATTGGATTACAAATATACAATTAAAGATTTGTATAATACAATATGCAAAATAAATAAATAAGTGAATGAATAGGAATTACCATGAAACTAGAGATAAGCCAACAATATAACTTTATATTTCATCATAAAATTCTTATCTATTCCCAAAGAATCAAGTTTCACAACACTTTCAAAGGCATATATATGGTTAACTTACTTCTCAAAGCTTAGCTAATGTCATACCCAATATATAAGTTTACATAAAATCCATTCTTCTAGAAATGTCTTAAGTATAATTCTCAAGCAAAAAAATAAATAATACTCCACCAAACCAACACATATCAACAAATATATCAAAATGTCTTGAAAGTTAGACCAAAAATGCGAAAAAAATTTAGCCCAAATACAAAAATAAAAATTTTAGCCAAAAAATAAGAAAAATCCCACAATAATCAATAAAAACTAGTAAAGAAAAATTTCTCAACCCTTCCCCCACACTCAAATGGGACGATGTTCTCATTGTCCAAGATATATGATTCAAATACATTTACATGATACAAAATAACAAAATAGGGAGGAAAAGATAAGTAATACTCCCCAGTTATCTTGAAGCTCATTGTCCAAAACGTTGGTGTTGACTGTATTGAATGGCATCGGTAAAAAAGAAATAGCTAGCGTTGTTTATTCCTAATATCTCAGGGTTTTTGGAATCTCTACAAATGACCAACACCATTTTACATAAACTAAACAATGCTGGTTATCTTCTGTTCCTACAAAAATAAAAACAAATAAAGTAGTACACAAAGACCAATGAAATAGCAATAAGGATACAAGTAACAAGAACATATATATGCATAGATATTATAATCAAACTATAAGATCAACTAATAGGGAAAAACCAAAATTAATATGAGTATTAAAAAGTACACTAATACCCCTACAACAATGCAACAAAACAAATGACCAAACTAATATGTACACTCTTATTATATAAATGACCAAAACAATAAGTATTCACTTACTAAGCTCTCTATCACTTTTAAGAGCAATCATCTTATCCTAGACTTTTTTATTATGTCACTAAACATAATCACGATCATTAAAGTGAATAAAATGAATAGATGGCTCAGAAGATTATTTGAAAGAAATTCAAAATATTTCTACAAAAATAATCACTAATCAATGCTACAAATTTCAAAAATCAAAATAAGGTCCCCAACCAATCAAAAATTAACCTCAATACTTACAACAACTACTATACAAAAGTTTCCCTAAATTTCAACAAAGTCTCCCAAAATGCCAAAAGTAACCTTAATACCAAAATAACTACTATATGAAGGATTACACAATTTAACAAAATTCCCAAGCAAACAACAACCAACCATAAAACACAACACCTATTATGCAAGCCAACCAACTTCTAAATACATTCACCACTACTACAATCAATTTTCAACCTTCACCAATATCTACTGCAACAATAACCACTACCAAAAAGACCACAAGGCTAAAAGAATAATTCTACAACAACAATGATTTCCCTACAAAATATCCTACATCAACCAAATCCTTAAACTATCCAATACTATTACAACAATAGTGAACCAAATCTTAATATACAACAATCAAGGACAATAGCTATTATACAACAAGATCTCCTTAAGTAACAATAATATACAACAATCTCCATCCTATAAACACTAACACAATCCACAATACACAATTCGCCAATACCAATAATAATATTACTCTATAATAGCAAGATTAAACACAAGAATAAAACTTAAATAAAATTAACCCAATATATACAATTCCCTAAAACAACATACAATAATATCAATAGCAATAATACAAAAAACATGATACAACAATAGAACTCAATACAATTTATTTATTTCAATGGCTACAAATAAAGAATTAAAACAACATATGAATAAGGTATAGAAAGGAAAAGAAATCCATATACAAATAAAGGTTATTGCTATGCACAAATATAAAAATAGATATTTACATTAAAAAAAATGTAACATTCATAAATATATATATATATATATATATATATATATATATATATATAAGGCTAATTCAACAAAATCTAACTTTTTAGGATATTATCCCTATTTCTCGGCAACGGCATTAAAAACTTGTGTTATCTAGAGTATTGGAAATACTGCCAACAAATACACACAATCAAATCTTAATTAAAATGCTCAATACTCAAACCACACAATTGAGCAAGTAGACCCATCGCATAATATAGAGTTTAATGGCAAGTATCGAAGATCCTCGAAAAAGGGATAAAGATACCACTACTAATTCTTCTTTTATTATTTAGCTTAATGAATTAATAGAATAAATTAATTACTACGGGCGAACGTACAGAATCAACAAAATTCCATATACATTTGCGCATGAAAATTAAGGATAAGAAGTAGAGTATAACACATGTACTTGTCAAGAATTCCCTAAATTTTCCAAGTATCAAACCAATCTCAAGATCGCTAAGTTCAAATTCTAATACCAATAGAGGTCACAAAAGCAAAATCCACTCTCTCTCGAGTTATGGATTTTCTATTCTTAACTATTTAAAAAGTATCTCTACCTCCCTAATTGAACTCAATAAGCATTAAGTGCAAACCCCTAAATATCCAAAAGAACCCGATACCCCTATGTCTAGGCGATACCAAACTCCTAATGATTATCAAGTTTTAGTCCCTCAACATCTCTCTCAAGTTAATCGAAAGAAAAACTACATTGAACCCATTAATTGTAATTCACCTCCTAGCCTTATCTCTCAAATTCATTAGGAGAAAACAACCCAAATAACAAATGCAACACAATAAAATCAAGTAATCAATCATTAGGAATTGGAAATCAACAAATTAATAGTATATTTAATACAAGAATAAACTAGGGTTCATCCCTTTAAAATACAATGAAATACAAATTGAAAAAGGGAAATCAAAATGAAGAGATAAAGAAAGCTCATTGACAAGCCAATCTTCATCTTCAATCTTCAATCTTCCCTCCATCAACACTCAAATCTCTCCAAGTTCTTCTTTCAAGTGTGTGGGTGTTTTTCCTCTTTGTTAGCCACCCACAATAGTCTTATCTCGTTCTATTTATAGGCCTAGAAATCCCTAAAAATTACGTAAAAATTAGATCCACATTTTTATTTTGTGAACTTGCACGATGCCATCTAAGTTGATATAAATGGTGTCGTTCACTCTTAGTTCTCTCTCTCTCTCTCTCTTTTTCGTTCCTTTTTTATCTTCTTTCTTTAGTCAACTCCTTATTTTAAACATCTACATAAAAGAAGATAAAAAGCATTGGTGAATGGTAAATTTAAGTATAAAATCTTCACTAATATATCACTAATGGCATAGAAAATATGTACAAAATGAACACTCATCAATCAATAGCCTTGTACGTTAAGTGTATGACTCTAGTTAATTAAGATAGACTTATAAAATAGAGTTTTTATACTTTACTTAGTGGAGATAAATCACTCCCTTGTGATTGTCCAGGATAATCTAAATAATCAGTACTTTGGGAATGTAACTTAGTATTGTATTATTTTTGGTAGCTTCCAAAGATAAGTAGATACATAATGGAAGTCATGAATTATCAAACTAGCTATCTAAGGATGGTATATGTCATTGAGAAATGTGTTAGTACATTTTTCCTATCTCAATAATGGATGTTACATGGAGAGAGTAGTTTTACCGTTACACCTATAGGTTAAAAACACTACATTCGTAATATTTTTCTTATGGTCAATATTTTCATATGGTAATAAACAGAATATTTAAAATGATGACATATATTTATTTGTTAACAAGAGTATTTTAGTCATTTTAGTAGTCAAGAATAATATATCTTTTGGTCCTCAGAATAGCTCAAGTAACCTTAATAATTTATTTACTATGTGGGCTTATTAGATGAGATTAATATTCAAAGGATTATTCTAAAAGTATAATAATTATTTATTTGGATTAGAATAATACACTGGGCTAATTTAGTTAAATTAGATTATTAATTAATTTATCTTAAGAAATTTTATATTGGGGCTAAGAAGATTAATTAATTAATAAAAGAGTTATATGTAAATAAGCCCTACACTTATTAAAAGGTGGATCAAACCTTGGCCCACTAGATAATAAAAAGTCGGCCACAGGATTTTTAGAAACCGTGAGTATATCCACCCTTTAATAGGAAAAAAAATTGGAAAAGGCTATAGTTTATGTGAAGTTGTGTTTTAATTCATGTGTGCATGCAGTGCCCAATTCACATTAAAATAAAGAAAAAACAAAAACAACTTCCTATGTCGTCGACCTCCTCTTTTTTCTTTCATAAGCTCTTTCTTGGTTCTTTCTTATTCTTTTATTTTAGATTCTACTTTAACTGGTAGATATCCTATAGGAGGTTTTGGAGAACACTTTGGAAGATCAAGAAATAGCAATTAGTACGTGTTTGATGCGAATGAGCAAACACTTTGCTAGTATTCCTACAGAATAAATTTCTGTCACCAATAATGATGCCCCAAGTTCGAGTGTTCCACCATCAAACCCTAATCTGCCACCAGTTGTACGTCCTACGTATCGTAAAAGTAATTATTTATAGGTTATGAATGGGAATGGGAAATTATTTTGAAAACCTGATTTTCACTGCGTTTTAAAATTCTCTCGATCCTTCATATGTCCCAATCTAATGTGCCATAAATACGAATCATTAGTCATCTTTCTCTTCTTATTAGTTGCTTCAAATTTTGTATTATTGATTTGATAACTTACAGTATTCAAATGCAACAAGTTACTATATATGTTTCTACAACAAATAAAATTTCTATTTCTATTGATAGTAATACCATAATAGAAAAAAAAAACAGAATAATCATGACCCGTAAATTTAGGAACTAAAATCAAATTCTGTTTAAAAATAGAAGATATTAAACATTTTTCAAAACAAGAATCTTATCTAAACTAAAATATAGTGTCATTTCTCCTGCTGCTTTTGCCTAAACTTTGGCTCTATTGCCAACTCGAAGTATGTGCTCCCCTTTTTTGAGTCTCCTTATCTTTCTTAATTCCTGCAAAGAGTTATAGATATGGTCAGTGGATCCAAAATCTATAATTTAAGTGGACAAAGATCTAACCATCAAAATAGACTTTAAGAAGAGAATGTACCTGTATTCTTGGTTAAGAAATTTGGGCATTCTTTTTTGCAATAGCCCTCCCTACCATACTTGAAGCACTTCCCTTTGGGCTTAGCATTTGGCCCAGCACTGGTTGATTCAACTGCATTATTTTTCTTCTTCCTGAACTTTTTAGCTTTGGTCTTAGTTCCAAAAGATCACATCCTCGATAACAAGACTATAGACTTAGCTTCATAATCTTTTTTCTTGCCTGGAGCTTCTTCATTAACTCTGAAAGAACTATGTCCATCTTGTTCATGTTGTAAAAAGGATTCCAATAAAGTCTCAATAACCATGTCTATTTGACTCTCAGGTTTAATAATCATACCAAGCACCTCATTTTCATCGAAAGCAGCAATCATCTTGAGCATATAATCTTTAATTGATGCTTTCTCAGCAATCCTAGTGTCCATGAATGCCTTAAAAGCTTCTTATCATGCAATCCGGCTCTGGTCAGCAAACATATTTCTTAGAAAGTAGTCTATGTTATTCGTAGTAGGCTTGTTCTTGTGTTTAGACTAGAAAACTTTAGATGTGAAAGTTAACATATAGCATCGAACATCACGTCAGCTTTTTTGCGTACTTTTTCAATCTCAAGTTCTTTCACGGTGAAATTTTTTCCAAATCTCGAGTCAAGGGTCTGTCAAAACATACTTGTACAGTCCACATAGTTAGGGCTAGTTAACCTCTTCTCCTTGAGAATAATGGCCAAAAGACATTTTTGTAAATTTTACAAAACAATATTTTGTAAATTTATTTCCCTTCACATAAAACGTCATTCAAAGTGAACTAAAATCTATCTTGATAATAGATACCCTTATACTATTATCAAAATGTTGAAATTTGGCTATTAGAAAATTTGATATAACTTCTTGTAAAGGTTAATAATTTTCTAAGTGTATAACCATCCTCTACTTAATCATTTAGCTTATAATCTAGAAATTAGCTCCAACATAGACTGGTCACTATTTCACAAGAACTATGGGCAATATATCATTATGGACTCCAACGTGGGTTGGCCAAATATAATACTTACCTTAGATTGGTTTAATTCAATCTATTAAATCTAGATTCTTATAGAATCTCATCCTATACGAGGCTACTTCTAGGGTTACTTGAGTGAATTTTACAATCCTTAATATTGAATGGGGTGGAAGCCATAAGACTGTTAGAATCCCTCTCCCACTTAAAATTTTATTCGAAGGATTTCACTTGTGTTTTTCTATCTCAATGGCAAAACACTTTTAAGAAAATAAATCATGAATCTCAATTTTAAAAGTCCAAATTACCATATTTACTTGGAACACAATTTATTCCTTTTTCACAATAAAAGAATAAAGCATGCAAATAAAAAATAGATCATTTTCATGCTCTTTCTATTCTTTTAACCAATATGACCAAATAAGTCAGGATTAAACATCATATATAAAGATGATCTTATTTAATCCTAAAGTGATTCCAACTACCATTTTCATGCAATTTATTTATAGAAATAACATATAATTAAAAAACAAATATTACATATAATTGATTTCCTAAAAAACTATAGAAAAAACTACAGTAATCGTGCCCAAATCAGAGACTGATCGGCGTTGCTTGGTCTAGCTTGGTTGGTGCTAGCTGGCTTCTGTTTTAGCAGTTGAATTCCTCTAGTCAGTAGGCAGCACCAGCTGGGCTAAAGTGGCTAGTGTCGACTGAGTTCTGGCCCATCGTAGGATTTTTTGAAACAGTTTCGGCAACTTTAATTTTGACCATTTCACCTTTTCTACATCTTTTCTTCAATCTATTACTAGTACAAATTGATTTTTGATGTCTAGAACCTAAATAGTGATGGAAAATTGAAGCTTTTCATGCAAAAATATAACCTTTACAATTACGCATACCTTCATTCGCAAAGTGTACATCAAATTTTATCAAAAAAATTGAAAACCAATAAATAAGAAAAAAATAATGATTACAAAATTCTATACCTCTACTCATAAGGAATAAAAGTAATCTAGAAACCAATCATACGAATAGGTTTTAAACTAATACTCTGATACCACTTGAAGGATCGAATATCGTACAAGTGCATCAAAATTTAGAATCACGTGCTTATTTTTTTCTTCTAGAATTAGAAGAAATCGTGCCAATAACAAGAATATGTTGTTCAATAGGTTGTTCAGAACTCATTTGAATTGTAACCTCGTAGTATTACTGATTGGAAGACGTGCAAAACATCTATTACTACGCATAGAACACACACAACACTGAACCTTTTGACATTCGAAGGGATTTTTTCAATCTCATAAATCAAACTATTGGTGAAAGTAGACTATGATTATTTTTTTAAGGAAGTATTGGGAGAAAGAGAGCAAGAATGGCAGCTAGGGATTTTTTTCATTCCTTACCTTGGCTGGCATTTTAGAGGGTTTTATATAAACCCTCATGGCTAGCCAACCCTAATCTAAGACGGGTTTGGGTTATGTCTAGCAATTGGGCATTTTTATTATTTATTTTGAATTTTTCATTAAAACCTAAAATAATAAAAACTAACCCATTTTTTATTATTTTACTTGTGCCCTTTTAATTAATCAAAGTCTAAAATAATAAATACATTACCCAATACAGTTATTAGGCCAATTTTTATTTATTCAATTGAAACCTCTATATTAAATTAGACTTCCCAGAATTAATTAATTAATCTAGACCAAGAATAAATCTTAGACTTAATTTCTAGCTCAATAGACTTTCTAGAATAAAATAAATTCTCCCATTCCTCAAACAATCTAAATAATTTGTGCAATAATCAAAATAGCTATTTAGGTTTCTAGTGCTACCTTAGGGATCCAAATACATATTATTATTTACTATTAAAAAGACCAAATTGAAGAATCTAGAATCACACAAGTGCAGCAAAATTTAAAATACTTAAATCAAAGATTTGGATTGTATGCTTATTTTTCTCGTAGAATTAGAAGAAACTGTGGCAGGAATCGAAATATGTTATGTACTAGGTTGTCCAAAATTCATCTGAACTATAACCTCTAGAGTAGTACTGATTGGAAGACCCGTCAAATGTCTACTCCTTCGCATGAAATGCTTCAAAGGCTTGAGTTTTTTTATCTTTCAAGATATTCTCTCAACCTCACAAATCGAACTACCGGTGAAAGTAGGCTATGACTATTTTTCTAAGGAAGAATTGAGAAAGAGAGAAATGAGTGGTGGCTAAGGTTCTCCCTAATTCATAGATACTTTCATTCATTAACCTAGCCAACCCATAAGGATTATATAAGTCCTCAAGGCTAGCTACCCTAATCCAAGATAGAGTTAGGCTATTCCACCAACTAGGCCTTTTATTTATCTTAAGTCTTTAAATAAAAACTCAAAATAATAAAACTTAGCTTACTATATTTATTATTTTATCTGGACCTTTTATTTTACTAAAGCCCAAAATAATAAATACATGGCCCAATTTAATTATTAGGTCAATCTTTATTTATTTTATTCAAACCTATATATTACTTTAGACTTTCTAGAATTAATTAATTAACCTAACCCATGAATTACTCTTAGACTTAATTAATTATTCTAACCTAATAGACTTTCTAGAATAAAATAAATTCTCTCATTCCTCAAATAATGCAAATAATTTGTGTAATTTGTAGAGCTACATTAGGGACCAAAAGACATATTATTCTTGGCTACTAAAATAACTAAAATACCCTTGCTAACAAATAGCTTTATTTTATCATTTTAAACAATCCATCTACCACCATGTGAAAATATTGATCTCAAGAATAATATTACAAAAGCATTATCTCTAACTCACGAGTGTAATGACAAATATTCTCCTCCACGTGACACTCATCATTAAGATAGGAAAATTGTACTAACACCTTTTTCAATGGCATCTACTATCCTTTGATATCTAGTTCGATAATCCATAACTTCTAGTATGTACCTAGTTATCTCAAGGAGCTACCCATAAAGTATACATACTTAATCACATTTCCCAAGGCCCTTGTTTATTTAGATTCTCCTAGACAATTACGAGGGGATGATATCTTCACTAAGTGAAGTATAGATACTCTATTGTATAAATCCGTCTTAATTAGCCAGAGTAATACACCCAATGCATAAGGTTATTGGCCTTGTGTTAAATCCTCTCCCATCATTCATTAAAGTGCATAAGTCTAGCCTCACCAAACCACCAACTTATACTCAAGTCTTAAGGTACTCATCCACACAGTAGCAGCGATAAATCAATCTTTACTTTTATAAAGATTATATCACGTGGTCCAGTTCTGCATATTTCAAATACGTTTACACTATTGACATGGGTGGATTACTTAATGGCTAAAGGTAAACCATTCCCCCTTTAGAAACCATAGTATAATAATCCAAACATTAATAAAGTGCTTAGTTTTATCAATCGATCAAGAACAAATTTTCACTTATGTATTAGTAGCCCATAATCCATATCTTATTGTGAAAACACGACCTAATCACGTAGATTACTTACTAACACACTTAGACCTTTAATGTGCACATATATGTAAGTAAATAAATATTATTGAATTAAATATTTTATTAATTTTTAAAATACAGGAATACATTCTCTATTTCAGGCATACATTTCAATAATCTCCCACTTGCACTAAATGGATTATCATATTCCATATATGCATATCCCTATGATATCTAAGTGTCTTCGAAAGACCTTTTCTATCAAAGGCTTGATAAATAGGTCCATCAAATTATTTGTAGGGGAAATCTAATCAATCAATATCTCCTATTTCTGGATAAACTCCTAGATTAGGTGATACTTTCTCTCAATGTGCTTAGTTTATTGGTTCCTTGCATTGTAACACAACTCCGAAATTGTCACAATTTATGGTAATAGGCATGTCCATTTATGGCATGACTGCAAGTTATTTGAGGAACTTCTGAAGCTAAACCATTTCTTTTGAAGCTCATGAAGCTGCCACATACTCAATTTCCATTGTAGAATCAGTAATACAAGATTGTTTAATACTCTGCCACTAAATAGCCCCTCTAAACAAAGTGAAAATATATCCATTAATGGATTTTCTTTCATCTTTATCCGCTTGAAATTCTGAATTAGTGTAATCGGTAGGTGTCGGTTCATCAGCTCTCTAAACAAGCATATACTCCCTCGTTCCCTTCAAGTACTTGAGTATATATTTTATAGCTTACTATTGTTCTTCCCTTGGATTTGACTAATACCTACTAACTATGTTTACTGCAAAGCAGATATTTAGCCTTATATAAAGTATGGCATACATGAAGCATTCCATTACCGAGGCATAGGGAATCCTACTTATCTTTTCCTTTTCTTCTTGTGTCTTAGGACACTATTTGAAAGATAAGATCAATCCTGCCTAAAGGGTAGAATTGTCTTTTTACACTGATCTATGCTAAATCTAGCTAATATCTTGTCAATGTAAGCAGATTGGGAACAACCTAACATTATTTGCTTCTATCTCTAAGAAATTTTATATCAAGAATGTAGCTAGCTTCTCCCATATCTTTCATACTAAATTAATTTGATAGCTAAGCCTTTATAGATGAAAATGCCCCTACATCATTCATAATGAGTAGAATATCATTAACATAAAGTACCATAAAAGACACGTTGTTTCCATCTGCTTTTTTATACTCGTATAATTCATCCACGTTTTGTATGAAACTATAAAACTTTAAAGTCTCATCAACACATATGTTCTATGCATGTGATGCTTGCTTAAATCCATAAATGGACTTCCTAAACTTACAAACTATATGTTCTTGGCCTTGTGTAATAAAGTCTTTAGGCTAGTTCATATAAATGTCTTCGCTAAGATAGCCATTGATAAAGGCTGTCTTAATCTCTATTTGTCATATCTCGTAGTTATAATGACATGCGATAACCAAGAAAATGCAAATGGACTTAAGCATGGCAACAGCTGAAATAGTATCCTCATAATTGATCATTTCTTTCTGAGTATAACCTTTTGCAAACAACTTTACTTTATAGGTTTTCACCTTTCCATCCGTACCTCTCTTTCTCTTGTATACCCACTTACATTCTGTAGGTTTAATCCCTTCAGATGCAGCGACAAGAACCCAGATATGATTGAGATACATAAAATCAATCTTAGTATTCATTGTTGCTTGCCATTTATTTGTATCAACAGCAGTAATGGCCTCATTGTATCTTGTAAGATCTTATTCCTGATAGTCAGAGACTACCTCTAAGGCTTCCTAGATATCCTCTTACTACGATGAGATTCATTTTCTATATAACATCTAACTCTGTCTCTTTAGGTTCCTCATCTGGGGTACTAGAAATTGAAGTATCAATGAACTTTTCTTCCAATTCTACTCTACTTGAGACCTTAGTGTATACACTTTATTTACCCTCTAAGTATCTAGCATGAGTACTAATAAGTACATTTTGCTCTTATAGATGATAAAAATATCCACCCACTATTCATTATAGACGAAGTAGTACAATTCTGATTTTGGGTGTAACTTACTTCTTTTAGTCAGTACATAAGATGAACAATCCCATACCTTGAGATGATTTATACTGGGTTTTCGTCCCATCCACATCTCATAAGATGTCCTTGGTACTGATTTGGAAGGCACCAAGTTCAAAAAATATGTTGCTGTCTCTAGAGCATATCCCCAAAAAGAAATTGGAAGAGTTGCATGACTCATCATATTTCTGACCATTTCCATCAACATTCTATTTCTTTTCTTAGCTACTGTATTCTGCTGGGGAGTCCCAGGTATAGTCAGCTAAGATACTATTCCCTGATGTACCAAGTAGTCCTTGAATTCACCTAGGCAGTACTCTCCACCATGATCCGATCTAAGCTTCTTGATTAGTTTACCGATTTAATGCTTCACTTCAGCTTTAAACTTCTTGAATTTATCAAAAAAGACAGACTTATGTCCCATCAGGTAAACATAACCAAAATTCATATGACCATCTATGAAAGTGATGAAGTATTCGTACTCTCCTCTAGCTGGTGTAGACATAGGACCACAAACCTCAAAATGAACTCGTTCAATATTTCCTTGATTCTTTTTGCCTTTTGAGAAAAGAACATTTTGGTCATTTTAGACATAAGATAAGATTCATATTGAGGTCATTTCTCCAATTTCAATGAGTCCAAAAATTTATTTTGGATTAACCTTTGAATTCAATTAGGATATATATCCTATTCTTGAGTGCAAAAAATAGAAGTTATTTGTTGTGGTCTTTCTCTTCTTATTATTAGATTCAATCTGAGTATTATTTATTTGATGACTTATAGGATTAATATTAAAGAGATTGCCATACGTGTTTCGAGAACAAATAATTTTTTCATATGTACTGATTAAAATACCAAAATGAAAAGAAACAAATATTCTTAATTAATCAATCTTGAAACTGAAATCAAATTCTATTTAAAACCAGAAACATGTAAAACATCTTTTAAAACTAAAATCCTATTACAATTAAATAAAAATTCCAAGTCTCCCACTGCTACAACCTATACTTGTGCTCTATTTCCTACTTGTAGTCTATGCTCTCCTCTATTGAGTCTTCTTATCTTGCTGAACCCCTTTAATGAGTAATAGATACGGTTAGTGGCTCCAAAATCAATAATCCAAGTAGATAATGATCTAACCATCAAAATAAACTCTAAATAAAAAGCAATACTTGAGGAGAACTTGGCCAAGAAGTCCAGGCAATCTTTCTTGAAATGCCCCTTCTTGCCACACTTGAAGCACTTACCCTTGGTCTTGGCATTGGGCTTGGATAGGCAAGACTTAGATCCCATAGGGTAGGCTCCTACATTGTTCTGGGCCTTCTTCTTCTTGAACTTTTTGGGTTGAGCCCTAGTTCTAGAATATAAACCAAAACAAGTAATCAATACCTTTGACACAAGATTCATGATTTTCTCAATAGCCTGAAGTTCTTTCAATAACTCAAGCAAAGATATACTCAAATCATTCATGTTATAATTTAACTTGACTAAGAGTACGAATCTGAAAAAGTCTCAACAACCATGTCAATTTCTTTCTCGGGATCTATCATTGCCCCTAGGACCTCGGCCTCCTCAAAGTGAGCAATCATCTTGAGCATATGCTCGTGAACTGATGCCCCCCTCAACCATCCTAGTATTCATGATTACTCTGAGAGCTTCTTACTTTGTGGATCGACTGTTGTTAGCTAATATGGTGTGCAATAACATATCAATATTGTATGTAGGAGGCATATTCTTGTGCTTAAACTAAAGAACATTGAACATAAAAGCCAACATATAGCAATGTGCTATCTTATCAGCTTTTTCCATGCCCTTTCAACCTCACAACCCTGTTTTGTAGAATCTTGCCTAATTTCAAAACATGAGTCAGTTAGAACATACTTGTACTCTTCTGTAGTAAGTACTATGTTCAAATTCCTTTTCCAGTTCATGTAATTAGGTCGGTTAACTTATTCTTCTTGAGAATAATGGACAAATAACTGAAATCAGACATTTCTGTTAATTGGAAAAAAAAAAACTTCATTTAGAAAAAAATGTTTATTTTGAAAAAACATATAAAAATGCACATTTAAACATCATATTATTTCCATGATAGGTTAACCTATTAAAACCATTATCAAAAATATGAAAAATTTTAGCTCTTAGAAAATTTGAAAGAGCTTTGTAGGACGGTAAACAATTTTCTAAATTAAGTGTATAACCATCACTAATTAAACTTCCTTAATAGTTAATGAACCAGAGATAGTTCTGTAACACCCCTACTAAAGGTAACAGCGGAAGTATCTCCAATCTAGTTGTCGCCCCGTCCAGTTACCCAGACAAGGGGTCTTTATAACGAGATATCCATCAGAGTATTATCTAAAAGGGAAATGTCCGGACTTATTCTACTATTACTGTGGTATCATTCTCTATCCGTAGGTCCTTCCAACTCTAGATCCTTCAAAAAGGTAAGATAAAAGATACGTGTGAGTGAAAAATCACTCAGTAAGTCCTCTGTGTGCTAGTGTTTTATCAAAGAGGCAGAGTACACAAAACTTTTATGAAATAACATGTCATTTGTTCATTAGAAATGAATCCAAAACTCTTTAATGAAGAGTGTATTCAGAACTCAATCATTTTTTAAAAAAACTATATTTCATTTTTCAAATCAATACAGGCACTTCTCCAATAAAAGGTCGGCATGTATGCAAGTCCCACAGTCCTTGCCTTCGGCTACACGATTTATTGTGCCAGTAACTGCGCCTTACAGCACATCACCCGTGTTAGCTGGAATGGTGAGCATAAAAATATACCTCACCTTGCACTTTGGGATCTTTTACTTGCCACCATAAGTCAGGGGTCCCAATTTTGACGTCAATCACCATCGAGGTGGTAAGGGATCGAACACACTGAGTGTACCCGCCCGGTATCATGTGAACAATCCACCATCATATCAATAGGCAACTGACAGGCTCAAAATGGCTAACCAATATGACTCATCTCAATGTCCTATCACCCTGTTTGGAGTAAGACAATCCCCAGAACTGGTCAGGTAACTTGGGGTTGTCTATCTCTAACATGGGATAGTACAATGATCAAAGTCCTTGCTGAGTACTCAACGTCACCAACCCCGTCTGACTGATCAGGCCAGAGGGTTATCTGATCTCACAGAATTTTCACATCAAAACAGTTTTTGGGATAAAACAACATTTTTCCAAAATCATGATGAAACCAGATAAAGGGTGCGATTCACACATCAAAATGTGTTTCTAAGAGTAACGGGTCATTTTCCCGTACTTGATCACCAAAGTCATTTCCAAGGGTATTCAGGTCATTTTGCCGATACTCGATTCCAAAAGACTTTCCGGGAGTATTCGAGTCATTTTACCCTTACCCGATTTGAAAAATATTCACAAGAATTCCAATAAGGATATTTTGAACATTTTCCAAAAACCCGATTCCAAAAAGAATGCATTTAAAGGAATTCAGAATTCTAATTCCAAAAGAAGATTAAATTTAATGTTTCCCAACATATTTTCATAAAATATCCCAAACGGTATATAAAAAGCATTTCATGGAAAAACAAAGCACACAAACTTTAGAAAGAGTTTTAGAAATCTAAGGGACTCACCTCGTGTCCTAAGCCATTCATTCTGTTCATGGCCGTTTAACCTCCGTTCCTACCGTTTTTGACATTTCATTAGCCGTTTGTCGCTAAACCTACACCAAATATCGTTTTTGGGTTAATTCGCGTTTGGCCGAAAATAGCCATTGGGTAGCCAACGTCCGGCTGACATGCACGACGGTTAGCCGACATTCAACCGCCGTTTAGCTGACAGTTAGCCGACGAGACCGATGGTTAGCCGTCGGTCAAGGAAAACGTTTAACTTTCGTTCACGTCATTTTTCCATTGTTTGATCAATTATTTCGTTTTCCTTTTTCCACATCCTTCCTCCCTTCATAAACAAGGGATTCACTTCATGTTTCCCTAATTATTTTATCTAATATCACATAATTAATTACCCTTAAGTCTATTCATTTTCGGACTACTTACTGGAATTTCACTGGTTTGGCACACCATTTTGTTTTGCACATAATTTTCAATCCACAAATCCAAATGATGTCAAACTAGTTGTAAAATACCCTTAATACATTCCTTTACAAGTTTCAATTCATGGAGTGCCAATTCTGTTGTTCATTTTGTTCAGTTTTGAACACAAAGATCCAGTAATAAAATCCCATTACTGATTTGGCACCTTTTACTATTTTCACTATAACTTTTGATCCGTAAATCTGATTAACCTCAAACTTGCTCCGAAATGCCTCTATGATCCTTAGCTACAAGGATATATACCTTCTTTGTTCAAATATGGAAACATTACAGATTTACTGGACATAAAACCTCCCATAACTTTCTGGAATTAAACCCATCGTCCATCAAAACACATTATATCTTCATTCCTTGTTTATTACATGAATTAATTCAATCCAATATCCCTTATATCACCCTTAAAGCTACTGATTTCCAGTCATACAAAAAACAGCAAATTTCACCATAGTACAACAAGAAAACCGGCAGCCTCAATCATAACATATTTTCACACAACTTCACCTTGCTAGTTTCCATACTTCATACATAACCTTTCATAATATGTATACCAAAATGATCTCCATGCTTTATATAATAACTTTACTTTAAGCAAGGTAGATCCTTACCTTTTCTTTGCTGTGTTTGGAGGCTAAACAACCCAAGCATCTTCTTGTTCTTCCTTCTCTCTCTCTCTCCTCTCTATTTCCAAATTTCCTCTCTCTCTCTTCTCTATTATCTTAGAAGCTTAGAGAAGTTTATAGAAAAAGGTAGAAATTCTTAGAACATTATAGATATTTTCTAATCTTGCATGGCCATGCATAATCAACCTTGATTAACTTGCTCAAATCAAGCTTAATCAAGCTTGGTCAAATGAGGTCAAAAATGTGCTCCAACGTGGTTAAACTTTTCATGCTTGTGGGCCATTGTTATTTATTTCTTGTGGGCCCTCTAAATTATCTCAACTTATCACAACCAATCAAATAGAAACACTTGACCTCATTAACCAATCACTAAATGATACTTATTTTTATCCACCAACCATAAGAAGCCACACGTCCCATTTCCAACCGTAATTTTCTATTTTTTTCAGAAATGACCAAAATCGGGTCCGTAATGGAAAAATATTTTATTTCACTATCCAGCTCCAAAAATTCTATTGAATCCATTGGTAACACTTAAATTCTTCAATTCCCTCTCCACTTGGTCAAATTCATGGTCAAAGTCACCAGCGCGGTCAAAATGACAAAAATGCCACCGATACCCCAGATGGCACAATTCGCACCAAAACGTGCATTTCATTACACTGATCAATTTCTCTTTCTAGAGTACCCAAAAATTCTTATTGTGTTAATCTTAATAGCCTTCCAAAAATTTGGGGTACGAGTAAAACAAATCCAAAAATTACATCCAGGTCCCGACAAAATTTTATTTCACCAAAGTATTTGTCTCAATACACTGATCAAATTTTGTTCTGGCCACTGATATAAATTCTCATCCCATTACAGATAGTAACCAACTGAAAGTAAAAAGGTGGGGTGTTACAAGTTCCATCGATAGAATGGCCATTACTAGCATTATATACGGATAATCTAATGTTGATACCTCTAATGTAGGCTGGTCGATATCAATGTATGTCCATGGCTTTAATTATAATTTCTCGGTTAGTTTTAGATTCTCGTGGAAATCTATTCTATAGAGAGTCATGTTCAAAATGATACGAAGATAACCACAATTTCTAACAAAAATCCGTAATGGAAGCCACGAGACCATTGGAATCCCTTTCCCACTTAATTTTTGAGAAAAATAGGTTTTTGGGAAAATGTTCATTAAAAAAAAACATTTGGTTTTCATTAACTTTAATAAAAATAAAAAACATTCAACATTATTCTCTATGCCAAGGATAATACCATTTAAGAGAATAAATCATGAATTTTTATTTTCACTACTCAAGTTATAACCATTTATAGGAACTAATTTAAAATACTTAAATTCAAATTATTCTCCATATCAAGACTAACAGCCTTTGGAAAAATAAATCAAGAATTTTATTTTAAATTCCTAAGTTCCCTTTTAAAACGTTTTTCTTAATTATTTTACCTAGAGAAAAATAGATTTCTCAAAAACTTGTGCATTTGATCACAAATTTAACAAATAACCATGCTTCCAAAAACAAACTTTTGACATGCTATTTCTATCCGTTAATTCTTATGTGACCAAATAATGCATGATTAAACATTATATATAAAGCTGATCTTGTTTACTCCTAAGGTAGTTCCAACTACCTTTTTCATGCAATTTATTTATAGAAATAAATAAAAGTTATGCAAAAAAATAAAGATAACGTATGCTTGGTTTCCTAAAAAAAATACAGAAAAGAACTTCCAAAATCGCACCAAACCAGGAGCCTCCAGATGGGCTGGCGTTGGCTGAATTTTGTCTTGTTCATTGATTTTGACAGGTAGGGGTCAGTGTCGGCTGGTCCAGGTGGCCGGCACCAACTTGTCCCTGTTCACTTGTGGTGAGATTTCTAAAATAGCTTTAGCATCTCTGATTTTGATGATTTCACCTTTTTTCTGCACCTTTTCTTCAATCTATTGTTTATACCAACTAATTTTGATTCCTAGAACCTGGACTAATGTGAAAAATAAAAGTTTTCATTTAAAAATATAATTTTACAATTGCCAATACCTCCATACACGAGTTGTACATTAGATTCTATCAAAAACGCAAAAAGTAGCAAATAAAGGAAAAGTAATATTTATAGGATCCTATAACTCCACTCATGAGGAATACAAACAATCTAGAAATCAATCATATGGATCACGCAGATCAAAAGAATTGATTTTTAAAGAACCACCACCGATTATAAACCTAAAGCATGCTCCGATCTATTTAACCTGGCTCTGATACTACTTGAAGGATCTACAATCACACAAATGCATTGGAATTTAAAATATTTAAATTAAATATTAGGATCACATGCTTACTTTTTCTCCTAGAATTAGAAGAAACCGTGGTAAGAACCGGAATCTGTTGTGCACTAGGTTGTCCGGAATTCATCTAAATCGTAACATCTGGAGTAGTACTAATTGGAAGACCTACCAAACGTCTGCTTCTTCACATGAAACGCTTCAAATGCTCTAGCTTTTGATCCTCCAAGATATTCTCTCAACCTTACAAATCGAACTACCAGTGAAAGTAGGCTAGGACTATTTTTCTGATAAAGAATTGAGAGAGAGAGAAAGGCGTGGTGGTTAGGGTTTTTCTTAATTCATAAATACTTTCATTAATTAACCTAGCCAACAATAGAATCAAAATTTGTTGTGCACTAGGCTGTCCGGAATTCATCTAAATCGTAACATCCGGAGTAGTACTAATTGGAAGACCTGCCAAACGTCGACTTCTTCAAATGAAACGCTTCAAATGCTCCAGCTTTTGATCCTCCAAGATATTCTCTCAACCTTACAAATCGAACTACCAGTGAAAGTAGGCTAGGACTATTTTTCTGATAAAGAATTGAGAGAGAGAGAGAGAGAGAAAGGAGTGGTGGTTAGGGTTCTTCTTAATTCATAAATACTTTCATTAATTAACCTAGCCAACAACATAAGGATTATATAAGTCCTCAAAATTGGCTACCCTAATCCAAGATGGACTTAAGCTATTCTACCAACTAGGCCTTTTATTTAGCTTGAATCTTTAATTAAAAATTTAAAATAATAAAACTTTGTGTTAGAATTGTGCTCTAAAAGAAATCACTTGTACATTGTATATGACACATTTTATTTTAATAAAAGGCATAATTTATCTTACAGTTTCTTTTGTTTACTTTAAGTAATATAACTATTCGTTAAAGTCCCTAGTAAAACACTGGGTTAAGGAAATCATGATAGAGATCATGATATGAGATTCCTACTACACTGGATTGTGTTAGTACTTAAATAGTCCCTAGTCGTAATATTAACAAGACAGGACATCATTCATGCGTTAAGACTAGCATGTGTTAGACTTCCTA
The DNA here is from genome assembly GCA_026120185.1 of Voacanga thouarsii. Lineage (NCBI taxonomy): Eukaryota > Viridiplantae > Streptophyta > Magnoliopsida > Gentianales > Apocynaceae > Voacanga > Voacanga thouarsii. The sequence goes on along the minus strand of JANUWF010002416.1, from coordinate 1,829,528 downwards.
ATTTGATCAATCAGTGGTTCTCATATCCGTGAGTATTGAGATACTCAAAGTTAACACATGGATGCTTGTTAATGGAACAAGTTCATTGGATGACCTAGCTTTGAGATAATCACATGGATAACTATTTAGTGCCAGTGATATAATCTCAATATAGCAAACGTGCAAGTATCCTTAGAGTTGAGATCTCCAATGTACTTTGTTTGTTGAGCTTTGTACTTTGATTCCAATCTCCGGAGCTCGATTGAGGGCTGCCTATGGGATGGATTTTGAGTACATTGTGAGGTAAATGAAAGTAGTTGAGAGGGTCAATAAAGGATTCACCACTCCTAATAGCATGGGCGAATATCTCACGGCCACTTGTAGGAATTACTACTTAACAAGTCCTTGGCCAAGGCATACGTGTATTGGAAATAGTTCCAATTGATACACATCTAGAGTAGTAGGTTCCTGGTACAAGTACTATTGTATTCGGGCCAAAATTAATTCTGGAAGGAGTTGGCACTAATTCCATACTCTAAATCGAATGAGATATTGTATGGTGAAAGGAGTTAACTGCACTGTAGTTTGTTATTGAAGGGTTCATGTTAAGCCACTTGACTTTCTGGACTCTTGAGTGGTCATGATGTGTTGCTAGATACTGCTCATGATCTGGGAATATGGGTTTATTAATTGATGAATTAATAAACCAATCCTGATTAGAATCAGTATGATTAATTCTAATTAATTGTGGATTATTAATCTCAAAGACGTTTGGATTAATTCATGTTCGCTATCAATTGACTAGGAAACCTAATAGGTCATACACAATAGAGGATTATATACTCAAGATGTTATTTGATAACATAGTGGGTTTAATTGCAAGAAAGAAAAATTATTGTGGACAAATTATAATTATTTATGATTTGTGGTACAAGTTGTAATTGTGAGAACTTGATGTTTCCAATTACAATTAGGAAATTCTAATAGGATTAGAATTCTCAGTTTTGGGAAAGGATTTTAGTGTCATATATTATGAGTCACACGAAATCCTAGCTATGGAACAACACACAAAACAACAGCCACGAACATTCTCTCTTCTCTCTATCTCTCTCGATTTGATCTTGATCAAAAAACCCTAGCCGCCATCTTTTTCTACTAACACAAGAAATTTTGGTGCTTGAGTGTACCCTCTGTGTCGATTACTATTAGAAATAATCACACACTGTGATTATAGTGGTTAGACGTTCAACTCATGTGGAGGTTGATCACAAGGATTGTTGGATCGCGCCTCAACTTGAAGAAGAAATTTGTTGTTCTTTAGACGATCACCCAAAGGTAAAAGCTGTTACCTTTACTCTTTTTTATGTCTTGTTTTCCACACATAGACGGGTCCTGAGAGGGTATCTTGTTTTATTTTCCGTTGCGCCGTATACGATATGAGCCTGAGATACCCAACACTTAGCCCACTATATTTATTATTTTATCTGAGCTTTTTATTTTACTAAAGCCCAAAATAATAAATACATGATCCAATATAATTGTTAGGCCAGTCCTTATTTATTTTATTCAAGCCCATATATTATCTTAGACTTTCTAGAATTAATTAATTAATCCAACCCATGAATTACTCTTGAACTTAATTAATTATTCTAACCAAATGGACTTTTTAGAATAAAATAAATCTCCCATTCCTCAAATAATCTAAATAATTTTGTAATGACTAAAATAGTATTTTGGTTTTTAGAGTTATATTGGGGACCAAAAGGCATATTATTCTTGGTTAATAAAATGATTAAAATACCCTTACTAACATATAGTTATATTTTATCATTTTAAATTTTCCATCTATCATAATATAAAAATATTGACCCCAAAAATACTATTGCAAAAGCATCGTTTTCGACCTACAAGTGTAATAATGAAAATACCCATCCACATGAAACCTATTATTAAGATAGAGAAATTGTACTAACGCCTTTCTCAATAACAACTATCATTGTTTGATAACTAGTCCAATAATCCATAACTTCTAATATGTACCTACTTATCTCAGGAAGCTACCCACAAAGTATACATACTTAGTCATATTTCCAATGACTCTGGTCTATTTAGATTATTCTGGGCAATCACAAGAGGGTGATATCTTCATAAGATGGTATCACAATAGATAATCTATTGCATAAGTCCGTCTCAATTAACCAAAGTTATGTACCCAATGTACACAGTTATTGGCCTTGCATTAAGATCTTACCCTCATACATCAAAGTGCACCAAGTCCAACTTTCACCAAACCACCAACTTATACTCAAGTCTTGGGGTACTCATCCATGTAGTTACAACAATAAATCAATCTTTATTTATTTTAGTACTTTTATAATGATAATTATCGCATAGTTCAATTCTACGTATTCCAAATACACTTGTACTATTGGTGTAAGTGGATTACTCACTGATTAAAAGTAAATTATTCTCTATTTAGAACTCATAATGTAATGATCTAAACCTTGATAAAGTGCCCAACTTTATCAATCGATCAAGAATAAATTTTCACTTATGTGTTAGTAACCTATAATCTACACCTTACTGTAAAAGTACGACCCAATTATGTAAATTACTTACTAACAATCTTAGACCTTTAATATGCACATATATGTAAACAAACAAATATTAATGAATGAAATATTTTATTAATTTTCAAAATATATAAATACATTATCCAATTTGGACATATATTCCAACACAAAATTCCCCTAGTAAGAAAATAGCTACATTTTGCATTTTATATAACTTCATTCATCACCATATATTGACCCCAATGATAATATTGCATCAACATTGTCTTAGATCTATAAGTGTAATGACGAAAATACTCATATATATAACACCCATCATTGATATAGTACCGATTGATATATCATCTTTCTTTATAACAGCTACCATCTTTTGACCTCTAGTTCATAATCTATGACTTCTAAGAGTAAAACTGCTTGTCTAAAGGGAACAACCCTTAAAACAATACTCTTAGTCATTTCTTCAGGCCTTGGGTTCTCATAGATTATCTTAGATCATCACAATAGAGTGATCACTCCTTTTATGAAGAAAGACATAGAAGTTCTATTGTATAAGTCCGTTTTGATCAAACTAAATATATATGCCCAACATACAAGGTTATTGATCTCATGAAAGAAATCTCACATATAGCATATTAAAGTATATACATCCAACCTTACTAGACTGCAAACTTATAATCAAACTATATAGTATTCGTCCAAACAGTAACAGTAATATTTTAGGTTTTGTTTATTGTAGTACTTTTACAAAAACTACTATTGTGCTATTCAATTCTACGTATTCTAAATATACTTAAACTATTAGTGTGAGAAGAGTACACCCTAGTACCATTTCCCACTTGAAAACTATAGTGTAATGATCTAAACTTTGATAAAATACCCAACTTTATTAATCGATCAAAAATGCTTTTACCTATGTGTTAAGAAACTATGATCTGCACCTTACTGTAAAACATGACCCAATATGTAGATCATTAACTTACATACTTAGACCTTCATGTATGAATAATATGAATACAAACTTACTAAATAAAAAAGCTTTTGTTATTGCAAATGAATATTGATGTGTGTTTTTTAGTATAGAAAATATTTCCAATAAATTACACAATTAATCAAGTTTTAATTAAAATACCAACCACTAAAACCACACATACGAGCAAGTATACCCATCATATAGCATAAGGACTAGCAAGTATCAAATCCGCAAGAACTTAAGCTTCTACTTTACTTTACCAAAATCTTTATTGTTTAGCTAATAAAATAAGAAGAGAATAAAAAAAATAAAGATAAAAATAGGTATAAATCAAGGTTGCAAATTCACGTAACTAGACAATTATCTTAAAAATATAATATTGAATAACTTAGCATTCATCACAATCAATTGTCATCTTGGCATCATAAAAGAACTTAAGTAAAATTCAATCATTTCCCAAGTCATAAACTTACTTATGTAGATTCTACTTCTTTCCCAATCTATGGAATCACTATCCCTTGATTAATTTAGCAGATTTCCCAGCCAAACCAAAAGATGCATTAAACTCATGCCTTATAAATATGAAATTAGCCAATGACCCTATGCTCTAGGTGAAATCAACCAATCTTTGATCATTTTAGTTCTTTAATCTTAACTTTATTTCCCAAATCCATTAAAATCTAACAAATATAAAATCAATGCAATGAACTTCTAACATCGTTTCTCAAGTCAATTAGAAGAAAACACATCAATAACCAATGATAACAAGTAATCAAATACCAAGGATAATAATAGATTGCTCAAAAATTCCAATTAACTCAAAATCATAATCTCCAAAATAATATCCAATTACAATCAAAATATTAAGCACATCATTGTTCTATAAAAGTAAACAAATGATAATAGATAGAACTCATAGACAAGCCCTTCTTCTTCTCTTGACATTATAAGAAAACTGTGAATCTGCCACGGACTTTTTTCTGTAGCAATCAATGATGGATTTGCAATGAAACCACAAAAGACAAAGTAAATTGTGAGGGACAGAATACCATAGCAAATCCGTAGCTATTTGTCATGGGATTACGATGGAAACCGTAGAAATTAGCGATGAAAACATATTCCGTTGCAAATCGGTAGCAAAAAAAAGTGCCAAAAATTATGCCAAAAATTAGCCACCAATTTGCGATGGAAAATTTTCCGAGGCAAAATTATAGTATTTTTCAATAAATAAAAAAATGAGAGAAATATAGAATATTTCGTCGCAGATCCATAGCAAGTTGCAATAGTTGTATTCCGTCGCAAATCCGTGGCACATGGAATAATTTTTTAATAAAATTAAATATTTTCTTAGAAAATGATAACAACTACTAGGGATTTGCCACGGACAATTCACCACGGCTTGTAGTCCGTGGCCAATCCCAAGGAAACGGCTGAGGCTTTGCCATGAATTTATTTTTTCTTCTTTGTTTTAATTCTTTTATTATATTGATTTGTATTAATTGTAATTCGACATCCTTTGAAGAACAATGATCAAATGGTTTATAAAATTTTTTGATTTGTTTATATATAAGTTATTTAGTCTTAAAATGAAAATTGGGAATTAATAGTTGAATGTGTTTTAAATTTTTATTTATTAGTTCCCTCGCAAATCCGTGGCAATTTGCCACGAAATTGGTCAATTGAGTTGATTCCATGGCAAATTTGCCACAGAAAAATAAATTTCTCAATTATTCCATGGCTAATCTGTGACAGTCTACAAGGAATCTGCCATGGATTTGATTTTTTTTTACATTTTTTGCCAATTCTTTGATTATATTAATTAATATTAATTCTAATTCAATAACTATTGAGAACAAATATGAATTTTTTTATTCTTTTATCTCCTTTTTGAAACACTACCTTGTTGTTTATAGATTTTGATAATATTCATATATTACTTGTGTTCATAAAGTAAATTATACTTGTAACAACAAGTAGTAAAATAGGCATGTCACTTATTTTAAAATATTTCTATGAGCCTTTAGAGTTTAATTTAATGTGTGATGATTGAGAATATATCAAAAAATGTGTTAGGCAAAATAGAGATAAAAATAATGTTAAATTTATTTTTATTTACTGGTTCCCTCGCAAATCCGTGGCAATTTCCATAGAATTGCCACGGAATTGGTCAATTATGTTGATTCCATGGCAAATCTGTAGTAATCTGCCACGTAAGAATAAATTTCTCAATTATTCCGTGGCTAATCTGTGGCAGTCTACGAGGGATCTGCCACAGATTTGATTTTTTACATTTTTTGCCATATTTTATTATATTAATTCTAATTTAATAACTATTGATAACAAATATGAATTTTGTATTCCTTTATCTCCTTTTTTGAAACACTACCTTATTGTTTATAGATTTCTATAATATTCATATGTTAATTATCTATATTCATGAAGTAAATTATAATATTGTGCACCCCCTCTTTAGTGAATTGGTTGCTTTTCTGAAATTCTTTCTTTCATCTTTCTTTAAATAAATTAATATGTTATATAACATTAAATACAGGTGGTTGGCTCCCTTATCCCAATTTAGCATTAGCCTAACGAATACACACTACACATGCAAATGGGACGACATATAATGTGGGTTCTATGGTTTCTTTTCATGATCTCTTGATGGGGACTGGTCTATGAGAGAATAGCCAGAATTTGCCTAAGATGGTGCAGGAGTAGAAATCAAAAATATCTTTTGTAATCGTCTTCTTGTTGGCTATTTTTGTCATGGCTTGATCCCTTCATGTTCATAATCATACATATAGGGGCATGTGGGGTGATCATTCCAAAGTTAAAAAAGAAAGAAAGAAAGAAGGAAAAAAAGTGGGGGGCCAACTTTCCATGACTCCTCTTCCCCGACCCCCACCCTACCCCATCTTTTTAGGTTGCATTTACATTGCATGTTCCCTTTGAATTTAGGCAACGATCTATCCAACAGTGATAGAATATGTTCCTCCTCCTATTTTTTCCTATAAAGTAATTTGGATGCACTCATTTCCACTTGTATTAGAGTGTGGTAGGGTATTCCTTCTAGAAAAAATGATACCAAAACATCCCTTTCCAGCTCTCCCTCTCTCCCCACTATTAGCAAAATGTGTTACTGCTACAATGTTGGGCACTTAATTATAGGAAGAAATAAACATAATAGTTTTCACACGAGCCATAATATACTACAGTGAGCTTTCTTTATTGTCAAAGTGGTAGTTTAGTTTCTCTATTAGTTTCACTAACTTGTTTGTTCTTTCATCCAAAGGGAAGACAGGCACCCCCGATCAAGCACACATGCATGGGATGTTTCGAATGTAGAGAAGACTTTTGTTAGAGGAGAGGAGAAATATAATTTTATATGACGGGCAGAGAAACAGGGGAGCATGCATCAATGGGGAAAATAGGGGGAAAAAAACAAGCCTTAAAGGCCGCACGGAAGCGTAATGATCATACCTTTGCGCGCTTTAAACCTACTAGGTTGAGTAGGAGTGGATTGAACGATAGGAATTGTTTTGCCTTGCCCACTTGAAGAAGCTTTCAGTTGATAACCCGCTAGCCTCCTACTTCGCTTTGTTTGCATGAACGCCAAGCTTTTCAACTCTCAGAATATGCCACTACCCAACTTTTAGTCGGTGAACACAATAGTGAAGAAGAACGGTCTCAAGTCTCCTTGGTTCTCTTGCTATTGGTTAACAAAGCTCCAAGGAGGAAAACAGAGGGTGAGGAGACGTGAGAGAGAGAGAGCTGCGTGAGAGCCTCTAGTTGTTAGGGAGATTAGGGTTTTTTCTTTTACCAGAGACTTGTTTATTGGTCAGCCAAAACTAGGTCTCTAATTATCTGATAAACATATCCCCGGGATATCAAATTTCAAACATCCGAATGATAACCTGAGAATAAGCTTGGCTAAACCTTAAACTCATTTGAATCGTATCTGGAAAAAAACCTTACGGTCCAAGCTATTGGGCCGAAATAATTTTATTATTTTTCTTAGACCCAAAAGGCCCAAAATAATACACATTAATTATTTATTTCCTGGGCTAATAGAAATAACCCAATAAATAATTAATGAGCCCAAATGAACCAAAATAATTAATCTTTAATTATTTATATCTTGGGCTTAAATAAATAACCCAATAAATAATTAAGCATTAATTATATCCCCTTGGTTTAAGCCCATGTTAATTTCCTAATTATTCAAACTGGACTTAGGCCCTGAATATTTAATTAACCAAATATACGAGAAAATTAATTTCTGTCAACTCCTAATTTTATTTTATTTATTTATTTATTTTATTCCAATCTAATAATAAATTAGACATCTTGAATAAAATAAAATAAAATCCTCTTGAATTGAGACCAATTCCTCAACCCAAAATTAATTAGGACTTGCGGGCTATTCCGAGGACCAAAAAGACACATCGCCTTGGCTGCTAAAATGACCAAAATACCCCTATTATGTAAATAGCTGTATTTTGCATTTTAAATATTTTCTAGTATCACCATAAGGAAATATTGACCCCAAGGACAATGTTGCATTAGCAAAGTCTCCGACCTACAGGTAAAATGACTAAAATACCCCTCTACACATCGCCGTACATTTAGAGAGGAAGAAGTGTACTAACACCCCTCTAAAAGACATCTACCATCCTTAGACTTCTAGCCGGATGATCCATGACTTCCTGGAGCGTTTCCGCTTTCCAAGGGAGCTATCCTAAAGCAAACATAAAAGTCATGTTTCCCAGGGCCCTGGACATTTTAAACCATTTAGACAACCACAAGGGGCGATATAGTGCAGAAACTATCTTGTACAAGTCTGTCTTAACTAATTAGTTACATATACCCAATACACATGTATATTGGTTCTACTATAGAACCTTAACTATATCATATCAAAGCATATGCTTCCAGCTTCATCTGACCACCAACTCATATTCAAGTCGTAGAGTACTAGTCCACGCTGTAGCGATAGTAGTCTAAGTTTCTATCATATAGTACTTTTAGAAACCACTACTACAGGTCCTGTCCTACGTATTCGAAATACGCTTATGTCATGAAGTGAGTAGGCTACTCACTGGCTAAAGATAAGCCATTCCCCATTTGAAATTCATAACATAATAACCTAAACATGATGAGATTCACAGTCTCATCAATAGATTAAGAACAAATATTTATGTGTTAAATAACCCATGATCCATACCTTACTGTGAAAGACCACCACTCACATAGATCACTTATTTAAACACAATAGGTCTGTTCCAAACGAAAATTGTGCACAAACAAAAAGTAAATTCACAACTAATTTCTGAAAATAAATTCTTTTATTAAAATATTCGATTTTACATCAGAAACCTAGTCTAAGATGGCATACAATCCAACAATCTCCCACTTACACTCTAAGACTAGGTAAGTCCATAGGTGCCCACCCCTATGGCGTCTAAGTATCTCTTGAAGACTCTCTCAGCCAAAGGCTTGGTGAATGGATCTGCTAGATTGTTTTTTGAGGTAATATGTTCCACCACGACTTCCCATCTCTGGATGAAATCTCGAATCAGGTGGTACTTCCCCTCGATGTGTTTCCCCTTCTTGTGATTCCGAGGTTCCTTAGATTGTGATACTGCTCCAGTATTGTCACAATACATCACAATCGGCCTGTCCATATGTGATACGACTCCAAGTTCTGTAAGGAACTTCCGGAGCCAGACTGCTTCCTTAGATGCCTCCGAAGCTGCCACATACTCAGCTTCCATGGTTGAGTCAGCAATACAAGATTTCTTGATACTCCTCCATGAAATTGCTCCTCCAGACAAGGTGAAGACATATCTACTAGTGAATTTTCTCTCATCCTTATCCGCCTGAAAGTTTGAGTCTGTGTATCCTGTAGGAACCAAATCATCAGCCCTGTAAACCAACATATAATCTCTCGTTCCCTTGAGGTACTTGAGAATATGATTTACAGCTTGCCAATGAACCTCCCCAGGGTTTGACTGATATCTGCTAACTAAACCTACGGCAAAGCAGATATCTGGCCTAGTACACAGCATGACGTACAAGAGACTTCCCACAGCCAACGCGTAGGGAATCCTACTCATTCTGTCCTTTTCTTTTTGAGACTAAGGACAGTCCTTTGAAGAAAATGACAACCCATGTCTGCAAGGGATTAGAGCTCCCTTGCATGAGTCCATGCTGTACTTGTCCAGTATCTTGTCAATGTATGTTGCTTGGGATAACCCTAACATTCTCTGCTTCCTATTTCTAAGAAGCCTAATCCCGAGAATGTAGCTAGCTTCTCCCAAGTCCTTTATATTGAATTGACTAGACAGCCAAACCTTTGTAGACGACAATGTTCCTACATCATTTCCAATGAGTAGAACGTCATCCACATATAGGACAAGAAAAACCACATTAATGCCTTCAAGTTTCCTCTACACACATGGTTCGTCTTTGTTTTGAATAAAACCATAAGACTTTACAATCTCATCAAAACGAATGTTCCATGCTCTCGATGCCTACTTAAGTCCATAAATGGACTTCTTAAGCTTGCAAACCATATGTTCCTGGCCTTCAGCAATGAAGCCTTCCGGTTGGGACATATAGATGTCTTCGCTAAGATGGCCATTTAAGAATGCCGTCTTGACATCCATTTGCCATATTTCGTAGTCATAGTGACATGCGATGGCAAGGAGGATGCGGATGGATTTAAGCATGGCTACCGGGGAAAAGGTTTCCTCATAGTCGATTCCCTCTTTCTGAGTATACCCTTTCGCCATAAGCCTAGATTTGAAGGTTTCTACCTTCCCATCTGCTCCCCCCTTTTTCTCGTACACCCACTTGCACCTAATGGGTTTTATCCCTTCAGGTGAAGCTATAAGATCCCAAACTTGATTAAGGTACATAGACTCAATCTCAGCTTTTATTGCTTCATGCCACAGATTTGCATCGGCATCAGCAATAGCCTCCTCGTATCTAGTGGGGTCTTGTTCCTAATGGTCGGAGACCAACTCAAAGGTTTCTCTAGTCCATCTATCCGGAACCCTAGACACTCACTACGACGAGGCTCCATTTGCACAGGCTCTTGAGGCTGTGCTTCTTCTTATTCCACAATCGGGTCAGAAGGAGTTGATTTCGTAGATAACTTCTCCTTAAGTTCCAACCTTGTTGAACCTTTAGTAGAAGTACTTTGATCAGCTTCCAAGTATCTAGCATTGGTACTGACTAGCACCTTCTGCTCTTTAGGATGATAAAAGTAACCTACTTTTGTCCCTTTTAGATACCTAACAAAATAGCATAATTCTGATCTCGGTTCCAACTTGTCTCCCTTGATCAGTACATAAACTGGACAACCCCAAATCCTGAGATGATTCAGACTTGGCTTACGCCCAGTCCACATCTCATAAGGAGTCCTAGGTACTGACTTGGAAGGCACCAAGTTCAGAATATATGCTGCTGTCTCCAAGGCATATCTCCAAAAGGACACTGGAAGAGTAGCATGAGATATCATGTTTCAGACCATTTCTATCAACGTCCTGTTCCTTCTCTCAACTACTCTATTTTGCTGGGATGTTCCCGGTGTAGAGAATGGGGATACTATCCCATGATGTACTATGTAGTCCTTGAATTCACCTAGGAGGTACTCTCCACCACGATTCGATCGTAAGGTTTTGGTTAATTTACCTGTCCGACGCTCCACTTCAGTCTTAAACTCCTTAAACTTGCAAAAAGAATCAGACTTGTGTCTTATCAGGTAAATGTAACCATACCATGTACAATCATCCGTGAAAGTGATGAAGTACTCAAAACCTCCTCTAGCTGGTGTAGACAATGGACCACACATCAATGTGAAGAAGACTCAACACCTCTTTGGCTCTATCTGCCTTTAATGTAAATGACCTTTTGGTCATCTTTCCCATCAGGCAGGATTCACACTGAGGCCAACTTTCCAATCTCAATGAGCCCCAAAAGCCCATCATGGATTAGCCTCTGAATCCTGGTTGAGTTAATATGACCCAACCTTAGATGCCAAAGGTATGAATCATTGATATTGGTCTTTCTCTTCTTAGTTAAAGGTTCAGACTGAGCATTATTTAATTGGTTGTTAATAGGGTTTAAAAAGAACAAATTTCCATACAGATGCCCAATACATAAAATTTCTCCGTCTCTACTGATAGAAATACCATAATGAAAATATACAGAATATCCTTGATTTATAAGTTTTGCAACTGAAATCAAATTCTGACGAAATCCAGGTACATATAAAATATCTTTTAAAACTACTATTTTATTATAATTAAAAATAAGATCCAGCTCTCCCACTGCAAATGCCCAGACTTGTGCTCCATTACCCACTCGTAGCCCATGTTCGCCCTTCTTGCGTCTTCTAATCTTTCTAAACCCCTGCAAGGAGTTACAGATATGATCAATGGTTCCTGAATCAACAATCCAAGTAGGAGTTGATCCTACCATTGATATAGACTCTAGATAGAAAACAATACCTTTGGGGTTTTTCTTGGCTTGAAGATCAGGACACTCCTTTTTCTAGTGTCCCTTCTTTCCACATTTGAAGCACTTGCCCTTTGGTTTATCCTTGGGTTGGGTCTTGGGCTGGGCTGCTGCATTCCCCTTCTTCCTCTTGAACTTTCTTGGTTTAAGCCCAGTTCTTGAGGAAGAAGCCTTAGCAATTATGGCCTTTGACTGCGGCTTCATGACCTTCTCCGCCATCTGGAGGTCCTTCATCAGTTTAGTCAAACTCATGTTCAATTTGTTCATGTTATAGTTCAACTTGAATTGAGTGAAGGAACCCGGTAGAGATTCGAGAACCATGTCCACTTAGATCTCGGGGTCAATGACAGTCCCTAAGATTTCTACCTCCTCGAAAGCAGCAATCATCTTGAGCATATGCTCTCGGACTGATACTCCCTCAGCCATCTTAGTGTTTATTATTGTTTGAAGAGCCTCCAGCCTTACGGGCCATCTCTTGTCTGCGAACATAGTAGCCAATGATTGACTAATGTCATATGCAGAAACCATGTGCTCGTGTTTTGACTGGAGCATATTAGACATGGAGGCTAACATAGAGCAACGTGCCATTTCATCAACCTTCTTCCTTGCCTTCTCAGCCTCTCGCTCTACGGTGGTGGAACCTTCCCCGATAACAGGGTAGATCTCGTAAAGGACATACTTATACTCTTCAGCTGTGAGTATTATGTCCAGGTTCCTTTTCCAGTCCACATAGTTTGGACCCATTAACTTATTCCCCCTGAGAATAACGGCCAATGGACTAACAGAACCTCCCACCATTTCTGAAAATTGAAAAATAAAAAAAAAGAATTTATTTTGTGAAAACAAAATAAAATTTGGGCACTGAAAATAATTTGGCTCTTAAGAAAACTGACATAGCTTCTTAGGAAGATTAACATTATCCTAAGCTAAGTGTAATAACCACCACAAATTAATTTCCCTTCTAGGTAATGATCTAGAGGATAACTCCATTGTGGGATGGCCATTTCCTCTCATTTCGTATGGACATACCTCACACTATAACCTCCAACGTGGGCTGGCCGATCATAGTACGTGTCCCAGGTTATTAATTACATCCTTCCATTAGATCTAGATCCTTGTGGTATCCCCATCCTATACGGGTTCACTCCCAAGGTAACGCGAGGGGACCCACGATCTCTAATGAGGACCTTGATGGAAGCCGTGGGGTCGTTGGAACCCCTCTCCCACTTAGTCTTTTAAAATAAAGGTTTTCTGGAAAAATATCCTTTTGAAATTTCCATTAAGTATTTCCTTAACTCAAAAATAAAATATCTAATCTACTAAAATCTCTATGTCAAGGTTTATATCATTTGAGAGATTTTTCCATGGACTAATTTTATTTAAGTTAAAACTTAATGATTTCAAAAAAATTTCAATTAAAACTTTCTAGAGACTTTAGTCTCAAGTTTATTTGACAAAACAACTTTTCTAGTGCAAAATAAAATAAAATGGCTCTCCGTTTTAATTTAAAAAAATATCTAAATCCAATATATTTTCTATGTCAAGGATTAAATGCTTTGAGAAAATATTCAAGGATTAATTTTTGTACAAATTAAAATAACCATTTAATTTTAGAAGAAAAATGTTTTTCTTGTAAAAAAAAAATGTTCCCAAAGACTTTGGTCTTTGAGAAAAGGCACACATAGGTACACAAAAAAATAGCATGCTTGAAAACAGTAAACGTTTTCATGCTTTTCTATTTTTAAACCTAAGTGCCCAAATAATAGAATTAAATACATTAATTAATTAATTAATTTTCTTGTTTAATCCTAAAATCCCTTACTAATATTTTTCATGCAAATATATTCCAATAATTTAAAATATTGCAAAAATATTAACTTCGCCTGGTATGAGACCCAAAACGGAAAAAAAACAAAGAAAATTGCAAAAAACAAATCAGTCGGTCTATATTATCAGTGGAGATACATTGATTCTGATCATTATTTACTTATGAATCTTTCATACTTGTAGATCTATGATGTAAGTTTTTCATTCATGCATAAGTGTGTGAGATAAAACCTGAACATTCTTAATTAGGGTCTCCAAGCTCATCAACTTTCTGTGGGGCCATTGCGAATTCCCAACTCCCTATATCTTTTCTTGTGAAAGGTTAGGCCAACATTTAGTTCTTTGGCCACCCAAGTGATTGACATGTAAAAATACTTCAAAATAGTTGCTCTTGATAATGTCTTGGAGCTACTGCCCTTCTCCTTTCTCTGCCTCCTAATCATCTTTTTCTCCATAGGAATTTTGTCTGAATTGATACCTTAATAGCCATCACACAATAACAGGGACTGGTTCGCCTCGATATTAAATTCAAAATGCATTTCGTGATTCCCTACTCTGAATTTGTTACCAAGACCACTTCATATTTCTTCTAGAAAAAGAAAAATAATCTCAGTAAAGGTAATGCCATTCAAAATCAATGTTCTAATGTATAATAACCTTGAACCATGTTCTAACATTGTTCAAAATCCATTAGGGAGTAGAAAGGATCATGCACAAGCATATCCTCCTTCAGAGGAACAGTATCAAAAGTAATCTCTTAAGTGGGCAGATCAAATTGAAAATCTAAAATAGCATATCCAGAACTTTCACTGATTCACATCACAACAAACCAAAAGAAGTTCAGTCTTTATCAGGCACATTTCTAGATAAAGAAGACGGGTGAAAAGCTAAAAAAAAAAAAGCCCTTAAACGTATCTTACCTGAAATCAAGATGAAGTGGTTGGCTTGGAAAGGAAAACACATCAAAATCTTCTTCTTTGGAAACCAATTCAAAATTTGACCACCACTCAAACGAATTTCAACTCTCCATCTCTGAGAAAGTGAACCGAAGAAGAAATCTCTGTCCTTTTATGGTTTTTTGAAGTCCACTAATGACTAATGGTTGACAGAGTAAATTTTGAAAACGGTTCAAATAAATAGGAAGAAAAACTAGAGAAATATATATATATATATATATATATATATATGTGCAAGGAAGAAGAGATGCCATGAATATAGATAGTTTCATGTGAATGTATTGAATGATTGGTGCATTAGAGTTCATGCGCTATCGCATGAATTAAATGGCCAACTCATGCACGAATGTATATTGGTTTATATATATACCCATCTTAGATTACTGTGTTTTTGGAGTTCGTGCGCCATTGAAGAAAATGAGGGGAGTGAGGACTGAGAAAAGAAAGAGACAAGGAGGAAGAGGAAGAGGAAGAGATAGATGATAGGTGGAGGGAGGGAAGGGGGATAGAGGACTGAGGAGAGAAAGAAAAAAGGAAGAAGGGGAAAAGATTATACCGGTCGTGTAAGGTGCAACGAAAAAGGACCAACACCAACCTCAAATAGTTAACGAGACTGCTCATGATGAGTTACATTTTTCGATTTCCTTCTTCTTTGTATTTGTACTACCTTAAAAGAGACTTTTGCTTAAGTGACATATAAGCTTGTTAACATTAAGCTTGTTTGCTGTACGTATTTATCTATTACTTTTTTGTTGTTGTATGTTCACATTTTACGATTAGTCTAAATACCTATTATCTACCTTCATCTCAAAATAAGTAGTCCTTTTACAATGTACTAACCTGTTCATTATTGTAGAAACACTGGACATGGCACCCTGATCATTTGCCACGGGATACGTTCAGCGTGGAAGGAAAGGTGTCAGGCAAGGGGATGACTTTGACTATCTTGCATTGTTTGAAAAATTACACTAGTTTCAAGATAGGCCCAATAAGGGCAAATTTCAAGATGAGAGATCTCGCAAGATCAGTGTATGTTATGTATTAATTTCATTTTTATAAAATTGCATAACACTTTAATTTTTGTTTATATTTTCACCTTCGAATTATTCAGGAAGATGCCCAAATGATGAAGTCACAGTACTCTCAGATAGAGTCTACCGAATCAGCATCCACTCCAAGTTCCGTGCCAGATGAGAAACCTATGATTTTGTCAGCTGCAGGTGGACTGAAAAGGGGAAGGGTCTATGGCAGGGGATCTGAGGATAACTCCGATGATTCTAACGAGGATGACTCTAGCCCTTCAGCAACAGATGATAGTTAGATTGGTTTTATTTTCATGTGGATGTTAAGTTTGAATCGCTTTGATTATGGATTTAGTATTATTTTGAATTTATATTCTCTATTTTTAGATATTTTGATGATATATGATCATTATGTATTTGGGCTCTAAACAAATTATGGAATTTTATGATTTGCTAAAATAATTGTGGTGAATGTGTTTTGCAGTTATGCATTGTGTGGTGGGAATATGATTTGAGACATTGTAGGCGGTGTGTTATGCATGTGTGCAGGGAGTATGATACTCAAGAATGTTGTAGGTTGTGTATTGTGCATATGTGTGTATGGATAATGGATTATAAATATTATACGTTGTTTGTTGTGTATATGTCTGGGAAATGTGATTCAAAGCTATGTAGGTAGGGAGTGTGACAGGGATTGTGCATGTGTGTTGTGCATACTGATTGCTATAGATTGTGAATAGGGAAATGTAACAAGTTTTAAAAGCTGAGATTATAGACAGTATGTTACCACAAATTTTGATTCCATGGCAATCTACCAAGGATTTGCCACGAAAAATATAATGCATATTAATTCCATGGCAATCTACCATGGATTTGCCACGAAATATAGTACCAATGGATGACATCCATGGTAAATTTATGGTTATCTTCCACGAAAGATCGACCCAATTGATGTAATCTATTGTAAATCTATGCCAATCTATCATGGATTTGCCACAAATAATTATTCTCCATATTTATTCCGTGGCCAATCCATGGAAGATTGCCATGAATTTACCACGAATGGGACCTGCTTGAGTACTATCCATGGTAATCTGCCACAGATTTGTCACGGATAATTATTTAGATATTGATTCCGTGCCAAATTCGTGGCATTTGCCATAAATTTCCCATGAAAGATATTACCAATGGATTAATCCGTGTCAAATTCGTGACAATCTATTGCGAATTTATCACGAACAATTATTTTTCATAATGATTCCGTGGTAAATTTGTGGCAGATTGCCACAGATTTGCCACGAATGGGACTTGCTTGAATATTGTCCGTGGCAAAATCGTGGTAGATTGAGATAGATTTGCTATGATTCCCTCGCAATATTTCTCCCTGAAAGGTGCTACGAACTTGAAGAATCCGTTGTAAATCCATGACAAATTGCCACGGAAAAAATGTTTCCTAGCAAAAAAATGCTTAGCGACGAAGGTATTTTCCACGAACAAATTCCGTCACAAATCCGTGGAAATTTTCAGCTTAGCCACGGATTTGTCCATGGTAAATTGGTAGATTTCTTGTAGTGTGAAAACCTCTTTTGAACAATGCTCCGTTGAGTGGTGATTTTGTCTTTGAATAATAAGTAGCTAGTTTGGATCCTTCAAATCACACATTTGTCTTATGTTTTTCTTATTTAAATAGGCATTTAAAAGGCTAAAATGAGTTCCCTAAGAGTCCTGGACCGAGTAGAGATTGGAAAATACCAAATATGCACATAATTGGAAAGCTTGCCGACGTTGCACAGAGCGGAGCCGGCGCCGACTTGGAGGGTCACGACCGGCACCGATCGTGCTCTGGTCGACCCAATGTGCTCTATTTTTCTCGACTTTTTCCTCCCTTCCAGAATGGGGCAGGCACTGGCCATGCACTGCAACGGTGACGATTTTGTCATATTTTCAATGTTTTCTGCAATAAAATTCCAAAACACATTTCCAATGGTAAAATATCAAATATGAAGGTATATGCCAAGTTACTACAACAAATGTATCACAAAACACCCTCAAATAACTAGAAAAATATAGATGAATTTTTCCCCTATCAAATATCTCTATAGAATTTGTGTCTCTTAAGGTGTATTTCCTATAATATTGACATTTTTATTTTGACCTTAAACTTGTTGACTTGTGACTATTTTAAATTAATTTTGACTAATTTTCTAAGACTATTTAATTTTGACCAAGACTATTAATTAAATTGACTTTTATTAAATCAAAGTCTAATGTACCTAAAACTTGCAAAATTCCCATTCTATCCCTAGAGTGCTGCCACCTTGGGAAAGAAACCACTACTAGAAACTAGGCAATCAGCCACGGAAACTAGTATAGGAGATTATCCACAGATCAGCCACGAAAACTTTTAAAAAATTGTTAATATATTGATCAAAGATTTTTATAGTTGATTCGTAGAAGATCAACTGCAAAAAATATCCGTAGCTGATTTGTGATTGATCACCTACGAATCAACCAAGAAATTTTTTTTTAAAAAAAAAATTGATTATATTGATAAAAGATTTTCGTGGTTGATTCGTTGCTTCACCCATGAATCAGCCTTGGATATTTTCGGGATGAATATCTTTTATCAATATATAATCAATTTTTTTAATTTTTCATGGCTGATTTGATAAAAGTTTTTCGTGGTTGATTCACCCACGAATCAGCCACGGATATTTTTATGGCTAATCACCTACAAATCTGCCACGATTCGTGGCAGATTTGCAGGTGATTAGCCATAGATATTTTTCGTGGCTGATCTCATACGAATCAACCACAAAAATCTTTCATCAATATATATTTCAAAATAAATATTTAAAAATATATATTTATTTATATATAACAATATATATAATATTTTTAAATATAATATAAAAATATAAATAAATAAATAAATAAATATACATATTTATTTTATATGTATTTATAAATATTTATCTATATAAATAAATATTATATATATGTATATAAATATATACATATATATACACACATACATACACACATATCAATACATACATATATATATATATTATTTATATAAATGTATATATTTATAAAAATCATTTAATAAAAACGGTAAAATAATTAACAGTATATAAACTTTTAATTATATAAATATACTAAATAATTTGTTATATTTAATAATATGGTTTCATAGTAAATTTAATATGATTGTTGTATTTTGTAATAGTATTAACATTTTTAAAAAAAATACAAAAAGAACGTTGGGAATAGTTTAAATGAAAAAAAAAAAAAAAAGACACATGTCCAAGTAATTGGACTTAGCCCAGTGGTTAAGTCTCAACCTCTCATATGAGAGGCCTTGGGTTTAACTCTCAAAGGACTTAAAAATTCTCTAATTAATTGGAAGGTTACGATCAGGTGTGTTTGGTCCACAAAGTTTAATCAGCCACAAAATTTAGTTGATCAGTCACAGAATTTGTCATGGGTGGTAGGCTAGTTTCCAATAGTAAACCCTAGGTTGATCTTTTAATGAAATTTTAATTCTAGCCCTCTATTATTTTTAATCTTGGCCATTCAATTTAATTAAATCTTAGCCTTCTATTTTTAACTCTTATCTAAGTCTTTTAATCTCAACCACCTATTGGGAGTTCATCTCAACAATTTATCTTAAATCTTATTCAAGACTTTTTAAATCTCATCCCTACATCTAATTCAATCTTACCCAATCATTAAAGCTATTCCTAGCCATTCAATTCTATTAAATCCAAGCCTTTGATTTTTCTTCTTGCCCAAGATATTAAATCTCAACCTTTCAGCATTCATTACCTACAAGAAACACAACCAAACCCGCAAAATCCCTAGCAAATTTCAGCAGCCCTATTTCCCAGCCAAAACAATTTTCTCCCCTTCTCCCTTTTCTCTTGGCCGACACATCCATCTCTTTTTTCTTTTCCTTTGATTTTCCTTTACCAAAATAAGAATCCTAACCCTAGAACTTGAAGATTAAAGCTTCTTTTTGTTGGAATTAAAGAGTTCTTCCAGTATTCTTCAAGAGGTATTAGCTAAGAATTCATTTTCTCTTTGTCTTCTTAAGTTAGTCAAATTTGTGTAATCTTGAAAGATTTGTTATTCTATGAAAAATGTGTTCTTTAATTGAGATTTTGTTTGGGAATCGATGCAAACTTGGTGTCAACATGTTGTATTATGTGTATATAGCTTTACCTCATTGAGAATGGAATATTGGTTGATTTACTGAATTTCCTTGATATCTTGGGAGCATTTTGGCATAGTGCATGAAGATCGTGTTGGGATGTTGGCTTTTTATTTTTGAAATTTGCTCTGTCCAAAATTCTGTGTTAATGATGCAAATTTTTTGATTTATTTGAAGGACTTCCCATTTGAATTTTTATCTGAAATTTTACAAAAGAAACTAGGATGCCTTATAAACAATATTCAATAAGAATTACTAGAAAATGTTTTGTGGTTTGTTCTCTGTGATTTTTTGGAAATTGTTGCCAGAATCTATCTCTGTGAGTTACTGTAGTAGTATATTAAATTAAGACTTGAAAATGACCAAGCTACGAACATGATTTTGAATGAAATTTTTACAGTATATACTACTCATGTTGAAGTACAAAAATGGAGATTTTCAAGAGAAAATAGATTCTTTTACTTGGTTAAGTGATTACATATTTTACTGCTCTATTTTGTCAATTCAAGCTGAATATATTATTCTAAATATGTTAAAGTTTACTTGGGAATTTTGATTCAATCAAATGTTTTTGCATTCAATTTTGTAATGTACTACTTTGTGATCATTTTGATGAGTTTATATAGTTGCTTTACTAATTATATTGAACTACATCTTCTTGCAATTTGGAAAACAAAAACAATCTATGGATTGAATGTAAATTTTCATGAATGGATTAATTATATACTAACATGTTTATATGAATGATCATATGACTAAATTGTTGAGGTTATTTGTTTGATATTTCATGAGTTGCATTTTGAATATATGAGGTCTTATATGATGATTTGTGATTAGGTTTAAGATTGAGGAAATGTGAACTAAGCTTATATGTTGCAGACCTAGTTAAGTAAGTAATGTGAAGCTCAAGGCTAATTGAGAATACTCTTTTATGTTTGGATCAAGGTAAGTCCTTACATCCATAAAAACCCCTTTTATCCAAAATGTATATTTTTACATTCAAATTCATGAAAATGCTTTATATATTGTAATCGTTAATTAATTTGTACACGATTGAAGTCTTTATATCCAATAAATGTTTGCATATGAATTAGGTTAGAATCTTACCAAAGTATGGTATATAAGCCCTTGCATTTCATGTAATCATTTTGTGAACTCCATTATTCAATAAAATGCATTTGCACATTTGAAAGCCTATGCATTTATGAAATTATTTGGACTTGGATAACTACAAAAAGTCCTTGAAGAGTTGTTCTATAATTCCTTCTCATTATGGAATGTCTCTAGAATATTGATATGTAAATCCTTATTAATGATAAATTATTTGTGCATGACAACTTTGGATATGTTATGGAAAATGAATGAGGATGTTATTGGAGCCATATATTGAGCATCAAGAAATATTTATTGCATTATGATGTTCAAATTCATGCATGTATTTTGAAAATCATAGTATATATTATAAAATCTTTGGCTACGATTGTGAAGTTATATTTTGAAAGAATGAAATGTGAACGTCTTCTATTGATTTTGTAAAATGATTTAAGCAATATTAGGAGATTGTTTTTATATTTGGCTGAGTATTTTTGGGATACGAAATGTAAATATGTTTTGGAAATTAGGAACTGTATTTTGATGAAAATGATTGAGCAGTCTGTGAAGGACATCTTTGTATTGATATTACTTGGAAATGTATAACTTTTGTGGAATTGTGAATACTTTCCTATTAGTGGCCACCTCCGAAGATTTGACAATTTGCTATCCGGGTGATAGTACTATTGGTAAAGACATCCTTAGCTAATGCAAGGTTCCAAAAGGAAACCTTAGAGACGGACATAGGATATCTAAACTTAAGGCAATAATAAGAGAAATAGTGGAAGAATTCTTTCAGTAGGTTGATCACCTACTAGTGATTTGTGAGTCATTCTATGTAAATGTGATGGGTGAATCATACTTAAGATATTGTATAGTGGGCGAACCATACATTTGTGATATCTTGAAAATTTTGGAAATGTTATTAATGAAAAGTTCAACAAATGAATTTTATATTTGTTCTCAAAGATTTATTTATGGTGATTGGGTCCAAAAATGTGGATTTCTCCCGAAATCTAAGATTTTACTCTATTTTCAAGAGTATTCAGTCTATATTCTCTCAAGTATTTTATTGAGAAAATTTCAAAGGCATAATTTGATTTTCATTAAATTTTTATTATTATTGCTCATGCATCATGAAAAGAATTTCTAAAAAGTTGCCTATGCACACTACAGAACCTACTGAGATATTTATCTTACACTATTTCTTATCATGATTTCAGGATGAATAAAGTTGATCAAGGTTGTGGAAGAATACTTGTTTCTTGCTTTTGTATGGACTCTTTGAGTTTAGAGATTTGTATTTATTTTATTTATCAAATGTTTCGGATATCTAGGTCATAAAGACTCGTATTGTATTTGTGATTTATGAAATTTATTCTATATTTATTTAAATTTTGGGTTTACTTTATTTATCACATTATAAAGAACCCTTATTACTTAGATGAGACGACATCCCTAACCCTTGACGGGTTATGTAGTAATAGGGTGTTGTGTGAGGAATTTCCTTTATCAAATGGAAATGGAAGCTCATTTTTCTATTGCAACTATGATTTGTTGAAACATTGACAATCCTATTTGTTTCACGATATACATGACTGAAGTGGAAAGAATTGCGTCTAAGAATAGTACTATAGAGCAAAGATTGTAACATCCCGCCATTTTATGAATTTTATAAAGCTATTTTCTTATGAATTATTATTGTGCAATAAATATTTTATGCAAAATATATTTTTTATATATATTGTTTGATAAAAATATATCTTTCATATATTATATTATATTTGATTTGATTTGATAAGAAATGTTGTATTTAACATATATTATATTTTATAAAAGGAAGAGGAATTCAAATTGGTTAAGTAACTTAAGAAGACAAATCCAATTTTGATATTTTTATGGGGACCACAACTTTATAATAATTATATGGGGACCACAACTTTAATAAAGTTGTTTGATATTTTTATATATGGAGCCCACAACTTTTATAAAATTTAGATATTTATGGTACTTTATATTTCCATAATATTTTTATATTTTCTAAAATATTCTATAATCTCCGAATATATTCTAGATTTTGTGAGTCATCTTCCATAAGCTTCTAGAAGATGATGAATCATCTTCTAAATGTTTCAAAATATATTATAAGATATATTATATTTTATATTTAATTTGAAATAATCTATTTTATATTTGATAAAAAATTATTAGAACTACTAATACTACTACTACTATTAGGAAGAGAATTTCAATTTGGACAAGTAACCGTTAAACTTTAATAAAGATAAGATGAGGTGGCCTAATTCATTAATTATACATTGACCACATTGGACCAAGTTTGACTTTGCTTTGACCATTTCATTTTCTATAATATTCTAAAAGTTTCTAAAGTATTTTATAAGCTTCTAAAGGTTTTTAGAAATGATGAGTCACCTTCCATGTGTTCCTATCCTGTTCCATAACTTCTTACCTAAATATCTTAGATCAGCTCTTACATAAGCATGTAACTTAAGCGCTTTTAAGACTCCTACATAAAGCTTCCTCTATAAGCCTCCTAAAACCACTATAAATAGAAGAGAAATGAGAAGAATAAGAGAAGGGAGAAGGAGGACAAAAATTAAGGCGGAAGAGGAAAAGAAAAGAAGAAGGAAAGGAAAAAAGGAAAAGAAAAGAAAAGAGAGAGAGAGAGAGAGAGAGAGAGAGAGAGAGGTTTGGAAATAAAAGAAGGGAGAGGATGAAGAAGAGAAAGAAGAAAAGAGAGGGATGGAAAATAAGGAGAAAGAAGAGGGAGAAAAGAGAAGAAGAAAATAGAACTTTGAAAGATTGATTTGCTTAAATATTACATAAGAAAATGAGGCTCTATTGTAAAAGTTAGTGATCAGAGTGCGCAACGGAAGCTTGATGGTGAAGAAACTATTATTGATTTGTATTGTTGAAGATATATTATAAAAGACTTAACCGAGATGTACTTTCAAAGTTATGATCTTAGAATGATTCCACTGTGTTAAGTTTATTAATCCATTATAAATATTCCTTATCTGGGAGTTTAGACAGAACAACATCCCACAAAGACAAGATCTACTAAGATTGGAAATATATGGGGGGTTACAAAGATGGCTTGGCAAATACAATCTAAATGCCAAGTGATGAGGGCTCATCACATAAATCTTTTTTATGTACTTTTGTGCTTTAATTGTAGTAAATCCTTATTTAATTCACTACTCATCACACCATTCTCATCTTGTTTTGTAAAATAAAGAAAATACCACATGAAGTTGACTAAAGATGAAGATGAAGAAAAAGGAATAAAAGGATAGAAGAATTGCACAAAGAAGAGGCCTTCTAGGGAAATCAAAGTTCCCTAGGCCGCATGGAGTTCAAAGAAGGCCAAGGGAAGAATAAAAGTGGAGCCCAAGGAAAGTAGAACTTCCCTAGGCCGCCTAGTATACATATGTGTGTGCTGTTAGGAGTTGGTGACCAGTTCCCATGGCCACCTATTGTTGGAAATATATATGTATGTCCAGAAAGATAATAGCCTAGGGAACATCAAGTTCCCTTGGCCCCCTAGTGCATACTGTGTGTGTTGTATATATTGTAAGTGGCGGCCTAGGAAAGTTCATGTAAATGTTGTGTGTGCGTAGTGGGTTGTAAGTGGCGGCCTTGGGAAGTTCAAGTCCCCTAGGCCGCCTAATGTTGTATAGTGTATGGGTGTTGTAATGAGCTGGCAACCTAGAAAGAACAACTTCCTTAGGCCGCCCATCTTTTCTCCTTGGCACACTAGGCCATAGGCCGCCTTAATTCTGGAAGACCTGGTGGCCCAGTTCCTTAGGCCACCAATAAGTGAGGAAACACACAGAAACCCGCGATTTTGCTATTTTTCTGATCTTTTCTCTTTTGTTTCACTTGTACATTATATATATCTCCATTATAAACCCTAAAAACTTATTCTAGGTTGGCTAGCAACCTAGATCCCTTGAGAAAACACACACACCCACAAGAGAAGAGATCTATGGAGAAGAAGAGGAGATTGTTCAAAGGAAGCTTGGAGATGATGAAGATGAAATCTTGTCGATGTGTTTTTCTTGTTCCCTTCTCTTTGTTTTCATTTGGGCAATATTTATTTATATGTAATTGTCCTTGAAGGGAAGAACCCTAATTTATTCTTATATTATTTCTACTCTTGATTTGTTAATTCCCAATTCCTAATGAATGATTACTTGCTTTTCTTATGTTAGGTTTGTTATTTGGATCACTCTCTCTCTTACTGATTTCGAGAGATGAAGTTAGGAGTTGAGTTCTATCTAATGGATCCAATGTGTGTTATCCTTTGACTAACTAGATAGAGAAGTTGGGGAGAAGTTGGGGATTAGAACTTGGTAATTATTGACAGTTTGGCCTAGAGATAGGGGTATTCGGTACTTTCGACTTATTTGGGGATTTGTGCTTAATATTTCTTGGGTTCAATTGGGGAGATAGAGATAGCCTCTAATTGGCTCAAGAATAGGGAATCCATAACTCGAGAGAGTGTGGGTTTCGCATTTGTGACCTCTACCAGTATTAGAATTGTGAATTTAGCTATCTTGGGTTTGATTTGGTACTTGGTGAATTTAACGAGATACTTGACAAATTCATGTCAATTACTCCTTTTTCCTATCCTTGATTTTCTCATGGCCAATCTTGTGTGGGGTTATGAGTTCTCTTGGTTAGTCTTAGTGTAATTAGTTTTATTTACTTTATCTCTTTATTTATTTAAGCTAGACAATGAGATTAGAGCTAAGTAGTGGTAATTGCTAAATTTTCATGGATTCAATTCTTGCTATTTCCTATGCTATGCGATGGGTATACTTGCCCGATTGTGTGGTTTTTGGTGATTGGCATTTTAATTAAAACTTGATTTATGTGGATTGTTTATACTATTTCCAATGCATGCAAAACCAACCAGCAAGTTTTTGGCGCAATTGTCGAGGATTTGCAATATCATGAAAAACTTGAGTCTCGTTGATTTAACTATATAAATATATGTGAATGTTATTAATTCTTTTATGTAAATACTTCTTTTTCTATATATGCATAGTACTAACCTTTACTTGTACATAGATTTCTCTTTCTCTTTGTACCTTGTTGTAAATTGTTTTAATTCTTTATTTTTGTCCATTGAGATAAATAAATTGTATTGAGCTCTTTTGTTGTATCATATGATTTGTTATATTATTAATTGTTGATATTGGTGTTTGTTGTTGTATATTTTTATCTTTGGAAATTGTATATTTATTGCATTCATTGGACTTCATTTTTGTTCTTATTTATAGCTTTGTTGTTGTGAAAAATTAACCTCAAAGCCAAAATCGCTAGTATATATATTGGTGTTTGTTGTTGTAGAATTAATTTTTTTTGTCGATTTTTGTTGGGGCACATTTCTTGTGAGTTTCCTTTCAATAAGTCCACTAAGCTTTTCAAATTCATTTGGTTGTATTATTGTTGATAGTAGTGTATTGTATATTTGGTAATGGTGTAGTCTTCATATTTGTTGGTTTAGCTATTATACTTGAAACTAGCCTTATTTTTTGGACTTTTATAAATATGATTCTTTATGCTATTTAATTGGTTAACTATTTTTTGTTTGTATAATTAATTTATGATATGTATATATAGCTTATTATACATCTTTATTTTATTTTATTATATTTTATTTTCTTATAATTCATTTGGTCATTTGTTATGTTGGAATTTTTACTTGTATTTTTGTTTTGTAGTATTTAGTTTTCTTTTGGATAATGGAAACCTCCCTCTTTTCATCAAATTCACGCATCAACAATGTTTTGGGAGATAATAAGCTTGAAGACACTTGGGGAGTGTTCTTACCCTTCTCTGCCTTTTTTTTTTTTTTTTTTGTTATTTTGTATAATGTAAATATGTTTCTATTATATATTTTGGACAATGAGAACATTGTCCCTTTTAAGTGTGGGGGAGAGGTAGAATAATATATTCTTTATAATTTTGTATTATTCATTTTGAATTTTTCTTATTTTTTGGGCTAAATATCTTGTTTTTGTATTTCGGCTAAAATTTTTTCGTATTCTTGGTTTGGTTTGCAAAACTTGTTGGTATGTGTGTTGATATATATTAGTTTGATGGAGATATTATTTATCTTTTTTCTTAGAAATTCTACATAAGACTTTTGTAGGAAAGTTATTTTTATGTACACTTGTATATTGAGTTGACATGTGCTAAGTACTTGAGGAGTAAGTTAATCTAGTTTATGCCTTTGACAATGTTTGCGAAGCTTAATTCTTTGAGAATGGATGAAAACTTAGTGATGAAGTATAGAGTGTGGAGCATTGAATTATCTCTAGTTCCGTGGCTAATTCCCATTCATTTACTCATTCATTTGTGTTGTACATTGCATTATAGCAATTCTTCAATTATTTATTGTTTTTTTCAATAAAAATGTAAATAGGAGCAAGACGTAGGTGCATTCCTACCTAAGTAGGGAGAAAAAAGGCTCTAGGAATGCAAAAAACATGTCCTATGACAAAAAACAAAGTGTGATGAAAAATCAAGAAAAAAAAAAGAAAAAGAGAACAAAGAAAAAAATAATAAAAGCAAGGGATGCAAAAAGGGCATTCAAGTAAAATCACTATAGATGCATTCCCTAAAAAGAAAAATGATGAAAATATAAGAGGCTCCTACTTTGCCAATTCATGTTAAATTGAATTGTTGTATTGTTGTACCAAAGTATAAAGTCTTGTTGTATTGTAATACAGCATTTGTAATACTTGTATTTTTGGAAAGCCACGAAACTTTTGTAAGTTGTTTGATCCTATCTTATATGAATCACTTGGTTTGAAATCTTGATTGGAGAAGTAGAGTGAATCAGATTTATTTGGCATAAACTTGTTTAATTTTACTTTGAGGTTCTTGGTTGTGTCTAGCCTAATATAAGGGTATACATGGTAACTTGGATAGATTAGTATTGAGATGAATTCTAAGGTGGAGGATGATATAATCTCTTTACCATTTTGACCTTATTGCATATTTGCTAACTTGTTTTGGTAAACTCACTAAGAATGCTATGTAAAATTTTGCATTGTACTTGTAAATTGATTATTCTTTGTCTTTATGAAATAATGTATTTCTCTTTATTTGTACACTAGTTGAGTTGTGAATAAATGTGGATGCTAGATGTCTATTTTAGAAAATACTTTATCTATAAACAAGTGTGGTTTTCTTGAGGACAAGTAAAGATTTAAGTGTGGAGGTGTGTGATGAGGGCTCATCACATACGTATTTTTTATTTAGTTTTGTGCTTTAATTATAGTAAATCCTTATTTAATTCACTACTCACCACACCATTCTCATCTTATTTTGTAGGAAATAAACAAAATGCCACATGAAGATGAATAAAGATAAAGATGAAGAAAAAGGAATAAAAATATAGAAGACTTGCACAAAGAAGAGGCCGTCTAGGGAAATCAAAGTTCCCTAGGACACCTGGAGTTCAAAGGAGACCAAGGGAAGAATAAAAATGGTAGCCAAGGAAAGAAAAACTTCCCTAGGCTGCCTAGTATACATATATGTGTGTGCATTAGGAGTTGGCGGCTTCACTTCCCTCGGCTGCCTAGTGTCATATATGTGTGTGTGTGTGTGTGTCCAAAAAGATGGTGGCCAAGGGAACATCCGCCTAGTGCATATCGTGTGTGTTGTATATATTGTAAGCGGCGACCAAGGGAAGTTCGAGTCCTCTAGGCCATCTAGTGTAAATGTTGTGTGTGTGTAGTTCGTTGTAAGTGGCGGCCTCGGGAAATTCAAGTCCTCTAGGCCGCCTGATGTTGTATAGTGTATAGGTGTTATAATAAGCTGGTGGCCTAGGGAGAACAACTTCCCTAGGCCGCCCATCTCTTCTTCTTAATGCACCAAGCCAGAAGCCTAGCAGCATAAAAGGAATGACCTGGTGGCCCAAGGAAGCTTCTCTGGGATGCCCACAAATGAGGAAATGCGTAGAAACACGTGGTTTTGCTATTTTTCTAATATTTTCTCTTTTGTTTTACTTGTACACTATATATATCTCATTATAAACCCTAGAAACTCATTCTAAGTTGGCTAGCTACCTAGACCCTTTGAGAAAACACCCACCCAACCACAAGAGAGGAGATCTATGGAGAAGAAGAGGAGATTGTTCAAAGGAAGCTTGGAGATAATGAAGATGAAATCTTGTCGATGTGTTTTTCTTGTTCCCTTCTCTTTGTTTTCATTTGGGCAATATTTATTTATATGTTTTAATTGTCCTTGAAGGGAAGAACCATAATTTATTCTTGTATTATTTCTACTCTTGATTTGTTAATTCCCAATTCCTAATGAATGATTACTTGA